>OY829515.1:14961981-15226485 GCA_963691665.1 Clepsis dumicolana | reverse complement strand
TACAGATCGCAATATAAAAGGAAACATCGAATCAATTTACTTTTAATCGAACGCGGTAATAAGTCGCATTATGTTTTGATTACTAATTTACCGCGTCTTGCTCGCGGTCAGATTACCAAACATCATGCTAAGCTTTATTTCTGCGAAGACTGTCTGATATTTTTTCAAACTGAACACGGTTTCAATAGTCACGTTTGTAGTGGGGTTGCTACGGTACTTCCGGAGAAAGGCACCTATCTCGAATTTAAGCATTTTGAACGAAAACAAGACGTTCCATTTGTCGTGTATGCTGACTTTGAGACAATCCTTAAACCCTATCAGAACTGTGAACCTAACACTGACAGTAGTTTTACTACAAATAAACAAATACATTTACCAGCCGCTTTCGCGTACCATATAATTTGCTCTTATGATGAGCAACTTAATCGTTTTGTTCAATACCGAGGGCCAGATTGTGCTCAGAAATTCGTAGATTATTTATATAGACATATTAAAGACATCCATAACGTTTTAGAAAAAGAAATTCCCATGATATTTACTGTAGAAGATTCTTTAGCTCATGAACGTGCCAAAAATTGTCATATGTGTAAAGGTTTATTGTTTGCAGACAAAGTAAGAGATCACTGTCATCTAACGGGCCGTTATCGCGGTGCCGCGCACCAGTACTGCAATCTGCGCTTTCGCGTTCCTAAATTGGTCCCTGTTTTCTTTCATAACTTAGCAGGTTACGATTGTCATTTGTTTATACAGGAACTTAGTAAATGTTCAGGGCCTGTGAAAGTAATCCCAAAAAATAAAGAAAATTATATTTCGTTCACTAAGTTTTTGTGGATTTCAGATCAAAAGTATGCACAAATTCGATTTGTAGACTCTTTTAAATTTTTAGGAACAAGCTTGGAAAAATTAGCGAATGGTTTACATAAAGATGATTTTATTCACTTGAACAAGTTTTATCCTGAAACTAAAAAAAATAAATTATTAACTCGCAAAGGTATTTATCCTTACGATTATATGTCGAGCTGGGATAAGTTTACAGAGACCGAGCTTCCATCACAGAACTTGTTTTTTAATTCTCTTTCCAACGAACAAATAAGCGATTCAGATTACGCACATGCGCAATCTGTATGGTCCGAATTTAAAATCAAAGATATGGGAGAATATACTGATCTTTACCTAAAAACTGATGTGTTGCTTTTATCAGATATTTTTGAGAACTTTCGGTTCATTTGCAAGTTAAATTATCATTTAGATCCGGCATTCTATTTAACTGCTCCAAGCTTATCGTTTGATGCTATGTTATTAAAAACCGGAGTTAAGCTTGAATTGATATCCGAATTAGAAATAATTCGACTCATACAAAAAGGAATAAGAGGTGGTATTTGCATGTGTTCGACCAGATATGCTCAGGCTAATAATAAGTACATGGAAACTTATGACATGAATAAACCAGACTCGTTTTTAGTATATATCGATTGCAATAACTTATATGGTTACAGTATGTGTCAATCGTTGCCCATGTCTAATTTTAGTTTTCTAGATCATCATGAAATTGCCCAACTAGATATTTTGTCTGTCGAAGATGATGCTCCATTTGGATTTATTCTGGAAGTTGACTTGCTATATCCGGAAAATTTACACCATAACCATAACGACTATCCATTTTGCGCACAAAAATTTATTCCTCCAGGAGGAAAAACGACCAAATTGATCCCAAATTTATATAACAAATACGAATACGTCATTCATTACGTCCATCTGAAAACATGTTTACGCAACGGCTTAACTCTTGATAAAATCCATCGCGTTATAAGGTTTCGTCAAAGTCCATTCTTAAAACAGTATATTCATTTAAATACAGAACTGAGAAAAAAAGCTACTACTCCTTTCCAACAAGACCTTTTTAAATTAATGAATAACTCAGTTTTTGGGAAAACTCTTGAAGACAGTGAGCGGCGAGTTGACGTCAAATTAGTAAATAAGTGGCACGACCGTCAAAACAAAACAAAAAAGTTTACTTGTGCTAACAAATTAATTGCCAAACCGAATTTCCATAGTGCAACAGTGTCGTCTGAAAATTTGGTTGTCGTACAAATGAAGCCTGAAAAAGTAATTTTAGATAAACCAATCTACGTAGGATTCTCTGTATTAGAACTTTCTAAAAGTCATATGTACCAATTTCACTACACGGTAATAAAAAAACACTACCAAGATCAAGTTACTCTGTGCTACACTGATACCGACAGTTTTATTTACAAAATCGAAACTGCAGACTTTTACAGCGATTTAAAAAATATTTTTTTAAACTTTTTTGACACAAGCAATTATAACCCTGTAAATGATTTGCAAATACCTTTACGTAACAAGAAGATTCCTGGGTTATTCAAAGATGAGTTAGGAGGAGAACTTATTACCGAGTTTATAGGGTTACGTTCTAAACTATACTGTATCAAAAGTGATAAATCTCTTATCAAAAAGGCTAAAGGAATAAAAAAACCAGCAGTTCAAGAGTTAACATTAAATGATTATCGGGATGTGTTATTCAATGATAAAATAGTTCGGAAAAAACACATATTATTTAAATCGATTAGGCACGAGATCTTCACTCAATCTGTCAATAAAGTTGCTTTATCTAACAAAGACGATAAACGACATATATTATCAGACAAAATTTCAACCAAATCTTGGGGACATGAGTCTATTTTCTAGTACAGTAGTTATCTAAGCGACCTTTCCTCGAGCTGTAATTTTATTTCGTAGGCACCCAATGGGTAATAAAAAATTAGAATGTGTTTAATAAAATAAAATACGTTGAGTACTTACGTTATTGTAAAATTATAATTATGTATGTTGTAGGGTCAGCGTCAAAAGCCGCTCATCACTTTTGTACCTTTTCGCTCTACGACCAGATGAGCGACTTTTGACGCTGACTATACCAAATAAGTAGATTATCATTAAGTACTTTATTTTTTATAATTACACATTGATTTGTAAATTGTATGGTTTGTTCTTTTTTTTTAATAAATAAATATGAAGTGTTATTAACATTTGTTTTCTTTTTTTCTTTCACCCACCTAAGTATATATAGACTGCGAGGATACCGACTGAAAACACATTTTACTTGAGTTGAAATTGAGTTTTCTCGCTTCGGAGGTTTCCTGACGATGTTTTCCGTCATCAAAAAGCTCAGGGCTCAGGCTTAATTTTAAATGTAATATTTTGATAATGGTAAGTAAAATCATGTTCTGTTGAACAGGCAAATAATACCTATCCTCGTTTATTGCATTGGGTATCAATTAAAACATGTCCTTACGTGTCTTAAGCAGCGCGGCGGCATGCAGCCCGTGCTAAGGTAATTTGCTGACACGTGAAATATACCTATTCACATTTATTGCATTTGGTACCAATTATAACAAGTCCTTACGTGTCGTTGTAATTTGATCGGCATTAAGCAGCGCGGCGGTATGCACCGCATGCTCCGAAGCGCGTGTTAATTTAATTTGCTGACGCATGAAATTACTGTAATTATAAATAGCGGCTGTTATAGTAAGTTATCATTCTGCACTCTACATTCATAACTGAGTAAAGTCGTTCCAAAGTTTTGAAAATTAAGACGAGCTGATCCATTCCCGATTCGGTAAGTAAAATTGGCATTATTTAATATTTATTCGTATTATTTTGTTGCTATTATTGTTTTGTAAGCGTATGAAAATGCTCATATGTGTTGCCAGATGCGTTTATTTATTTGATTTCTTTTGTTTCAGAATATGGAAGGAACGCAAGACACTCAAATCATGTTTTCGCAATATGCACAGGGTCCATTAGGATTCCGAGAAGATGAAGAAGAAGAAGAAGTCAGTGAATTTGTAAAAAAAATTGCAAGTGCCAAAACGAAAACCAAGTCTAGTAAACCAAAACTAAGGCTAAACAAAGTGGTAAAGAGAAGTGTACGAGGTCACCCGCCGTCGTTCGTTATAAACAATGAAGCAACTAAGGGGAACAGACTTGTCAAAATCCAAATAATTAACATAAGTGACTCCGCGCCGGATCAAAACGACGAAACCGGTGAAAACGTTATGCTCAGTGCGCAGTATGTGGCAAGTGACGGATACGATGAGATAATAGACAGTACAGAAAGTGTAATAAATAAGATATCCAAGAAGTTGTGCGGATATAGTGTTAGTTATTAATGTTTTTACTGTTTTTGTATATAATTTTGAAAATAAATATGGTCAACAATTTTCTTGTTTTATTCCTTTGATTAAGCGATACGTCAACAGGAAAGATTTTTTTTGTAAGTATGTCAATAAAGCAATAATTCAAACGAAAATAAAATTATCATGATTAAATGCACAAGAAAAATCTTTTCAGTAAATATCGCTTAAATAGATTAACACTATTATTAGCCACAGGTATGAATCGTTATCATTTATTTCATATTTTTAAACAAACAAATTCAATTATTTAAAAATGGGTTAATATAAAAAGTCTTCGTTCAAAATAAATGATAACTAATTTTGACTGGGTTAAAAAATAAAAAAATGATTAAACGTAAATATTTATTTTTGAAAATTAGGTATAATTTATTACAATGTTAAATATGCATAATATCGAAATAATATTTTTTAAGACATATAACGTTTTTTAAGGCACAAGCTTTTTTATGATGTAGACAATTATAAGAGCTGTTGTCGATACAATACTTTTTATACATTAATTGAAAATTAGAACAACCTTTCTCTCCCAAGTCTATTACAGTACAATCAGCACATAAATCATTAATCCACTTAATTTTTTCAAAACCTTTTACATATATTTTTTTGCCTTCCAAGAAATTATGAATCATTCTCTTAAATTCTCTGTGGTCGATATACCCCTCACGCCACATAATGCCAAGGTTTCTCTCTATCCATTTCACATGCCTTTTTTCGTTTTCTGATAACGTAGAAAATGAATATGGAGGTTTTATTAAATACGCCTGCGTGTGTTCATAGGTACTGTATGCAAATTCTTTAATAATAAATTCATTTTTAGATGATTTAAACCCCTGAACATCTACGAATAGATGGTCTAGTTTCATGATATCTTCTTTGTTATATTGGTCAACGGCTTATATTCTATAATACTATCATTCAAAATAAGACAATAAGCCGCGGTATTGTCAGGGATATCTGTGTCACACTCTAATTCAATCCGCACATCGACTGAACCCGTTTTTAAGGTTTCATTTTGACGAGAACAGTCGATAACAAACAGAGGTGCTTTATTTATAAAGTCTTGTGGATTCAACAACGGTGCTTGGCTGCGGTTATAATAAGACTGTTGGAATTTAGCGTACTGTTCATATAATATAGCAAATTTTTGAGCCGAGAAACTGACATTCAAGTTTTCATAAGGAAAATAATTTGAATTTAAAAAAACTTTAACGTCACGCAAATTACAATGATCAAAACGCGATATATCTTTATCAGCAACATTTTTCCTGTTTGTTTTTAATCCAATTATAACATATCGAGGTTTTTCAACTTGAGACGAAGTTTTGACGGCCCAAGAATGTTTTGATGTTTTAGGTAAAAGCGGGTATTCGTACAGATCCCAGTTCCTAAATGCTACCTGAATAGCTCGATCTCTTTCCAAATATTTAAGCAAACTTAATCTTTCACGATCAGAAACCTTAATGTGCGGCATGCGCCATACTATTTTAGATATAGTTATGTTACCTATATACTCATTTGTGTTCAGTTTTACGCTATTTAAATTAGTATTGGATCGTAAAAGAATAAGTTCATGCTTACAGTTAATAATAATTTTGTTATAATCCTCTGCGAAGCCAAGAATCTTATTTAAAGGAATTGACACAGAAAATGATCCATGCGTAATTTTTGTGCCATCAACATCCCAGCCCCATAACTTTGACATCGATGATTCAAGTTCATTCATCGACACAAGAGATTTTATTGTTGTTGTGACCCCAGCGTTTTTAATTTTATCTATTTCAATCCCATTCAGCTCATATCGAATATCTTGAAATAAATGAAGTATAGGGTTATTTGTAAAATGAACACTGGACACCTTCGCTTTTGTTTCTCTGTTGAATACTTCTATAGTACCCTCTATGTATAAAGTACTCGCTGATGGTAATACGTATAGATCTTGCTGGTTGATAGGTATACGGATTTCATCATTTAAATTGAAACTTGTTACGTACGGTTTATACGAATGATATTCGAAACTTTCAATCGTGCTATCAAAGCTAAAGGAGTCTGATAAGTTTAGTATACTCATTTTAATAATCCTATGTTTTTTAAAAACTGTTTGTTTTCCTTCGTTAGTTGTCCTTTAGGTCTTCTTTTCTTGATAGCACAATGAGCACTAACGGCTTTGCTGTTTGAGACCGTACATTTATTAAAGTCTATCATTTTTTTCTGAGATGTAAATATATCTGAATCTCTTCGCCACGTAAATTCACTAAATTATCGTTTATATCCAGTATTCTTATTATAAGAGCGTTTAAGCTGTTTTGAGTAACAGGAAAATATATAACATTTTTAGGTGTTTCTATAATCCGGTAACCAGGCGGTACATTTGGCACAAATTCATGAATTATATGACTAGGTTTTCCGTTTATAAATGACCCGCTCACGATGTCACATTCAACTCGTACTATAGTTGTAGACAGAATGGACACGGGAAAAGGGGACTCAGTTAATATATTCGCCTGAACTGTTTCTTCTCCAAAACCAAGTAACTTACCAATCGAATTTGGTTTTTTAAAATAGACGTTTTTGGAACACAATATAGATGTTTTTAGCGTATTATTATTGCATGTCAGTGTAAAGGTGCAACCTTGGAGATGTCTTTTAAGATAATCATCAAGATCTTGAAGTTCATATGACCCTTCAGGAATTTCTACTACTTCGTTATCACCATAATAAAACTTATTATTTCGGTTGTCAATATTAGGTATCGAGTTAAATGTCGACAAGTATAGCAACCCGCATTCATATTCACCATCTAGTTGAAGAGCTGGCGAGTGATTCGTAATCAGGGTAGAGGAGGATCCCGTTATGGACAAAGTGAAAGACATCGTGAGAATGAGAAGCTATTTATTGTTCAGAGATATTTAAACGGTTATTCCAATATTTTTTTAAATATTTTAAACATAAATGTCCGCAATTAACAGTATCGAATTTTTGATAAATATTATAATTGTATGAAATATTATAATTTTTCAAATATTTTATTAATTCTAGCGGCGGTTGAAGATCACCATAACTATTAAAATATTCACAATGATTATTATCTTTGACATAGGCTACCCAGTGAGTCCCTTGGTTTTTAGAACTATCTAAATTTACGATTGCACATTCTACTCTTTTTGGACGGTTTGGCAATTTGTCTCTCATGTAAACACCACGAAAATAAGGAATATCTGTTGAATGTTTTAAAATATCAACATTTGTAAGAGCACGTCTGGGTAGCCTTTTATTTAGTTTTTTAATCGTTTTAAACACAAACCCTTTCCATTTCTATACTGTTTAATGTACAACCCTTTACCTAATGCAATAGATTCCATCATTTTATTATGACGTTCTGATTCGGATAAGCTCTTTTTTGCAGCTTTGTAGTCACCAACAGCTTTAGCGATCCCAGCAGCTCCTCCTGCCAATGACCCTAACGCAGAAAGTCCCGCGAAAATAGGTATTAGTGGCAATATACCTCCAGTTTTAGGAATCGGTATTAATCGAGGAACTCTCATTTTACTCGTATTGTTATTAAGAAATACTTTACTCGCTGCAGCAAAAGCTCGACTGACTGCAGTGCCTTCTTTTTTAGATTTGTTTTTTTTCAATTCGGTACGTATCTTAGAAACAAAATGCTTAAATGATTTTATCCCTGCACCAGCTTTCATTTTAGATTTCATCACTTTGCTAACTATCCAAGACGCAAGTTTTTCTCCTTTTCCAACACCTTTTGACTTCAATCTTTGTTTAGCCATTTTATAGAGTTCAAAATCTGCACGATGTCGGTCTGTTAGGTCAGAATATTTATCGTATGCTATATCGTGTTGCATACACGCGTTGTCCAATTCATTAACTCCTTTATCACCTCTTTGCAATCGCTTATGCAATTTTGTGCCTGGTCCGCAATAATTGTAGCCAGGTAAGTGCAGTTCAAACGGTAAGTGATTAATAATACTGTTTAGAAGTCCTCTTCCTTTCATATCCCAAAAGTTAATGACTTAGCGCGAGAAAGTTTTTAAATATATTTATACAATGGCATTTCTGTCGATCCAGCTGTTTTCGCTATCGTTAAGTCCTAACCACTTAACATACAATTTTTTCCCTCTTTTTTTGATTACCTTTTCGATGAGGTAAACGTCTGGATACTTAGTTTTTTGCAGTTCTTGTTCATAAAATGTACCGAGTATTGAGTTTTTTCGTTGGTCTTCAATATGGTAAGTAACAGGACGAGTGTGATTCACCTTTTTAATAGTAAATAGCTCAGTTGACCAATTAGGCGTATAACCTTTATGAAAGACGCTTTTGTACTTGCTTATACGCACATGATCTCCTACATTAAAAATATTTAATTTAAAACGCCGATTGGATTGTGATTTATCTATGTTTTTCTTTACTTCGGCTTCATTATTAAAATTCACCTCATTTGGGCTAAATTTTGTTGTGCTATGCACAGTTTGATTATAAGATTGAACTATCTCATCGAAAGGTTTTCCAAGCCATTTGTAGTTCCCGATGAAACTGAAATATTTGTAAAGTTTGTTCTTGAGCGTTTTTATTACCCTTTCAACAATAGACGCCTTTTTAACTGAATACGTGGAATAATGATTTATTTTTAAGGATTTCACATAACAATCGAATTGATCATTGTAAAATTCTTTTCCAAAGTCTGTCTGTAAGTTTCTAGGTATTCGTTTGGTCGACTTGATAATTAGTTCAAATGCATTTTTTACTTCTGTTTTAGTTTTAGATTTCGTAGGAATACACCACGTGTACTTTGAAAATGTATCAATAACAACTAAAATGTATTTATATCCCTTATTTACAGTATGTAAATTCTGTAAGTCAATTAAATCTGCTTGCCACAAATCATCAATTCCTTTTAATATAACTGCGCGACGCTTGAAATTTTTTCGGGCCGATCTATGGATTTCATTCACGACTTGTTCTTTTGTCATCTTTGAAATTACTTAAAATATTGTCTATGTCCCTTTTTGTATAAAAGTTTATTTTCAACTGATTTGCAAGCTGATGAATTTGAGAATTTATAGTTTTAAATAAAGAATCTAGATGCTTCTTCTCGTAAGTGTCCTGGACGAGCTGATCGACATATTGCTTATTAGCTGCATCATTGGGTGTCAAAGGATCCGCTACCCCCTTTAATCGCGATGATTGTAGATCGAAATCGCCATCATCAGAACGCAGCAAAGTTTTATTGTTAAGTTCAAAAACTTCACATACACGCAAACGTTTATGAACATGATGACCGAATTTGTCTATGTTCATTTTCACTTCTTATTTTTATGCACTTATGTATCATCAAATTTCCGGCTTCGACTGATGGTAAAAGTAAAATACCAGTTTTATATATCATTGATTAACCAAGCCCGCTTCACGAAGTTCTTCTACAATTGATATTATTTCATTGTCTAATCCTGTGTTACCGGCATCACGGGAAGCAATGAGTAATTTCAATCTTTCAACTAATTCGTTTGGATTATCCCAATAGACATATGAAACATCTCTTTTAACTTTTTTCATTGTTGGTAGTCCTTTGCCGTAAGTACATAAATCTTCGCTTATTGAACGTTGTTTCGATAATTTGAAAAGCGGTTTTATAATGTATAAATATTTCTGACCTTTGTTACTTTTTATTGGTTTATTGGGATCAAAATCTCGTCTATGGACATTCGTTTCTAGTAGCAACATTTTATAATAACGTTTATCGTCTTCAGTTATGATACCTAAATCAGGCAACTTCTTAAATAACAAATCATATAAACCTGGTGTTAAATTGTAAGTACGTCCATTTACTTTGAGTTTTTCGCCACTAACGGAAACTAAACAAGATCCTAACATAAGCTTATCGCGTTCTGTTCGTATGCCAAAAGGAATGTCCAAGTCGGTGTTGTATTGTTTTTGCCATGCAGGGTCTTCGCGAGGAGATGCATATGAACCGGTAGTCTTAAATGAAGTATCATTTGTTGATTCCAAGACATCATTGTTGTCACTTTCACATAACATGTCATCATCACCATCTTGTCTGTTTTCGTCTCTATTTGATACCTCATCATCATTATTTGAAGTCGTTTCGGAAAAATTTCGTACGATTGTTTGATTATTAATACTACTTCTCTTCCCTTCATTAGGACTAAATTTTAATGTTTTTGGCGCCTTTTGCCACTTAAATATGTCTTCATCAAAATCGGTTTCATTAGTGTTATAGTATTTATTGTCGTTACTTTTAACCATTTCATTAAGCGGGTCTGTTATTGGTTTAAAGACTGATTCCAAAATCATATTGTTGTTATTTTTCATATCACGAAGTAGTTTAACCTTCTTTTTGACAGCATCGGCAGACTGAAGTACTTTTTCTTTTAAAGTTTTCTCGGTGTTTATTTTATGATTCATGTCTGATCTCGATGGATTCCCATGATGCAATAAAAGTTTCTTGAAAATGAAACTGGTTAAGTAACACGGTTAATCCAAAACGATAAATGTATCAAATCCCATTCTATAACATCCTGAATTTCTAGCACAGTCCTTGTTTACAACCAAGTAGCTAAAAGGTACGCTCCATATTTTTGCACACATTTCCCGAAACTGTGACCAAGACATATCAGTTCCAACGTGCTCGTCATAAACATGACGTAAATTAACTTCATCTTGTTTAAAAAGGATGATTAAGTTAGCATTGTCCCTTATTAATTGTTTAGGTATTTTACTGTAAGTTTGATTTAAGTAGAAGCTGTCAATATTTTTATGCCTTCCCATTGCAAAGTAATCCCTTATATTATTTTGATTTTCGCATGCAACATCATCAAATATGATAATTGAATTGTTCTCAGCTTCATGCGGGCTTAGTATTTCATCATTTTCGCGATATTTTTGAAATTTAACTGATGGAACCAACATCAATATTTTTTCTAAAAACTGGTACATCGGTTGGAAAAGTGTTTTTGAATATACGTAAATATTTTGAAAGCGTAGTCCTTGTTCATGTAGTAGAAGAGAGACAATTAAATTAGTTTTACCGCAATTAGAAGGACCGCAAATTATACAGCGAATTGTGTCGGGTAAAAGTTCACCGTGACGAAAACTACGATTGTTGCGATCTGAACAAACAACCTCCAACTGCAAGCTCTGAGCTTGTTTTACAAACTTCATATCTGTTCAAGATCAATTCAACCAATGCGCGCGTGTTGCAAGCATGGAATGCTTATTCAAAATGAGCAGAAGAGCAGATGGTTAACGTTAAACCTCGAGTGTGAGCAAATTCTGTTAGGTTGGGTTCCGTTGGGTTTGAGTTGCTGTTGGGCTGATGTATTCGTTGCGTTGATCGAGAGGTGAAACAGAATGCCCAATGCGATTTCAGGTGTAGGTTGAGCGTTATGTTGAACGCAAATGCTGATAGGTTACTGTTAGGTTGGTTACCGTTGGGTTTGGGTTGATTGTAGGTTGTGTGCAATTCATTGTATTATTGGGCTTCTGGATCACCACGAATGAGTGAGGGCGAAATTTTTCGCCCGATCGAATGAATGGTGGTCCAGAATGCCCAATAATATACTACTTACATACCAACGTATAGTTAAAGTGAGAAAAGCTTTCCCCTGTTTACAACATTGTCATAAGATTGATTTTTGTCTGGCCCGTGGGAAAGGTTTTCTAGAAACGACACTGACGCGGCTGTGTGCGTTTGGGGACGCGAGCGGGGGCGAGCGCGGGGCGCGCGGGGTGGGGAAAGCGGACCGCGGGCCGCCGAGACGCAGAGCCTCAGCTCGAATCAACAGGATAGTTGACTGATGTCAAAATAAAATCATATTAAATTTTTTCCACCGCAATTAAAAGTACTTTTAATTTAACAAAAACTAATAAAAGGATGCAGTTTGATCACTGAAAATGATGACGTCATAGTTCTGCAATTCAATACAAACTTCATACTAACGGATCCGATCGAATCGTTTTGACATTTCAAAAAAGTCGCCGATTTGACCAAGAGGCAACAACCCTATTCAATCAAGGTCAGCGACGCGCGAGTTACACGGACACGGCAGTGACCCACCTGTGGTTTCGCAACATTTGAAATTGCGGAAACTACTCTACACTGTGTAATTACACTAGTAATTGTGTGCGTGATTGCGTAGTGCTTTTGTGTATGTGTGTGTGTGCGTGTGTGAGCGAGTGTGTCTATGTGTGTGAGGGGGAAAAGCGGCAGCATTGGTTCTGGAAGGAAATACGAACGATAGCATCTCTGTCCTCTTTTTATTAGTTCTGTGCCATCGCGTGAAAAATAAGGTTTATGTTTAGTTTCTGAAGCTGCGATTGGCTTTGAACCCGCCGCCGCCGCCGCCGGGCGCTGACTTGAGGAACAGCTCGATATACCGATGGTCCATGTTATTTTTGTCGCGTCTCATCGCCTGTGGACAAGAAACTTTATTAGACATAATGAAGACGGGATATTGACCGCGATCAATTTATAGGTTTTACGAGCTCCTGATAGTAACCGCGAATCATTTGAAACTGTTAAGAAACTTTTATGTTATTTTCGAACCGTATTTGTATTTCACTGTAAAAATAAAAATATTATACAGTCAGTGCAGAAGTAGCTAAGCAATCAAAGCGGTCACAATGATCTGCACAAGCTCTTATGTCTATAACAATAGAGCCGTGCTTAGATCATTGTGAACGCGTCGGTTGCTTACCTACTTTGCTGCTGACCGTACATGGCTCATAAGTTCATTTTACTACAAGTTAAGTGTGGGGCTGGCCCCGGGCCACTACAAGTAAAGTTTGGGCTTACCCTAGACCACTTACAAGTAAAGTGTGGGGCTGACAATGGACCACTACAAGTAAAGTGTGGGGCTGACAATGGACCACTACAAGTAAAGTGTGGGGCTGGCCCCGGACCACTACAAGTAAAGTGTGGGCTGGCCCCGGGCCACTACAAGTAAAGTGTGGGCTGGCCCCGGGCCACTACAAGCAAAGTGTGGGGCTGGCCCCGAGACACTACAAGCAAAGTGTGGGGTTGGCCCCAGGCCACCACAAGCAAAGTGTGGGGCTGGCCCCGGGCCACTACAAGTAAAATGTGGGGCTGACCCGCATGGCGTCCTCGTGGCACTCGAACTCGACGTCGGCCTCGCCCGACGGCCGGCCGCTGTTGTCGTACAGGATGTTGATGTTCATCGGTCGGATCGGCTTGAAGAACTGAAACGTATGTGTTTAATATAATAACTAGTGGCTCTGTGAGATGATGTATACCTCGCGAGATAATTTTTCGTTCACTAAAAACAATAGGCTAGGCTAGTATACAATAATTAACAATTTTAGCCACTTTTCAAAAAAGAGTATAATAGCCTATTTCTAATTCGTTAAAATCAAAGATCGTCAAGCCACAAGTACGAGAACATGCTAGCCCGTCTATCTGGCACTTCAGTTTCTAATAAACTTATTGTACGTTATTGGTTCCTTGTACAGTCAGCAGCAGTAGTTGCTAAGCAACCGAAGCGCTCACAATGATCTGCACAAGCTCTTATGTCTATAACAATAGAGCCGTGCTTGGATCATTGTGAGCGCTTCGGTTGCTTAGCAACTATGGCTGCTGACTGGACATTCCTGGGTCGTGTTTTATAAAGCTACAAGTTGTAATTTACAAGCGGAAGTCACTTTCTAACAAAAGGTGATAGAATGAGACTTCCGCTTGTAAATTGTAACTTGTAGCTTTATAAAACACGGTCCTGGTGTCAGCACATTAGGCTTCAACTCACGTAAGCAACATCTTGCGGGGAAGCCTTGAAAGGCAGTCCCCTCATATGGACGCAGTGTCCGCCGCCGCCGCCGCCGCCGCCGCCACCGCCGCCGCCGCCCCCGCCACCACGCCGGAAGCCCCCTCGGCCCCCGCCGAAACCCCCGCCGGAGAAGTTATCGCCTGGAGAAATAGAACATCATCTTATAACTAACAAAAACAGTACCGTGACTGACTGACTGACAGACAACGCACAGCCTAACTGGACCTAGAGACTTGAAATTTGGCAAACATATACCTTGAGTATGCTAGAGGTGCACTAAGGGATTTTTCGAAATTCCCACGGGATAGAGAACTGAACTATTATGAAATATTACACGGGAGCAAAGCCGCGGGGCACAAGCTAGTATACCTATAAAACAGTACCGTGACTGACTAACTGACTGACTAACAACACACAGCCTAAGCGACTGGACCTAAAGACTTGAAATTTGGCAAACACATACCTTGAGTATCCTAGCGGTGCACTAAGAAGAGGTTTTCCAAAATTCCCACGGGATAGGGAACTACACGGGGGCAAAGCCGCGTGGTATAAGCTAGTCAGCCTATATTAGTCCACTGCTGGACATAGGCCTCCCCTAATGAGCGCCATAGCGCTCTGCCTTCAGCTTGCCGCATCCAGCATCTTCCTGCAGTCTTTCGCAGATCGTCATCCCACCTGGCCGGAGGGCGTCCTACACTACGTTTGCAGAGTCGCGGTCTCCACTCAATAACACTTTTACCCCAACGGTAAGACAGCCGATGAACTCAGAGGCACAAGAGGCATTTCATCTTAGACTTCTAGATTGCGGGTGCAGTGGTGGTCACTGTGATCACTTAAAATACTTGCTAAATAAATTAAAACTGTACTTTTGGGATTTTCTGCTTATCTGGGATTTTGCGACTCCAGTATCCTGCGACATTAGTATTATGCGACTCTGATATTCTACGTATCAGGGATTTTGCGACTCTGGTGTTCTACTCTATCTGGTATTTTGTGACTCTGGTATACTACGTGTCTGGGGTTTAGCGACTGTGGGATTCTGCTCTGGAAAGACAGCTAGTTGTTCCCGATACAATTGTCAGCCCACACGAAATGAACACGAGGCTGACTGCGAGAGAGTTACACAACAAGCATGGCAGATTCATTGCCAGTTCTTACCCCGGCCGAAGCTGCCGCCACGGCCTCTGCCGGGCCGGCCGAACCGGTCGTTCCGGTCGTACGGCGCCGGACGGTAGCCGCGCGACGACCGGAACCCGCCCTCCATACGGGCACCGTAAGCTCGGACCTCGTCCGCTGAGCTCAAAAACACCTCTATGTATCTGTGGATAAGGGTAACTCTACGTTAGTTTTTATGATTTGTAGCTAAAAATTTTGACACAGGAGAGATTTATCATTTCACGAAGTCCGCATATTAGCGGCTTCGTAGATTTATCATCTCGCGAAGGTCGTCGTATATTCTATGTATATTAAATAACACATAATTAATCTCGTAGCATTTACTTAGGTAGTTAGTATTTGACAGTATTGTACAGGTTCTTTTTGCTTTCAGAGCATTGATATGTTAACAATATTTTCGGTAAGTACTAATACCTAATTTCACAATAAAGAGGTGAACTTGTAGCAACATTTATAATATAGAGTTAGCAATGACTCAGAATTATTGGCTGGCAGGGCCTACCTTGTAGAATAAAAAAAAAACTTCTCAGCCAGTATGTACTATGTACGTATTACGTACTATGTCTTCTAGGTAACTAAAATGTACAAGGAGGCATGTGAAGACTGCTGCTTAAATTATATTTCTTCATTGCAAGGGAATCTTTGATGTTGATTGTACAAGTGTAGATCACGTTCCCGGGTTAGCACAGACTCGTCTATGTAGCAAAATGTCCAGCGACGTTGGTCCATTTGGACTAAGGAGCAAAATGTCAGGCGTCCAATTAACATAACTTCCATAACGCAGAGCATCAAAACAGCAATTGGCCTGTGTAACATAATGTCCAAACTAGATCACGTCAAAAAAATTACATCATAAATATAGCAAATTGTCAAATCTTATTAAGGTGTTCTGCAGTTTTGGACTTTCTTTAATATATTTTTTTTATATTTCACATTTACATACTAAGAGTTGTTTCCATATAGCCCTGTCGCTTTATGGATTATTTTCAAATTGGGTACCTATTTTAAGATTAGCGCATCTTTAGAAAATTTGCAATTTCTTCATATACCAACCGAAGTCGTGGACATTTTGCTACATAGACGATTCGATACTAATTGTACGAAATAAAATAAAACATTGAAGTGGACTTGAGGAGCAAATTTTAGCCTTTGTATGGGGGACAGGAAACCGAACCACTCCACTCAAACCATAAGGACTTCGTGAAATGTGACATCTGAAATAGTTATACATAAGACACTCGAAATGGCGATTAAATGCTTTCTTCATTTACTTGCAGAACAATAATTAAACAGCCGATCTGACTTGTATATTTTCTGTTAAAATAAAATTAATGTGATCTATGAACCAGATTTTTAAGGCGTCACAGTAATGGTATTAATTTCTCTTCGACTACAACGAAATAAATGTCCATTTAATTTCAAAACAAGATCAAATAATTGTAGGTATGTAGCCTTTTAGTTGAGTTCAACAATTATTTACCTAAGGAAATATTTATGAAATTACTAACAGCAATGAAAGGAAAAGGAATATTTTGTACGATTTTCAAACACGTAAAGACAATAATTTTCCTGATTATTAAATAAGCCCGTCCCATCTCAAATAAAAAGAAAAATACAATACAATACAAACTCTATTTTAAAAGACGAAAAATTGGAATGAATCGAAATCATACATACATAAAACATACTGTCATTCTTTGCAACAAATAGAAATTTGATTAATTCCATTTTGTAATACTATCAACACAAGTTATATTTTTTTGCAGATTATGAAATTCTTCTCCATTTAATTTAAAGAAAAACTAAAAAAATACATCTAACCTTAACATTACAAAAAAACTATTTGGCATATCCTTAAAACTAACGCCGCTGTAAAAAAACTTATAGTTTCAATCACCATAGGAAGGTATTCCGCTTGTCAATGGTCTTTACTAAACATTGCTCGTATTGCTGAGCCAGACTTGCACCGACCATGGTTTAGTGTTTAACACAGGGTTAACGTAACGTGAGACGAATGTCAAATACGCCAAGCTAGCCCCAGGTTAGTGTCTGCAAATCGGCTTAAGACTTCATAATCATAAAATCCTCTTTTAACTTTGACCAGAGCCGTCCAACAAGTGGAACACCTCCCCAATACCACAGACATCATGTCTGTATAAATGTATCACCGGTCCGAATCTTCCCCTCTCGCTCCCGCCGTCCCGCGCCCCGCTCCCCGCGCCGCCCCACCTTCGACAACTCAATAACCGATCACTGGTGCACTATACAATGCTACCTCTTTTCCATGACATTGCGGTTATCAAATCATTATGTACATCCTTAGTTTATTATTGTTTTGTTATGATACCGGGATCTCATGCACAGTAGGTCTAGCACAACTCACAGTGCGACTTCTATCTCGCGCGAGAACTACTGCCCGTCCTTTTCTGTCACTCTGAATGCCACGGGACGGGTAGTATAATCTCGCGCGACAAAGTCGCGGCCAGTCGTGCTAGTCCTACTGCATTGGGACTGGGCGGTGACTAACAGTCGCAATAGGTGGTCACACATTAGGCCACTGGTGGCAGCGGTAAGTGATCAACTCACCACTGCTTGCAACGGTAAGTGATCAGATCACGGCGGTAAGCGATCAAATCACCACTGGTTGCAACTGTAAGTGATCAGATGACAGCGGTAAACGATCAGATCACCACTGGTGGCAGCGGTAAGTGATCAGATCACCACTGGTTGCACGGGTAAGTGATCAGATCACCACTGGTGGCAGCGGTAATCTGCTTTTTTAACAAATCAGTAGCACATAATGATTTGATAACGTGAAAACGTCAATCTAAGGCAGCATTACGAGTGCAGTAATTTAAACCAACTTGTTTATGCAAAATAAATCCCATACAGTCACTAATTATATCTCCATGACATGTTGGTTACCTTGCCTTAAAGAAATGTTGACAAATCAATTGAATAAATCAGTTTATTAAAAAAAAAGACCACTCGCTCATCTACACATAATGTATAAGTATGAAGTGTACTTATGATGGTCTTTAATTTTTTCAAAGAGCAAAAATCAAATATTATCAGCTTCTTTGGCTGTCTAATGTTTAAAAAATTTCTGTAAAACAAGGTCACGACTGAAATACGAGGGTCCCAAAATAACCCACTACACCAATATTTTAGTACTGCCAGGGTTGCTTATCTCACCATCGGGGGGTTAAAGGGTTCCTCTGTCAAAAACCTAACCTAACTTCCCTACCATGATAGCCTAGTGGTGGACCTATGGCCTCTCAAGCAGAGGGTCGAGCACGACTTGTCGAATCCTGCGTAACGTTACGGTTATCGTATCGAGATCGAGAAACGTCGTACTAAATTTTAGTTCCAAATACTCTCACGGGCGGGCGCTGTTCCAAACGTCATACAAACTCGACAACGTTTACTATTCGATTTTACGTGACGCAGGATTCGAAAAATCGTGCTCGACCCTCTGAGAGTCGTGGGTTCGAGCTACGGCTCGCACTTCAGAGTTTTTCGGAATTATGTGCGAAGTTAAATTTGTAATTTATCACGAGCTTTCCGGTGAAGGGAATCATCGTGAGGAATCCTGCACACTTCTACGAAGTAATTTATTGGTGTGTGTGAAGTTCCCAATCCGCGCTGGGCCCACGTAGGAACTATAGCCTCTGAGAGGAGCCCTGTGCCCAGCAGTAGGAAGTAAAAAAGAATAATGATGATATTTCCCTGTGATGGAATTTTAAAATCCTAAATAATTGATCGTATCAATGGTTACTTTACGGAGGTCCATATTTATGAACTACTAACAATGAATATGCTCACCTGAGACCAGACATATATAAGACAACTACGTATACGCGACAAATATATGCTTTCATGCAGCACCTCCAAAAATCACAAAAAAGAGTAGTTTATTAATTATAAAAATAAAGTAAGCTTTATAAGATTGTTTACTTGTCATTGGAACAACCGGTAGCATTTTGAGTGGTGGTTTTGGTGCTGCGAGAATGGACTCGAAGAGAGCTTGAATCGCGTATAGTGGAGGTACAAGAAAACATACATTCATCGTATTGTCGTAAAGACTGTCTTACACGCGAGCTCGCGAGTGAGCGAATTAATAGTTTTAGTTTAGTTTTAGTGTCCAATCGTGGTGTAGGGGAAAAGCACACGACCCGGAGTGTCGAGGATCCGGGTTCGATTCCCGGGGTTGGCATTTTTCTGGTTTTTTTCTGTGTATTCATGTTTCAGTGAGTTTATAAAAAATATACGTTTTAGTTCCTCCAATCCTAGTCTAAATTTGTGTCAAAATTACATGTTATGTCTACTACAAATTTTAATGTAATAATTTCAAAGCAATTGGAACTCATTTGGCACAAGCCTGTGGTTACATTGCCAAGTTTTTTTACGCTATATCATATTGGTTATTAATTCTATATTTATCATTTTAAATGTTGACTTGTAGCATTAGAATCAAAACAGACAATCATGATCTCAAAATTGTCAATGGGGTATCTTTCTGTACGCTTTCTCAATTTTTTATATTTACGGTTTACCATTTAAGTCTATTATTAAAATATAAATACTCATTGAACCTCGAGCTCACAGAAAACCAGAAAAATATGTCTAACTCCGGGGATCGAACCCGGATCCTTGACATTTCGTGTCATGTGCTTACCCATACACCAAAGCTAGTACTGTCACTATTGTACTGTTTCAATTAGTATATTGCTAGGAATCTAGCCCATATAAGAAATTAAATGAATCTAGACAACCAGATAGCCTAGTGGTTAGAGAGTCTGACTATAATGCTTGAAGTCCTGGGTTCGATCCTAATTCAGGGTCAGATGTTTGTGTGATGGATACAAATGTTTGATCTGTATAAGTATGTTTATCCATTGTCTAATAACCAAAGTACAGGCTTTGCCTAGTTTGGGACTAGGTTGATTGATGTCAACTGTCCCATGATATTTATTTACTAATTTTTCTTGTGCATTAAACATTTAATATGTCTTGTAACAAGCATAAAAGCACAAGATATTCATTAGCAAAGGATACATAATTTAATTTAACTATATGGTAGCAAGCAAGGCATTACAATGCTTAACTAATCACTAATCACCCAAACTAACCCGAGTCATTAGTCTGAAAACGCTAGTCAAGTGTCTCCGCAAATTGCTTTAACTATTAACACAATGAGGTACTAATCATTCTATGACATGAGAGACAAAGCATTTCTCATCTACTTACACAAGTAAATTAGATTTAGATGTGCTATGTCATTGATAACTTTTAACTCTAATAGTTTCATTAGGCTTCAAATAGCAAACAACTACAATTATTATAAAACCAAGTCATCTGCGTCTGTCTGTCTGTCCGAATGCGATATCCGCAAAAACTACCAAACGCATTTATGCGGTTTTCATTTCACCATCGTATAAATACTCTTTTGCGGAAGTTTTATATGTGCTACGCATTATTATTAAAATATTTAGAAGTAGTGGAGAAAACTATGAGAAGCTGGTGCGGGTCGCTGGTTAGTTACAAGTTTTTGAAGCTACTTACTATCATGAATCATGATATTTTGTGATCATTTTAATCTATGACAACATCACATTCTAAAACGGTTTCCTAATTAGTTAATTAGTGGTCAGTTGACCACTGAATTGACTCGCCCACGTTCGATCACATTGCAGGGAATTTTAACTGGTTGATAGAGCTTCAGTGTAATGTTGTATGGCTTTTCTCCCACCATGCCAACTAATCACACCAGACTGTACTCTGTGTCTATTTGGTAGAAAACCTGCTTTAAAGGTAGACATGGACAACTTAACTGCAGCCTCTTAAACACCAGCGCAGGCGGGAGGGTAGGGTGACAAAAGAGAAGCGGACGGCAAGGCACCACATTCCCCCCCCTTTG
The DNA here is from genome assembly GCA_963691665.1 of Clepsis dumicolana. Lineage (NCBI taxonomy): Eukaryota > Metazoa > Arthropoda > Insecta > Lepidoptera > Tortricidae > Clepsis > Clepsis dumicolana. Next base: position 15,205,366 of record OY829515.1, on the reverse strand, counting down.
TCGTCCCACCCCCCAGCGGTCCGAGGACTGGGTCAACTTGTCCATCTGGTGACAACGGAACCCCTCCCCCGCGATGGCGGCTCAAACCCGGCATGAAACAACATTCCCCCCACCTGTGTCCTATTTTCTCCCTGTCCCTCGACAGCGCCTGTTCCGCGCCCTCCTTGTCAATGAAGTGTACGAAGGCCTCGCCCGACGCCCGCCCAGAGCAGTCCGAGAGCAAATGGACCCCGTCAGTGGCGACGTTGAGCCCTGGCCACCCCGACGTGCAAATAAAGATCATGTTATATACGTATATGGTGGGAGGTGAAGAGGTTTTGGTTGCTCGTCTGTTTTGAGTTAGCAAGGTCTGGGTCTCCAGATGAGATGAGAGCAAAATTGTGAAGTGTGTGGGATGTATTTTGTAAAGCTACAAGATGCAATTTACAAGCGGAAGTCTCTTTCTGACGAAAGGAGATAGAATGAGACTTCCGCTTGTGAATTGTAACTTGTAGCTTTATAAAACACGGCCCAGATGATGGGTCAGACTTAGAGCGTCGAAAATGGCACAGCAATAGTAATGGGTGCAAACATTCATCTTTGTTCATTCTGCATTTCTGATTTGTGATTTCAAATGTGTATACTATTTAACGAGCAGAGATTGCAGACCTTGCTAAGAATCAACTAGAAGCTTTGACATAACTAATTACCCAAATAACATGATTCAAAATTATTCTTTAATGTAATTTTTTCAACACTTGTGAGGGCAGCATGATTGGAACAACTTAATGAGACTTAGTGTTGCTATGTAATTATAATTATATCCCAGACTCCCAAACCATTTGTGAACCTTTCACAATATGACAAAGAGCACAAGTGGTCAGTTATGAATTATTCCATGAGTAGCTTTCTTAATATGTTTAACAAAAGAGGTAAAATAATTATAAAACAGTGAAATGGCAGCTCTGCCAATCATGCCAATTCATGTTTTGCATGCATGATGATGCATGGTTCATGTTTTTTTTTTGTAATAAAGTCTAAACTAAAAATCATACAACATTTAAACCTCTTCACCACTACCTACAGGAGTCTCCCCCAGAATTTAAATCCATGGAAACCAAAATTTAAAAAATATTCCTATTAGAGCCATACCTTCGAAGAATTGGACAATTTCCTCCTTGGAGCAGCCAAAAGGCAGGCCGCGGAGTTTGACGATGCCCATGTCATCGGTGACATTTGGAATGGTTCCGAAACCATTTTCGCTCTGGCGCATGGCATTCAGAGCCCATTCCATGTCCTGGCGGTCAGTGGAGAATACTGCAAGAGTTGAATTAAAATTAAAAAAGTAGAATTAGTTGAGAGCAAGAACATTATTGACAATCTGCCAGCAGAACATTTGGTTTAGTTTACAGTCTTATCATCACCCTAGTGATTTGAGAGTGAGTGCTTCATACTAATATCGCTCGCGGCAAACACGTTGCATGATCACGTCAATACAAAATTCGGTAGCAAATCAACAGTGTGATAATGCTGTTAATGTGTTAGGTCTAATAAAACACTATATTTTGGTAAATATGTATATTGAGCTCGGTAGCAGAAACAAGACAATTTATTGTGAACAGATGCACAACTACCCTCAGTTAGTCAACCTTATAATCAAAACAAGATGGACAAGTACTCGCATTTTTAATACACAACATAATGGAAGTTTTTCATTTGCAAATTTTCATTTAAGGCAATGACTGTATACTCTAGACAGTTTTACAGTCAAATTGATCAAATTTGAAGCATTAAGATTAAAAAATAAATATGTGTTTCAACAGATTTTGTTTTACCTTCAATGTACCTCTTCCCCATGTTCTCCTTGTCTTTCTTGAGGGCTTCGTCAACATCTTCAGCCGTTTCCACCTCAACAAAGCACTCGCCCGAGGGCCTGCCTGGGCGTACCTCCGTTAAGTGTACTCCTGTACAAACAAGTCATTTTAAGATGTAAAGAAAAAGGTTTGATAACCCCGTCATGGATCTGTGTCAAATTTAAGGCTATCTTTTTCCATTTTTTTTACAATCTCCAAAATTAGTAGGTTGTAAAATAAGAGATTTGAATGCAGTTTTTTTACTTCCCACATACAAAGGGTTAAAGCTGATGAAATAATTTTGTTAAGTTAGTGAAATGATGTATGAATATAACACTTGGCTACTGTGTCACCAGTTCCTTTTTCATGAACTTTATTTTGCATGTTTAGATAGCAAAAGCAGTCTTTGAAAATGAACATGTCTTTGATTGTGCATTTATTGATTGAAACATGTGTAATTTTTTCATCTTTCTCAGTTGCCTTTCCAACAAACTGTTGAACCAATTTAAATGAAAATAGAATAGGCCCTTTGCTGAATAAGGTCCACCCAACATCATTCTTCTCTAAGTTCACAAGCCTGTGGCAAATTCATCTAACTATGAACAGACGCCGCAGTGTCCTATCTTCGTACGTAGTTAGTATTTAGCCACATAGTCTAGCCACGGCGCACGGCGATATTTGCCCCGGGTATGTTAAGCAAGTAGGCAACGACTGGCTATATTAACTATTTACATACTTATTATTTTAGTGTGACGTAGTAACATTATATTGGTATGAACAGGGAGTGCTTATGTCGATAGTAGAAAGTCGCGCATTTTTATACTTAAACGGTAAAAATTGGCATTTTCGGTCACTGCGATAATTAGTAACGGTTGATCTCACCATCCTTTCCATTCAACACGTTGACGCCGCTCAAAAAATCGAGAACATCTTCAACAGTCGTGGAGAAAGGCAGCCCGCGTAGCTTAACAATATTTCCCCCATCACCGGACCCCAACATTGTCACCGCACCCCGATACACACTAACAGTTTAATACTGAGTAATAAAATTGCAAATAACTTGCGACCGTTCGTTGCAGTAGCGGCAGGAATTTAATTTAAGCAAATTTTGGCGTCGTCGGCCATCACAGTCGCAGAACGCTCACGTAAATGTCACTTCACCACAGATTAGAGAAACTATGTACAAGTATGCACTTCACTTCTTTAATAGGGAAGCGACTGTTAATCAAAATAAGGCTACGTTGTGCTATCGATAAAAAATATAAATAACTCTAAAAGTCTTAAAGTCTAATATTTTGTAATTTGTTTTAAAGTTATGATTTGCAAAGTGACAAGTAAATTGTGCAGTAAAAAACCCTAATGTAACAAAATACTTAAACAGAAAGATTGGCAAAGTAGGCAAAATGTTTCTCATTTTATTTCAGTCCGCTAAGCCTTCAGTTGTTGAAGCAAAATGCTCCGATAAGAGGGACAACAACCATTAATATCTAGCGAAGAAATAATTTTAACTTCTTTAATTCTAAATAATTCGTTTTAGAACAAATTATACATTATGTTCTAGTGTCTGTCTCCTTAAAATAAATAACAAGATTCTTTCAAACTGCTTTTATTTCAATGTTTTACAGTTCATATTAATGCCATTGCCACACTGGAGTGAACTTTGTAAGGAAAAGACAAATTTATTTCTCAAATATTGTTGAAATACAGTTGCTATGAAGTTCATATTTTTCAATACGACCGGGTTTGATTCCCGAACCAAGCACAAGTTTTTTTTAATCTGTGTTATGTACTTTTTTTTGTCACTAAAATCGATGACAATACATGGTTCCTAAGAACAGATCTTTGTATGTTTTATAGTTAGGTAAGGTACCGAGTTACCCATACTAACCGATCTAAATGTGTCATCCTGTATATTAATCAAACTAAATCGTGGGACATTGACTGTCAACATAGACAATGAAATTATGATGATACTTAGTGGAATGAAAGACAAAACCTATTATTAGGTTTTAATATGCTAAAAATGTGACAAATTAAGACAATGAGAACATATACTATTTTCTTGCTATGAAATGTAATAAGGTTATCACATTCACCCCCTCCAGAGGTAATCCAGCAGGTGCTTTGGAGCAGAGCACACCCTGCTGAATCTACGGGGTGGCTCTGGGACCACGGGGTCATCCGGGGCTGGTGCCTTAGGCTCGGCGGCCGCAGGCGAGTTGACCGCTCTGCGCTGCGGTGACCGTGGGTTGGCTTCTTCTACCACCTGCTCGTTTGAAGGCGGCATCGGCTGTGATACCTGCTGGGATAATGGTGATGATGGCATTGATGGACGTGGTGACGATAGTGGTTCCGATTGTTCGTTGTCGGTAGAATCACTCTGCTCCCCGATGTCTTCACCATTCTGGCCTAATGGTGCTAAGTGTCGGTTAGAGACAGTGGTTTCTCGTCCGTCTGGAAGGCGAACGTACGAGTACGTGGGATTCGTGTGCAGTACTTCAACCTCATCCACCATTGGTTGATATTTATTGTTCCGAATGAAACGTCGCGTGTGGACTTTACCAGAACTCGTTAACCATGTAGGAATGGAGTCTCCGTTGGCCGATCTCCTGGAATATGCGAACATCCGTTTATGAGGTGTACAGTTTGTACTAGTACACAAAAGCGAACGTATCGAATGCAATGACTGAGGTAAGACATCCTCCCAGTGTTCTATCGGTAGATTCTTCGTTTTCAGAGCTAACTGTACCGTTCGCCAAAGCGTAGAGTTTAGATTCTCCACCTGTCCATTGCCCTGTGGGTTATAAGGCGTCGTGTGGCTCGTAGCCACGCCTCTAGTATGGAGAAACTAACTCTTGTAATTCTACTGACAGAAATGCGGTTCCACGATCAGAGTGTATAAAAGCTGGCATTCCAAAGATAGTAAAGAGATTGTTTAAATGTTTCACAACAGTCTTCGCACTCAAGACAGAGCATAAGAAAGCAAATGGAAATCGTGAATACTCGTCGATTACCGTCAGGATATATTTGTTATTTGTCTTCGAGGCGACAGGCCCTTTAAAATCGATACTGAGTCGTTCAAATGGAATTATTGCCTTTATAAGCTTATTTTGTGAGTTGGGTTTGAAAAATGTAGGTTTTATTTCTGTGCAAGTACGACAAGCATTTGTCATGCTTCTGACGTCTTCAATCGAATAGGGTAAGTTTTTAGATCCAATGGACCATTCTCGTCACACCTGGATGGCAAAGGGATTCGTGCAACGACAGCAGTTTTGTTGATCGATCAGTGCTGGCGCAGACACGAGACAGGGCATCAGCAGCATGATTTTCATTCCCTGGTCTGTATATAATCTCGTGTTTGTACGGAACCAATTCTAAACGCCAACGCTGGATTTTCTCGTTCTTAATTTTACTCCGGTGTCGTGCGTTGAACATGAAAGAAACTGATCGTTGATCCGTTATTAGACGAAAAGGCCTTCCTATGAGGAAGTGTCGCCATTTCTTCAACGATTTACTATTGCATATGCTTCTTTTTCAATCGCGGAATGGTTTTGTTCGCATTTGTTGAGTGTCCTTGAGTAGAAGGCGACGGGTCTGTCCGCTTGCGATAGAGTAGCAGCTATAGAGTGCTCTGATGCGTCAGTTTCAACCGTAAATGGCATATTATCATCTATAGCATGAATACAAGACTTAAGTATGTCAGATTTTAAACCATGAAATTCTATGACGAGATTGTCATCTAAAGGGAATGTTTTAGTATTTGCCAGTTTGTGCACCTTTTCTGAGAAGCTCGGTATCCATTTGGAATAGTGTGCAAACATGCCCAACATTCTCCGCAGACTAGGCAGATCGTGCGGCGGTGGCAGGTCTAAAAGAGGTTTCAGCCTGTCGCTGTCTGGTTTAATTGTATTGTTACTGATGGCATAGCCCAATATATTGAAAGAATTTCGTTTCAAAATTGATTTCGATTCATTCAGGGTCAGTTGTATTTTCTAGCGGCAGTAAAAAAATTTGTAAATTGATGTCGTGTTCTTCGTGCGTTCTTCCGCAAATGGTAATATCGTCAAGATATGCGAATGTACCTGTTAGTTTCTCTTTTCGGATAAGACAGTCATTGTCCTTTGGAAGCTAGAGACTCCGTTTGTGACGCCGAATGGGATACGACGAAATTGGTACAGATTCCCAGCGGCCTCAAAGGCTGTATACTGTCTCTCTTCCGGGAGAATCGGGACGTGATGGTACGCGCTCTGTAAGTCAATGGCGCTGAAGACAGAGTATTTGGAAACCTTTAATACCAGTTCTTCTATGTTTGGCAATGGATATGCGTCCAGTTCTGTGTATCTGTTTACAGTTTGTGAATAGTCAATTACGAGTCGTTTCTTATGGTTTAAGTTTTTCGTAATCAAAACCTGAGCTCGCCATGGTGAACGACTCTCTTCAATTACGTTTTGCTTTAAAAGTTTTTGATTTCCTCTTCGATAAAACGACGATCGTCTTCGCTATGTCTTCGTGACTTGACGGCGATCGGTTTGCATTCAGGAGTGACATTAGCAAATAAGGGAACAGCGGGAACTGCAGCTTCGGCCACGTTGCACACGATGAGCGGCTCTTTTGGGCCTCCGAACGCGAACTCAAGAGTAGTATGTTTCTTCAGTACGTCGTGTCCTATAATTATGTCAGAACAGAGATTTTTCACGATCAGTAACTCGACATTGTCATAAATGTGTTTGCCGAGTGTGATTGACTGACACGTTTGTCCTTCTACTTGTGATGTATGAGTCAGAGACGCCATTGTGGCACGGGTGTAACAAAGAAATAACCACATTTAAGGAAGATTGAAAGTTTATTCAGGTAGACACAGTGCACAGAAGAGTAGAAATAAACTTTAGCAAAAGTAGAAGTAGCACAGTACATAAGCGACGGAATAATTAAACGAAACAAATAAATTGCGTAAGCGCGTAAGAGAACAATAGGGGTAGCTGAGGGCATGCGCGCAGCCTCTCGGCGTCGGATAGCTAAATCGACTGACCGCAGCGGCAAATCCGAGCGCGGCCCGACCGCGCACGAACTAAGTCTCGTTAGACACGAAGCCGTGCGCGGTGCGCGGGCGCCGAGTGGATGCGCGCAAGCATACAATAAAATATTAACGAAACAAACAAATAAGTAATTCGCTACATCAGCCCCCTCGGAGACCTTTAGGTCGATCAAAAATAATTTGGAAAGCGAACCAAACGTCCCGAGCGGGTCTTGCGATCAATCTTAGCCGGCAGTGGCTTTACAGTTGGTTGATCGTACTGTGGAGAAATATTAAACTGGCTAAACATGTAGGCTGGTTTAAGACGGTCAATGGATACATTATTGGGTTTTCCTTTAATATCGAGTGTAAAAAACTTATCTGCCCTCTCTACAACCCGATATGGTCCCGTGTACGTGGGTTGTAAAGGCTTACGAACGGCATCATTGCGTAAAAATACATGCGAAGCTGTTGCCAAGTCTCTATGCACGAAAACCTTTCGAGTGCCATGATGAGCAGCTGGCGTCGGTTGCAGATGTCGCATTTGTAGTTGCAAGCGAGTCACGAAGTCAGTGTAGTCAGTTGGAGTTACTTGACCTGATGATTCGAAAAAATCGCCAGGCAAGCGCAACTGTTCTCCATACACCAACTCTGCAGTGGAAGCAGTAATGTCGTCTTTCCATGCCGTTCTGATTCCTAAAAGAACCAGAGGCAGGACCTCCACCCAATCGTCGCTCGCGTGGCATTTAATGGCAGCTTTCATCTGCCTATGGAATCGTTCCACGAGGCCATTTGCAGCAGGATGGTAAGCTGTGGTTTGCACGTGCTCTGCACCAATAAGCTTGGCAAATCGCCGAAAAGTTTCCGAAATAAACTGACGTCCTCTGTCAGTCGTTATTCGCTTTGGGCATCCAAATCGAGATACCCACCCGGAAACAAAAGAGTGAGTGATGGTTTCCGCTTTGATGTCGGAAATAGGCATCACCTCAGGCCATCTCGTAAATCGGTCCACTGCTGTCAAACAATATTGAAAGCCTCGTGACATTGGCAGTGGGCCGACCAAATCCACGTGGACATGAGCGAAACGTTCCGATGGCGTGGTGAAAGTTTTCACCTGCGAGTGCACATGCCTCGAGACTTTACATCGCTGACATTGCTGGCATGCCCTTGACCATTCGAGACAGTCTTTCTTGATGCCAGGCCAGACGTATCGTTCAGTCATCAACTTGACGGTAGCTCTTCCACTTGGATGACTGAGTCCATGAATCGTGTCGAAGAAAGAGCGACGGAACTCGGAAGTCACGAATGGACGAGCCACTGGACCAGATGTGTCACAAAAGATCGGTGCACCACCAGTTGGTCCTGGAAGAACGAGCGTCTTCAATTGCAGCGAAGATCCCGTTAGCAGCAATTGTTGCAGCTCCGGATCGTTTCTCTGCAAAGAAGCTAATGCGTTGAAATCTGTGCCGCTGATTGCATCAACAGGACGAGAAAGGGCATCAGCGACAACATTTTCCTGACCAGAAATATGGCGAATGTCAATGGAAAATTGACCAAGAAAATCGAGGTAACGGAACTGGCGTGGTGAACACTTATCCAAAGGCTTGGTGAATGCGTACACAATCGGTTTGTGGTCGGTGTATACTACGAAGGGTTTCAACTCAAGCATATGCCGAAAATATTTAACACCTTCGTAGATTGCCAGCAGCTCCCTATCGTAGGGGCTGTACTTACGCTGGGCGGTGTTCAGCTTACGCGAGAAAAAACCTAGAGGTTCCCACGTATTGCCTACACGTTGCTGAACGACGGCACCTATGGCTAGATCGGATGCGTCAGTAACCAGGGCTACATCGGCATTTGGACGGGGATGGACAAGAAGAGTGGCCTCGGCAAGACTACTTTTACAGTCGTTAAATACTTTGTCGAGGTCGTCACTCCAGCTAATCTTGGCCGAGATTTTGCAATGGTGACCTGCCAATAAGCCATTCAGCGTAGCCTGTTTCTGGGCAGCGTGGGGCAGAAAACGCCGATAAAAGTTCAGCATGCCCAAGAAACGACGGAGTTCCTTAATGGTGGTGGGACGGGGAAAATCCATAATGGATGTTACCTTTTCAGGTAAGGGTGTTGTGCCTTCACTGGAGATCCTGTGGCCCAGGAACGAGACCTCTGAGTTACCAAAAACGCATTTCCCTGTGTTGATCAGAACACCATGTTCGCGTAGGCGCTCGAAGACTAGCTTCAGATGACTCTCGTGCTCGCTTGCACTAGAAGATGCCACAAGGATGTCGTCTAAATAGGGAAAGCAAAACTCCAGGTCACCTAAGATCTCATCTTTGAAGCGCTGGAATGCGCCGCATTTCTTAAACCAAATCCCATAAAGCCGAATCCGAAGAGACCAAAAGGAGTCGTTATGGCAGTCTTCGCGATGTCATCTTGATAGACTGGGATCTGATTGTAGGCGCGTACTAGATCGAGCGTAGAAAACACCTGACACCCATGCAGGTTGTTTGCGAAATCTGCTAGATGTCTAACAGGGTACCTATCAGGTATGGTGCGCGCGTTCAGCGCGCGGTAGTCGCCACATGGTCGCCAGCCGTTATTCTTTTTAGGCACTAAATGCAATGGCGAAGACCATGGGCTGTCAGAACGGCGCGCGATGCCCGAGCGCACCATGTCATCGAACTCCTGTTTGGCTATCCTGAGTCGATCGACGTCCAGACGTCGCGGACGGCAAAACACGGGCGGGCCAGGGGTAGTACGGATATAATGAAGCGTGTTATGCTTCACTTTCCGTTCGGTGGGGTCGCCCGCCAGCCTAGTAATTTCGGGAAACTGTTGGAGCAAAACATGGTACGGCGAGGTACCTGTAATAATTTTAACATGGCACACAGAACAAGAAGCAGCAGAAGAAGCAAGAACAGTAAGAGAGGTACAGTTATCAATAAGGCGTTTATTCTTAATATCTATAAGCAAGCCATAATGATACAAAAAATCTACGCCTATGATAGGTTTCGTCACGTCAGCCACTACAAACCGCCAATTAAAAGCACGACGTAAGCCAAAGTCAAGCGTTACACTAATAGAGCCATAAGTAGCAATAGGCGTGCCATTGGCAGCGTAAAGTTCGTATTTGTCCTTATGGCGACGCTGATCACGCACTGATTTGACGGGAAAAACGCAAAGGTCTGAACCACTGTCCACTAAAAACTGTACTTGCGTATTTTTGTCCGTAACGAAGAGGCGGCCAGGGGACCCGTGACAGTCACTTGCCGCCATTAGCGACCGCCGTTGGCATTTCCCTCAATCCACTTGCACGGAGTACGGCACTTGGTAGCACGGGGACCGTACGTGCTGTGGTACCAACACAACCCTCTGTTCTGTGAGCGACTTCGAGACCGGAAGTTACCACGATGACTCTTGGAACGGGACCGCGACTTCGATCGTCCACGGAAGTTACCGGTAGAAAGGGCAGCTACCTGTCGCACAAGATCGTCAATACGTCGGCTAAGCCGCTCTTCCATGGCACTAACAGAAGGCGTTCCAGGTGTGGCAAAAGCTGTAGACGCAGATGGGGTAGCAGACGAGTACGGTGCATGACCTTGAGTATCGGCGACATTAGGCGAGTACACCACTATCTCGTTCACTTTATCTGCCAATGCTGCTACCTTGTCCAAACTCGCATCCGGCATTGTAGCGATAGCAGCTTGCACGTGAGGGGGTAGTCGCCTAGCCCAAATGCTGCGTAAAAAGTCGTCCGATATATCCCTACCGGCCAAATCACGCATATGCCGCAGAAACTGTGATGGCTTGCGATCCCCAAGTTCAGCCTGGGAAGTTATCTCCTCGACACGCTGCTCTTTAGATGCTGACAATCGGCTAATAAGCTCGGTTTTTAGCTTCTGATATTTGTCCGTGCTTGGCGGTGCCGTGATTACATCCTTCACCTCCGCTGCATATTTATGGTCAAGATTGCTGACGACGTGGTAGAATTTAGTCGTGTCGGCAGTTATATTCGCCAACATAAATTGCCCCTCCAGCTGAGCAAACCATAAAGCGGGCTCCTCCACCCAAAATGGCGGAACCTTAACCGTCACACCACAAACTTTTGTTTCTCCAGAGTCGCTTATAATAGGGTCCGGCATATCCGCAAACGGTGCACTTAACGCTATTGATAATGTTCACGCGCGCGCTATAACACTGCACTGCACTATAATAAGTTCGATTGAAACGTCGGAAAGTCACCAATTATGTGGCATGGGTGTAACAAAGAAATAACCACATTTAAGGAAGATTGAAAGTTTATTCAGGTAGACACAGTGCACAGAAGAGTAGAAATAAACTTTAGCAAAAGTAGAAGTAGCACAGTACATAAGCGACGGAATAATTAAACGAAACAAATAAATTGCGTAAGCGCGTAAGAGAACAATAGGGGTAGCTGAGGGCATGCGCGCAGCCTCTCGGCGTCGGATAGCTAAATCGACTGACCGCAGCGGCAAATCCGAGCGCGGCCCGACCGCGCACGAACTAAGTCCCGTTAGACACGAAGCCGTGCGCGGTGCGCGGGCGCCGAGTGGATGCGCGCAAGCATACAATAAAATATTAACGAAACAAACAAATGAGTAATTCGCTACACCATAGAAATTGTTTGTCGGCTTGGTTTCTTCTTTAAATCACAGGGGCGGAAAAAGTCATAGTTAATGAAGCTTGCAGAGCTGCCTGTGTCTAGTAGTGCGTCAGCTCTAATCCCTTTAACAAATACAGGGACCGTGGCCTTTCTTAACGACGACGGCGATGCAGCAATGATACAGGCGTTGATACTATCCTGGTCAACGATGGCAGCACTAGTGGTATTCTTGCTCCGACAGACACTGGCGAGGTGGCCTTTCTTGCCGCAGAGTTTACAGGTCGCGTCGACAGCTGGACATATCTTGCGCGGGTGAACGCGGCCACCGCAAAAGAAGCACTTGCGTCTCTGGAACGTAGATGCAGCCGCCGAATCATGTCCACTAGGACTGGGAACAGGATTACATATATTGTTTTCGCTAACGGCATTTACCGAGATACCATTATATTGTTGTGTATTTATTTCAGTCATTTCCAGTGATCTAGCTTTATTATGGGCCTCGTCTAAGCTTAAGGAGAGGTTCTCCAGGAGTCTCTCTCTTATTTTATTTGAGGATATGACGGCAATAAACGCGTCTCGAATATTGTTGTCTCTGTTGGTCTCGCTGTCAACGCTTGGGAAATTGCAATCTTTTGCCAAATGTTTCAGGGCTTGCATATACGTGTCTACAGTTTCGTTGCTATTTTGCTTACGAATAGCAAGTGCGTGACGTGCGTATAGGATGTTAGTTGGCTTTATGTAGAGGCCGTTTAAGAGACTCATTGCTTGCCCATAAGTTGTACATTCACTAATGTGCGAATATAAGTTGGGCGATACGTGGTTTATAAGTAACGTAAGTTTGACCTGGTCCGATGCGGGTGGGTCCTGAGACTCCAGAGGCACGAGAAAAATTGTGAAAATTCTCCTCCAATGTTCCCATTCTTTCGAACCACTATTCTGCGACGGGTCCACGTCGAACCTTTCCGGCCGTAGATACTTGTCCATATTAAATTAAATTAGCATATTAAATTGGAATGAAAGACAAAACCTATTATTAGGTTTTAATATGCTAAAAATGTGACAAATTATGACGATGAGAGCATAGACAATTTTCTTGCTATGAAATGTAATACAATACAATACAATACAAATATTCTTTATTGAAAACCACAAAATAGTACAAAGAGATTACAGAAAACAGGTATGGTAGACAATAGGCGGTCTAGGCGGTAATAAGGTTATCACGCTTAGTAAATTTTTGCTTAATCGGGGCTATTTTCTATGTAATCTAAATAATACTACCGAGGCGACAAAATAATTTGCTGTAACGAAAAAAAATGTGCGTGTTTGTTGCATATTGACTTTTACTGTGTGAAAACATTTTTATATGAAAATAGCGTCCTTGCCATTTTATAGTATTTGTACTAAGATGGCCTCACCTCACCTCGTACGGATGTGCGGTGTATGGCAGTGGGACACAGGGTAACGGCCAACTCGAAGGGGAAGGGCACTAAATAGTAACATTATCGATAAATATCTTACAACACTAGGACGAAAACTAAACCGTAGACAATTACACAAAAAAATACTTTTTATCTAAATATTACGATATCTACCAAAAACGCTGCAACTGCATTTGCCATTACAATGAAATCATTAAGTAATTAGTAAAGTAATAATATCAAACTTATTTGAACTTATTGTTTTTGTTTGACAGTTTTTTTTTTTTCATTTATAGGTAGCAATCTGGGCCATTGCCTTATAAAACTACAAGTTACAAAGTACAAGCGGAAGGTTTATTCTATTTGCTTGTAAGAAACTTCCCATTGTAACTTGTAGCTTAATAAAACACGACCCTGGCGATAGTGACAAGTGGCAACACAATAATTTAAAAAGAAAAAAAAAAGTTAATTGCAAATTTCATTGAGATAGGAAAGTGGAGGTGTTATATTCTTCTATATGAAGCGTGACTTATACAAATATCTGCCATATCGACACATACATGTCAAACGGCATTTTATCTCTTTTTAACTTACTGACAGCTGCATAAGAATAGGAGAGACAAACAGTATTTGTTGGTTACTAAATTTGGCAGCACTCTCTAAGTGACGTCACGAGTTTACGACAGCGTGGCAGGTGCCACCATGTTCCGTGCCAAGTTTCGTGGTAGATGTGCTGTCAAACGGTAGCCGGCTCCGAATATATTTGCTGTTTTTGTGAGGATTACTCTAAGAAACGAGTTATCATGGTGTGCAGGGCTCTGTCTTTGATTGTCCTAATCATGCCCTAGTGCTGCGTCAGACAGTGTAGTGTTAAAAAAAACATTAATCAACCTGAATTGACCCTTCAAAGGTTAGTAACCAGTTACCTTGAATAATTCTAATGTTTTATTGTATTTTGGCATGTATCGTAACATAATGATCTTATAAAATGAGTACGAACGTCTGTTTAAGTACGATTTGTTTTATTTTCCAATGATTTTATTTATTTCAACAGAAATAATTTGCTTGATTTTGGCATATTAGCTTATGCGGTCCTAAGTATCGACATAGGTATCGATGAAATTCTAAACACTGAATTTTTTTTCGTCAGATTTCCTGTGAATGAAACTGCCAAAAATAAAAGGATTGGAATTGAAAATATAAACCCATGACATAAGACATGGATTGTCTGCTCGATGCACTTCGACATGTCATGCTTCAACAGAACTCTTAATGTGACGAGATTGATGACGTGACGGAGCAATTCAGGTAATTATTAGATCTAAACATATAAAATAAAACCGTGACTTACTGACTGACACACAACGCACAGGCTGAACCAGATTTGAGATTTGGAAAAAATGTCCCTTGAGCAGGCTAGAGATAAACTTATAGATACTTAATATTCTTCTTTTTCAGTCTACTCGTGCCTGTCACCTGTGTTGCCTTGTACATCAAGTGTGAGGGTAAGGTAATGTCTGTAATCAAAATGATTATAGATTTGAGGTTTCGCTATCACAGAAAAAGAAGTTGTGAGTGTTGTGACAAAGTATCTTTCAGAAACTATTAGAAATGAATAAAAACTTTGGAGATGCCTAAGGCAAATGTTTTTTATTTTCACTTTTGTGGTTAGTAGGACCTTGTGCGAGGTCCGTCCCGATCACTACCACCATCTTACTCGCTAATCCTGCCGCTAAGTAGCAGTGCTTGCACTGTTGTGTCTCGGTGTGGAGAGTAAGACAGCCGGTGTAATTACGGGCACAAGAGGAATTCCATCTTAGCCCTCTAGGTTGGCAACGCATCTGCAAACCCATATACACACATGTCATAACTCTTCTATAATGCGTTCAAAAACCGTAGAAAATGTGAAATATCTGCAAAAACCAACATAATTTACAATAAAAAAACAGTCGATACGAAACGTCAGCTCGGTATGTTTACTTGTTTATTATTAAAAACAACAGTCAAATTCGTGACAGGTATGGATATGATAATGCCTTCTGCTTCTGAACGTGTCTTAGAGTACTTATAATATGTGTGTAGATAAAAGTAATGTATGCTACTCTAGATAATTAGGCCTTAAAACACTCGTAATGTAACAGTTGCATAAACTACTATAGCGTAGATTTTATCGATATCGATATCTGCATGCGTTTAACAGTCCCAACCCTATGAAAAGCAGCCATGTTACGTGCCAAATTTTAGTAGGTATGCACGCTAATTCTGTAGGTATCACCGGTCCACTTGCTATTAGGTCTGTGGCAAATTTACAATTGTCTATGACATTTAATGCTGGCTGGCTGGGTTACTGCTCGACAAGTTAAATTATTTTCGCTTATTCTTTGCTTTTAATATAGTGATTATTCAGAGAGTGACTAATATTTAAAGTCGAGACTTCAATCTTTTCAAAATGACGGTGGACGGGGATGAGAAGGCCGAGCGAGATCGAGTTTTTATGGATATAACGATCGGTGGCCTGCCTTCCGGCAGAATTGTTTTCGAGCTTTTCAACGATGTAGCTCCGAAAACTGCTGAGAATTTCCGTGCCCTGTGCGCGGGGGATGCAGGAGTTGGGAAAGTCACAGGGAAACCACTCACTTACAAGGTTTGTGCATTTAGATGAATATATTGAAGGTTACGCTTAATTACATCTGCCAGTTACTCTTGCTATTTACTTACTATGTCAGTTAAATAAAATTCGTGTCAAGTTTTACTTACATTTCTAAATCTGCATTTAGCAATGGTTCGCTAATTCTGGCTTAAAAAAAAAATATCATGGGACAATTGGCACCAATTGGCCTAGTCCCAAACTAGGCAAAGCCTGTACTATGGGTACTAGACAACGGATAATCATACTTATATAGATAAATACATACTTATATACATATCAAATGTCCAAGACACAGAAACATTCATATTAAGTAATTGTACAATCATCTGCCCCGACCGGGGATCGAACCCGGAACCTCGAGCTTCATAGTCAGGGTCTCTAACCACTAGGCTATCTGGTCGTCATTGAAGAGCATCATTTCATTTTATAACATGATAACCAAAAGGTAAATTCTTCCAGGGTATGCTCTTCCACCGAGTGGTCAAGGACTTTATGATCCAAGGAGGAGACTTCACCAATGCCAACGGAACCGGAGGTGAATCCATCTATGGAGGCACTTTTGAAGGTAAGTACATAAAAAGTAGAAATTTAAGGAAAGATGCTGTAATGACTTTCTGGACTGGGGGATGCTGATTGTGTTTACCTTTCTGTTTCATTTGTGAGAATGTTCTAAATTTTATTGAATTTTTAGATGAGTCCTTTGATCTGCAACATGACAAGCCGTACTTGCTGTCTATGGCCAACCGCGGCAAAGACACCAATGGCTCTCAGTTCTTCATGTAAGTTCTACAGGAGATGGTAAGGAATTACTAAAAATAAATAGCAAATGTAGGAATTACTTTGTCCTGAAAGTAATCTAAAAAAAAAAAATTCACTAAAATTAGGATAAATATTAATTTATTAAGCCGTGATAGCCTAGTGGTTTGACCTATGGCCTCTCAAGCAGAGTGTTGTGGGTTCAAATCCCGGCTCGCACCTCTTGAGTTTTTCGGAATTTATGTGCGGAATTACATTTGTAATTTGTCATGAGCTTTTCGGTGAAGGAAAACATCGTGAGGAAACCTGCACACATCTGCGAAGCAATTCAATGATGTGTGTGAAGTTCCCAATCTGCACTGGGCCCGCGTGGGAACTTATAGCCCAAGCCCTCTCATTCTGAGAGGAAGCCTGTGCCCAGCAGTGGGACGTAAAAAAGGCTGGTGATGATGATTAAATCTGCCTGGAATCTTGAATTGTTAATTACATGACTTTCTTTCAGACATTTAATTATATTTATTGTAATTTCAACAACTAGGATAATTATAGGTACATATCAAAACATTAATTTGAAGCATTAACTTGCAATAACTTGTTTCCTCTGTTACATGAAACATTATTCACGAACAATTTTAGACAGAATTTTTGCCATCTTTTGCAAACCATACCTTAGTCATTTGACTATCTGCAATTGCATAGAAATTACCCAAATACTGAAATTATTAAGACAAAACAATGGTACCTACTCACCCTTTAGAAATGTTCCTGATGTGATGTGATGACTGGTGTACTTGGGGTATTTAGTTATTTGTAGACAAGCGTAGTTGGTGGTTAACAGCACCGTGTGTTGTAGAGGGCGAGACGCGGCATGGCGCGTCGGGCCCGCGCTCTCATATGTTCTGTTCTGTGTGTTGTAGAACAACACAGCCGGCACCGCATCTCGACAAGTGAGTATCAATCTTTTTGTACTGTTAACTGTGTTTTTTTTATTTTTTATTTATTAAGCCTTGCAATTCAGATACAAAGGTACAAATAATATGTCCGCGGTAAACATTTTAAACTGGCATCTGTGTGCCCGTTGGCAAAGGCCTCCTCCAGCAGTCTCCATTCTCTCTCACATGCAACTGTGTAACAATAAATGTTAGTAAAGTAATAGTCATTACGACATTGAATTCGATGTCGTAATGACTTTTCGATAACGAATTCGATTTTTCGAATATGACAACCAACGTAATTTACAATCATAGTGAAATAAAACGGATCACTCACGTATATAAGTCGATGTCAGTCCGACATGTATAATTAATGCGTTTTTTTTTGCAAAAAAAAACCGTTTACGGAACATCAGCTCGGTATGCTTGGCTATGATTTAAAAAAACAATCAAATTTGTGACAGGTATGGGTATGATAATTATATGCCTTCGGCTTCTGAACCCATCTTAGAGTACTTATAATATGTGTGTAGATAAAGTAATGTATGCAACTCCACATAATTAGGCCTTAAAACACTCGTGTGATCCTATTATGAAACTCAGCTTCGCCTCGTTTCATAAAAACACACTCGTGTTTTAAGGACCCTCATTATGTAGCAGTTGCATAAACTACTATTTCTTTATTGTAAACTGTCACATTATTATTTATACATGTCGGACTGAACTCGACTTATGTACGTGAGTGATCCGTTTTATTTCACTATGATTGTAAATTACGTTGGTTTTCAAATTCGAAATGTCGTAATGACTATTACTTTACTGCTGGTGGTGGTGGTGGTGCTGGGGCTGGCGCTGTCGGCGAGAAGGCGTCGTCGTGCTGCAATGCTGGTCATTTTCTACGGTTACTGAACCCATTATAGAGGACTTATGATATGTGTGTAGATAAATAAGTTAATATGCATCATTACTTGTTTAATATTGAAAATGTGCAAAGAACAACCTACTAGCATTGTGTAATGTAAACTACCGAACTCTTTTGTTATTCAACACTTACTCATGGAAATGCAAGAGCTGTCTTAGTGATTGTGTTTTTTGGTGGTTTATTTATAATTTTCTCAAGGACATGGCTAGTTTTGAAGTCTCTGGCCATAAACAAGCTCTTGACATCTTCGAAATTGACTATTGAAGAGCTGTGTTTTCTTAACTTCAGTATTATATGAAACTAATCACCTGTTCTCAAGAGTTAAGTTAAGTTAAGCATTTGGCATTACCACTTGTGGTTGTGGCCCTAGCTCACAGAGTGGAGTGTCTTTCGGTGTCTTTGGTCAACACTGCTACCTCTAAGAGGGGAGCTAGAGAATTGAGCGTCTTTGCCGTCTCCCAAGTAGAGCAGTCTTAGTCCATGCAGGGGCCCCGGGGCAAACTAGTTTCGGTATTTTAAGGCTCCCACAATGCTAGGGCCCAGGGCCCGTGGCCCGCGCGCCCTTATGGTGAAGACGGGGCTGCCCCCGAGACTAGTAATCTGGAGCGGTCGCTCTGTTCCCTGCATCAGCAATAACCCGTCTCTCCTTGTCGGCAGTGTGCACGTAGTGTTCGGGCAGGTGGCGAGCGGCGCGATGCTGGTGCGGCAGCTGGAGGCGCTGGCGGTGGACCGCAACGCGCGGCCGCTGCAGGACGCCTGCGTCGCCAACTGCGGACAGCTCGTCCGGATCAAGGGTGAATGTTCATTTTACATATTTCAAGGTTTTACTTAATAGTCTTACTACTACCGAAATGACACAACTAGACATCACATTCACGTTTATGAGACTTTGTCAAACTGCATGAAGCTCTAAATCGACGGTACTCTGACTCAACCTCGTAAACGTGTCGAAATTGGAATAACCGCTTTAGGTACACGGTATGGGGTGGTCATTCCAATTTCGTTAAAGTTTATGTACGAGGTTGAGTCAGGGTACTGTCGAAATTGATGTGCATTTAATCATGGTCTTTCCGAAAGTGCTGGTCGACTCAAAAAATTACGCGTAAAAAAAAAGATCATGTAACAGCCTATTTACCGAGTAAAATTTCGAATAAATTCGTTATAATGTAATAGCACCACCTGCTTTTATCTGTTCTTAACTTTATTCCATTATGGTTGCCTGGTAGAGATCGCTCTGCAGCGGTAAGGCCGCCCATTGCTACCTTGTATTTTCTTTTATCTGTTCTTAGCTTTATTCCATTATGGTTGCCCGGTGGAGATCGCTCGGTAGCGTTAAGGCCGCCCATTGCTACCTTATATTTTATTTGGGCATTATTTCTTGTTTTGCCTGTTATGTGGTGTTCAATAAAGAGTTATTGTATTGTATTGTATTGTTTCAGCCAAAAAGCGTAAGGAGAAGAAAAGCGAGGAGAGCGACGCCGAGTCCGAGAAGTCGCAGAAGAAGGACAAAAAAAAGAAGAAGGACAAGAGAGATAAGAAAAAGAAACGGTGAGAGTTGAAAATACATAGTTTTGACAGTTTTAAATGATAACACTTTTAACAGTTTTAAGTCTAATACATGGTTTTGTGTCGCACAGGCCCCTGTTTCACCAATTTTACAATTGTCAGTTTACAAAGACAATTCGAACTACATTTCTCGCGCTAAAGCAGAAGCTCTCCAAGTCAGCAGTTGACACTGAATTGTCATTGAAAATGGACACTTGCAATGTTGGTGAAATAGGGGCTTGCTACGACAGGGATGTACTGGTATTAAATAAAGAATATAAAACTCGCGTTTAGACCTCTTTAAACCCACTCACAGTTAGATCAGTTGCATATGAAGTACTATAGTGATGGTAGTTCTACGCGACACCAGATGGCACTGACCCGCTATTGTCCTCTCGCCTGGCAGCCATCAGCCCGCGTCCGAGGAGGAGGCGTCCCAGGAGCCGCACCCGCTCGCGCAGACCTCCACGATCGACCCGCGCGAGATCCCCGACGTACCCACAAACCGGTTCCTCATGCGCGGCGGGAGGGACAATGACAGAGAGCGGAACGACCCCAGGAAGGACAGGGAGAGGTAATCCATGATATACCTTATCTCGTAAGCATGCTAGGAGTATATAATCGTCCCACGATATCTCTGCACAAGATATTAATTGGCAACCCAGAAAAATCACTCTGTGGTAATACTTTTTTCATGTCACTCAGACATTTCTTTAATTAGAAGTAATAATGATAGTAGTAATCAAAAGTTGCTGTTTTTTTTTAATATGGCTCTTTCCATTGGAGGACAATTTTGCCAGTGTTTAGTAGGTTTTGCCGTTGTACTGTAAATGTATATTTTAATGGTGGGTGGTGGATGAACAATGATCTGTTTATGTTTAATCTAATCAAAAGTTCAAAATGTGTTGTTTAACTATAAATCAGTGTTGCCATAAACAAACTTTAGATTTCTACTGTTGTCAGTTCGTTGCAGAGTTATTGTGGGTTGACTCCACGATGACAACCATTTTGTCAATTGTCTCCTGAGTGACGGGAAAAAATAACACTGAAAAGTTGATTGACCCAAATACAAATATTCAAATATGTTATCAAACGTTTTAATATTGTGATTTGCAGTTTTAGTCAGTTTCTGATGTAAGTGTATCTATTGATTTACCATCATCTTATTTAAGTTACAGTAGCACTCTTGTCGATGCAGTTGTCTCCAGTCCGTTCTTTCCAATGCGAGTTCTTTCACCTCCTGATACGACACATCGTTTATCTTCTTTTTTTATTTGATCTAAATACTCTATCCTCGGCCGTCCCTTCCTCTCTTTTCTGCCGGTGCTGATCTGATGTTTATTTTATAAAAAATCTTTTACTTGTCTCTAAATTTTTTAAATATTTTTATCAGGGCGAGATTTCGCGAAAGAGACCGCCATGCGTACACGCGCAGCGGCAGGATTATCAAAGGACGTGGTGTTTTCGTAAGTGTTATCAACTTATCAATTATTTTAATAAAATAATTTACATGTCTCGGTGTATTGCGCTGGAAAAAAAAAATCGAAATACGAATTCTTAAAAAAATAAATCATATTTACGGATTTCCCGTTATAATTTTATATTATTATTGTATATTTTATATGTTATTGAGTGTTGTTGATTTTTAACCGACTTCAAAAAAGGAGGAGGTTCTACGTTCCACTGTTTGTATTTTTTTTTATATGTATGTACATCGATTACTCCGTCAATTGTAGATCGATTTTCAAATTTTTTATTTTATTCGAAAGGGTATACTTCTGAGGTGGTTCCATTGTCACCAAGTCATGATCTGATGATGGAATCCCAGGGAAATAGAGGGCAACCCTCAAATTTTATAGGCACGTATTATGTGTTTCATATATTTTCTAAAGCTATGTTTTAGCTATAGTTTTAAAGCTAGGTTTTATGTTATTTAATATGAGTTTCGAAGAAGAAAATATCCTTACGTGTTGTATTACGTGTTAGTTATATGATACTCGGGACTTAATCACGTAACAATAATAATACATGTGTTAAATAATAGTTAGGGAGTTTTTTTTTTATTTATTTCATTGTATGTTTGAGAAAAGCACTGTACATAAAGTCTGACCAGAAATATGTGACTATTGTCAAGAGGGCGGTATTGTTCTTATTTATATGGCAATAGTTTAGTATAGTCGGAACAATGCGAATTGGTCACTCGTTTTAACTTACTTTCATTCGCCGTAGTCAAAATCAGAATCCAAATATTCGGTGTCCATAGGGCAATCAACTTCAAATTCAGATGCAGAAAGTGACTTATTGGAATCGCTTTCAGAGTCAGGCGTGTCACTGATGTCAGAGCCAACTTCAATCACGAACTTATCCACGTGGATATCATTACATGATCTGATTTCCTATAGTAGTTTTCTATTTTGATTACATGGTCGCAACAGCTCTTCCAAATATTACCAGTTATTCCCTGAAAATATAAACCGTTACTTCCAACAAATGTGTATTTCGCATATGTGTGCTATTTATATTATTTGTGTTGATTTGACGTAAATAACTCTAAACTCCTATTTTCCACTAAATTTAAAAAGCCATCTCCTCCATGTGCAACATTTGTCGACGCCACTTTATCTTTTACTATACTCCATATCATTTCAATAGGGTTAAAATCGCAATGATATGGCGGTAAACGGAGTACTGTGTGGCCATGATCTTTCAATATTTCATCGATTTCATATTTCGCCAATGGTTTATTTTTTCTTACGATAGCCATCAAAGTTCCCTTGGTTGCCTTGGTTGGATAAACAATATTGTTGTCATGAAGCCGCTTTTGTATCAACGCCTTTTTCCAAGAATCATTTGGTGCTTTGTTGGTTTGGTAAGAATGGTATCTTGCGTTGTTCATAACCACACGGGAATTTTCATTCAGGTTGGGAAGAAAGAAGCATTTCGGTGATCCACTTTTTAAAATTATCTTTATTCATGGAGTCATGAAAGTCACTTTTTTTTTCTTTATTGTTGTACAAAAACAAAGCATTTGGTACAAAACCAGTAGCTCCACCTGCGTGTACCATAATGTACCTTTTTCCTGTAGCTACGGATTTAGATACACCTGGTTCTTCGGGACTTTGCCAACACTTGCTATGATTTAACGACGTATAGGTCGCGCGGCGAATTAAGATCGCTTATGAAAAGTGGAAGGGGGATGCGCAGAAGTCAATTCTTAGGTCTATTTGGTTGCGCAGAGGGGTGAGGGGAGGGTGCGCGCTGGCGCCGACACGTTATTGGTAGATCAAGTCGTTCTTCCCCTCCCTCGCTTCGTTCACGCGTCACGTGTCTCTTGAGTACTGTTGCGCACGGATTGTTTTACTGTATTAGTAGTAAGTACGTTATGATGTCGTAGTTAGTGAAAAAAATGCCCAAATATAAAGTTTGAACATGGCAAGCCAGAAAAATGGTTTATGACGTGAATTGTTATGTTAAAAAGGAAACTAATTAAATCATGGGTAATTAAAAGCACGTAAAAAATACTACCAAGATTCTGAATAAACATACTAGCAAAATAAGTCCCAAGCAAAAACGAGTATTATATGTTAGGTGACTAAAGGTACAAAAAAATGCGAAATAAGAAAAACATATTTCAAAGAAATTCACTCAGAACTTAACAATTTTGTGCGCAATTGTACAGATGCGCCAAATTGCCTCCACCAGTTTCGCCGAGCGATCTTAATCCATCGCGCGGCCTATATGAATGTATGACTCATCTAAATATACTATTGGTATGTTATTTTTTCGAACATTGTCAATTTCGTCTAGATACTTTTCTCGCCAAACAATTATATCGAATCGTTCCATTAAAATTTGTCACTGATTTCGACACTTTTTGAATTTATAGTCTAGTTTTTTCAAAATAAGACGCAAGGACTCTCTGCCTCCAGGGAAATGTATGTCCTCTTTCAATACTGCCAACAATTTTTTTTAGTGTCGGTGCTTCTTTTTTTACCGTATAAAACTCGTGTATTTTCCTACGTATCACACAGAGGTCAAAATCGTCTAATTGTGTCTTCTTTTTTATTTTCGGTTTGTTTTTCTTTGGCGACCTAAAACCTGAGGAGGAACGACCTTCTGTCGTAATTCGCGTAATTGATGACTCCGATATACCTAGAAAGTTTATTAATAACTGTAATTACTGCTTATTTTTTACTACGGGTCAAAACCAGAACCGATTTATGATAACCAGACTACAATGACATCTTGACTTGTCTACAACGTTTACCTGTTAGCTCTGATGTTAATTTGGAAAGGTTTTGTAGCGATATAGTTTCATTCCCCAAGCGTTTTTTTTCCAGTAGTTTATTATAAACATTATTTACAATGATCCGTTGTTGACCACGAATTGTTTTGGGCATTTTTTATTATTGTTGAAACCGCCACAGTGACACTGACAATCATTAAAATTATTGCCAGTGTAAGAAATTAGTTCCAATGAAATTCCGCAACATGGCGAGTAGTCATATATTTCTGGTCAGGCTTTACCTCCTTCTGAAAAGGGGTTGCCAGCCTCTAAGCTATCCGGCCTCGCTACGCCCGTCTATATGGTACTCGGGCGGCAACCGCTTACTTTTTTTTTCTTTTTTTTTATACAACGAGGAAGGCAAGCAAGCAAGTGGGTCACCTGATGGTAAGTGATCACCACTGCCCATAGACACCCGCAACTCCGGAGGGTTTGCAGATGCGTTGCCAACCTAGAGGGCTAAGATGAAATGCCTCTTGTGCCCGTAATTACACCGGCTGTCTTACTCTCCACACCGGAACACAACAGTGCAAGCACTGCTGCTTAGCGGCAGGATTAACGAGTAAGATGGTGGTAGCGATCCGGACGGACCTCGCACAAAGTCCTACCACCCGCAAACTTCCCGTCCTCAGCAGTAACATGCTATGTTTGTCGTCGGCAGCGCTACCGCACGCCGTCCCGCTCGCGCTCGCGCTCCCGCTCGGTGACGCCGCCGCACTGGCGTCAGGCGCAGCGCCGCACCATCAAGCTGGCGGAGTTCGAGGTGAGCGGTGACCGCCGCTGCGGGATCAGCCCACTATTTCACCAACTTTACAAATGTCAGTTTTCAATGACAATTCGGTGTCAACTGCTGACTTGAAGAGCTTTTGTTTTAGCGCGCTTCACATTGTCAAAGAAATGTATTTGGAATTGTCATATAAAACTGACAATTGCAAAGATGGTGAAACAGGGGCCTGTGATACAGTGTCCCTAAAACCAACGCCAGAACAAAAAACCTGACAAGAGTTTGTCGGACTCGCGCAACGAGGGATCCGTACAGAGATTTTCCCGCTTTTCCCCAGTGTTTTAAGTTATCCAGTTAGCAGAGTTCCACACAGTTAAGTTATCCACGGACCGGGAGACGAGCTGTCGGTAGGCCTCCAACAAGATGGAGCGACGACAAGACCGGTCAGAGTGGAGAGCCTTGGGGGAGGCCTATGTCCAACAGTGGATGGCTTTCGGCTGACATGATGATGATGAGTTAGCAGAGCCCTGCTCCTAAGCAAAATGTACGCAGTGTGGGGTCATTTTATATAGGTCTGGAAATCTACAGACAGACAACAATTTAAGATTTTGAGAATTTTCTGAGTGGTTATGCTATAAGAGCTACCTTCATGCCAAATTTCAAGTTTCTATGACAACTGGAAGTACCCTTTAGGTTTTCACGGTGCGCCATTTTTTATGGAAACTACCTTTTTAATGACTGTATCTTTTGATTGCTTTGACTTAGAAATTAGATTTTTTCACAGCTTCAAGGGACTGCAGGCTTGAGTATTTGATATTAATGTCAGCATGCTACCTCCACGCGTTCCAGACAAAAAGGGTCTTGACTTTCAGATTGATGGAAATTTGATAGCGCTCAAAGAACGAGTTACGGCAGCAGCCTATACTCAGACGTATTCTGCCGGTGTTCATAATCATCGGTCCTTTTGCAGTTAAATAGCAATATTTTATAAATTCTTTGTCAAATTAGTAAGTGATACACCATTTTAAAAAACTGCATTAAATGTCGTATTTTTGATACATGATGCCACCTTAGTGTAGTTGAGTCAATCAACTTTTCATTGCCACTCGTTGCCATGGGGATGTCCCCTGGTAACACAACAAAAATATGATTTTCTAAGACCCCACTCTCCCGAAAGTCAGGATTTGAATGCTTAGGTGATGAAGCATGCAGGAATTGGTTATAGTCGAAACACCTAGCGTTTGATAGAGTGGTGCTTTAGAAAATCTTGGTTTAGACGAGTGACCCAGGGGACATATCCATGGTAACGACTAACGAGTGGCAAAGAAAAGTTCAGTTACTTTTTTTTACATAGTGAAGGGACTAACATAATACATCTTATTTCTTTGGTACGTGATAGTATCCTGTATTTTATATAGCGCGTGGAGCAAGAAAGGGCAGAGAGAGAGCATCAGATGGCTAAGAATAGGCCGCCGCCGCCGCAGCAAAATAAAGAGCGTAAGTCGACCGGATAGCCTAGTGGTTAGAGACGCTGACTATGAAGCTTGAGGTCCCGGGTTCGATCCCCGGTCGGGGCAGATGTTTGTATGATGAATACGAATGTTTGTTCTCGGGTCTTGGATGTTTAATATGTATGTGTTTATCTATATAAGTGTGTTTATCCGTTGTCTAGTACCCATAGCACAGGCTTTGCCTAGTTCGGGACTAGGTCAGTTGGTGTAAATTGTCCCATGATATTTATTTATTTATTTAAGTCTGAAGCTTAGTTTATGCCATCATTGACTATATCACATGACTAGCTTATGCCCGTGAAATATTTCAAAATGGGCTAGCTCCCTATCCCGTAGGAATTTCGAAAAATCCCTTCATAGTCCACCTCTAGGATACTCAAGGTACATGTTTGCCAAATTTCAAGTCTCTAGGGCCAGAGGTTTAGGCTGTGCGTTGTCTGTCAGTCAGTCACGGTACTGTTTTTTAGGTATAGATAACTGTGTCGTTACTCATTACATTACGAAGTACATGGTACTTTTTATTTGGGTCTTCGCACAGCCCCAACATTTTAAAACACCGATCTAACGACACCCCATACCCTGGGGTAAGAAATAAAAGTAATCCCCAATTTATAAGTTGGAGAGGTGCCACAAAAAAATGTGTTCACCATTTTAATCTACCACTTTGTCGGTGTGATTAATATTTATATCCATGCCAAATTACAGCAAGAGTCTATGGCGCATACAGACGGACGGACGGACGGACATGTCGAAATTGTAAGGGTTCCTTGTTGACTAAGAAACTCTAAAAACGTAAATCTCATACATTTGTAATCTACAGGCGAAGTCGAAGAGGGCGGCACTCCCGAACAGCCTTTTAAAGAAAAAGAGGAGGGCGAATTAGACACCACCCAAGGTTAGTCGATGTCAGACACCACCCAAGGTTCGTCGACGTCAGACACAACCCAAGGTTAGTCGATGTCGGACATCACCGAAGCTTAGTCGATGTCAGACACCACCCAACGTTAGTCGATGTCAGACACCCCCCAAGGTTAGTCGACGTCAGACACCACCCAAGGTTAGTCGATGTCAGACACCACCCAAGGTTAGTCGACGTCAGACACCACCCAAGGTTAGTCGACGTCAGACACCACCCAAGGTTAGTCGACGTCAGACACCACCCAAGGTTAGTCGACGTCGGACACCACCCAAGGTTAGTCGATGTCGGACACCACCCAAGCTTAGTCGATGTCAGACACCACCCAAGGTTAGTCGATTTCAGACACCACCCGGTTAGTCGACGTCAAACACCATCCAAGGTTAGTCGATGTCAGACACCACCCAAGGTTAGTCGACGTCAGACACCACCCAAGGTTAGTCGATTTCAGACACCACCCAAGGTTAGTCGACGTCAGACACCACCCAAGGTTAGTCGATTTCAGACACCACCCGGTTAGTCGACGTCAAACACCATCCAAGGTTAGTCGATCTCAGACACCAACCAAGGTTAGTCGATTTCAGACTCGAGATGCTAGAGGATCCTCTAGATCTCCATAACTCCCGGTCTGGCGCAATGTCTATAACTAAGTAAAAATGTTTTTTTTTGCTTCAGTCATTATGTTTTGTTGTTTTTCAGAGCGCTCCCGCCACGAGAGAATTGACTATAATGCCTTGGATTTCGAGGAAGATGTTGAACACGAAGGTGAGTAATGTGGACTGTGAATGACTTTCATAGTTTAAAGTTTAACCAATGTACAGCCGCCATTTTTCTTTGATAACGGAGTCGTGTCTTTATTATCTGTACCACTTTATCTACTAAGACTGCCCGCTATTCTATTCGTGCTATGTATTGCATGTGATTGTGCGTGTATGTGTAGATCTGTGTACACATTGTTGTGATATTTTCACTTATTTTTGACGACCCAGTGGTTAGAGACCCTGACTATGAAGCTTGAGGTCCCGGGTTCGATCCCCGGCCGGGGCAGATGTTTGTATGTTGAATACGAATGTTTGTTCTCGGGTCTTGGATGTTTAATATATATATAAGTATGTATTTACCTATATAAGTATGTTTATCAATTGTCTAGTACCCATAGTACAGGCTTTGCCTAGTTTGGGACTAGGTCAATTGGTGTCAATCGTCCCATGATTTTTGTTTTTTTTTTTTTTTTTTTCTTGCGCATATAAATTGGCTGTTTGCCTATCATTGCCAAGTTTTCCTTTCGCAAACCAGGTTACCTTCAAGAGATCTCTTTTTAGGGGTAAGCTCGCCTTTGTAATTAATTTTCCGTTTTTGTTATATCTGTTTCTTATAAGTGGTGGCAGCTTCGTTGGTTAATGTGAATTGTGCTTGTAATCAAGTATGTAACGTTTGTGGTCAAATAAACATTGTAACATACTGTGACGTTACGCAGAAGTAGCAGAGGCGCCGCGCCGCGAGCCGCGCGCCGAGCGGCCGCCCGACTCGCGCGCCGCCATGCTGGCTATGGCGCTCGGCGTCAACCCCAGACACGACCAAAGGTAAAAAGTTTGACCGCTGTGTACATACACATGTCTGTCTGCGGCACCGTAGCTCTTGAACGGGTGAACCGATTTGGATGCTTTTCTAGCGGTGGTTCTGAACTAAGTTTCGTAAAAATCGGTTCAGCCGTTTTTGTACTATTGAATTTGAAATGAAAATGTCGTTTTCAACTTTTCTGAGATGGGTTATTGGCATTATACTTTAAATACTGACTGAAACAGGAATCAAGAATACACAGAAAACCAGAAAAATACGACAAAGCTATTAGTACTAACTTTGGTGTATAAGTTCCATTCCCGGGGTTACTCATTTTTTTTTGGTTTTCTGTGTATTATTTCAGTGAGTATCTAAAGTGTATTAAAAAAATGGTAAAAACTTAAAATACACTTATAAAAGAGAATGGTGAAATAATAGGACACAAGAACTCTTTATTGAACACCACATAACAAACAAAACAGAAATAAGGTACAAAGAAAATACAAGGCGGCTTTATCGCTATGGAGCGATCTCTTACGACAGCAAAAGATACTAGTTCCGTGAAATTGTTCTCGTGAAATTTGTGCTTAAAAATGCTAACATAATAACTAAAAAGGTTACATAAGAGTAAGACGTAATGAGAACGGGATATTGACGGCGACCAACAACCCTCTCGACACCGAATGTCAGGGCAAACGTTTCCGAAACGCATATGCTCATTTGCACCTATAAATCTCTATAGCCTCCAATCGCGGCTCACTTTCGACCAGATGACAAGCGAGATGACGAACTGTGAACCAATCACGACGCATTCCCGCGGCCCGCTCCCAGCGGCTTTTTTCGTAATGACTTTCCAAGTAAATTATAAGAGATGCGGTGTCCAGAGGGTGGTTGGTCCGTGTTTGACGAGTTCCCGATATTTCGACGCAGTTACATGCATCATGATCACCGGTAGACCAGTACCTAATTAACCGCGAATCGTTTAACTAATAAGGTTATACTTAGGTCAATCAACTTTTCATTGCCACTCGTTGCCATGGAGATGTCCCCTGGGCAACTCTTCTAAAATTGTATTTTTTAAGGCATCAAATGTTAGAAGTTTCAACAGTTATATCCTGACTTTCGCGGGAGTGGGGTCTTTAAAATCTTATTTTAGACGAGTTACCCAGGGGACGTCTCCATGGCAACGAGTGGCACTTAATGATTGATCCACTTATTAACAACATACTGCCCACCAGAGATGAACTTTCGTACCGTCCGCGGCGGCGCGAGGGCCTGGCCTCGGCGGTGTGCGCGGCGCCCAAGCTGTCGTCGGCGGTGGCGCCGGCCGCGGCCCCGGGGCCCCCCGCGCCCGCCGCCGCCCACACGGACGAGTACGACCCGTTCACGCTGCTGCGGAGCACCTTCAGGGCCAACAAGGAGAAGGAGTTACGCGATAGGGAAACCAGGTAACCACAAACCTTTTTTTATATATATACGACGAGGAAGGCAAACGAGCTGTGGGTCACCTGATTGTAAGTGATCACCACTGCCCATGGACACCCGCAACCCCGGGGGGTTTGCAGATGCGTTGCCAACCCAGAGGGCTAAGATGAAATGCCTCTTGTGCCCGTAATTACACCGGCTGTCTTACTCTCCACACCGGAACACAACAGTGCAAGCACTGCTGCTTAGCGGTAGGATTAGCGAGTAAGATGTTGGCAGCGATCCGGACGGACCTCGTACCTTCGTCGGAAAATACGGAACCCTAACGCCCTTAGTACAGTCAGCGGTTCGCTAATGTTTTACCGACAAACGTTTCACAACTGATTCGTTCATAACCCGCATTTTTTACTGAAACCAAATATTTCAGGATTTTTATAAAGCAAACCTAACCTATAGGGTTCTACAAGATGGTTCATTAAAACTCGCCCTGTATACGCGAGTGATCCGTTTATTTCACTATGACAGCTGATTAGTTCCGATGGAGTCTTAACTGTCGTCTCGTTGCGACGTATTCCACACAGATGGCGCTGCTCAGTACAAACAGTGTAACTAGTGGCTAGTTCCATTTAATACCTACGGAATTTATTTCTGACTTTAGCCAAGGACGATAAAACCAAGAGGACTGCCAATGGCTATACAATGTCGCGTTCCTGTAAAATAATGAGCCTGCTGTAGCTAGTTTCACTATAGAGTGGTCTCTGTACCATTAATTTTGTATGACAGAAACAAAGACAGACAAAGAAAAAAACGGATTTAGATGGCGCTATTGTGTTAGCCAGAGGTCTAAATGTCATACCAAATGAATGGTACAGAGACCCCTCCTCAGTAAAACTAACTATTATTTCAAATTTATTATTTCAAAGGAACGCGACATCGTATAGACACCGGCAGTCCTCTTGGTTTTATGGTCCTTGCTTTATCTAAACCGCTTGCCAAATTTTTCTCTGTGTTGCCATTATGTAAATTTTCTTTTGTCAACAGAAAGCCTGACAAACCTGAATCTCGTCGCGAAAGAGACCACAATAACGAGAAGGAGAGAGAACACGACAGGGGAAAAGAGAGGGAAGACAGACGCGACAGGCACAGGAGCGAGAAGGAGGATCGCGATCGCAAAGACAAAGAATCGAGCGACCGACGCTCTCGCTCTAAGGAGAGAGAGAAAGCTAGGAACAGAGAGACCAAATCGAAGGAGAGAGACAGGAGTGGTAGGAGAGATAGGAGCGAGAGAGATGACAGGCGGAGGGACCGCAGCGATTCCCGCGAGAGGAAGGAGAGGAGAAGAGACAGGAGTAGTTCTGGTGGCAGAGAGAGCGAGAGGAGAGATGGCAAGAGGAGGGACACTGAACGGAGCAAGACCAGGGAGGACGAGCGCAGTGACAGGAGGAAGAAGCTATCCAGATCTAAGTCTTCGGGAGCGAGGTATGCTCATTGAAATGGTGATGATGTTCTAGTTGGTTAAATTTGCAACAATTTATGGAATCTGGCCCCTATTTTTAATTTTTTATTTATTTATTTCAAATAATTATATACATTGTGTTTGAAGTTATATGTCAAAAATAAAAAAATAATAATTCAATATCCTAATGTACCTAAATACTAATGTCATGTCAAACAAGTGTCACTAATCTGCCCATAGAAACAAGGAATTCTGACATGCCTGAGTATAAATGTAAATTACGTAATTTCTGTTTAGATAAGTGTTATTATAGCATTGATAATTATTTGGATCCAATGAATAAATAACTAAAGCAATAATGAAATAATGCACTTCTGAGCTTGACATGATGTAATACTTTTTATGTTACCTGATATGGTATATTTACAAAACGTAGTTTATAAGTAATATTTGCATGCTTATTTAAGTAAAATGTACGTACTTAAAAACGCTTCTCCAACTGCATTCACCACTACATTTTCGCAAATAAATATTCTTATTCTTATTCTTATTCTTATTCTAAGGAGCAACAATTAAAATTCACATCCAATACAATCATAGTTTGCAAACAAGAAAGAAATATTTCTGAAGCAACAGCATCAGGCCGAATTCTTTATTAAGAATTCACCAACTTTATAAATTTCCGTTTTCAATGAAAATTCGATCTACATTTCTTTGCCGATACGAAGCGCGCTAAAACAAAAGCTCTTCAAGTCAGCAATTGACATCGAATTGTCATAATAAACTGACGTTTGTAAAGGTGGTAATACAGGGGCCGGGCGTTACTTTGCTCACCCGCGATAGTTATATCTGTGCGGCAAATGTGTTGCATGGAAACATACATAATGTTTTCATACAACACCTCCGCCTCCGCTGTTACACGAATCAACACATGCCACACAGACCCAACTATCACCACCACTAAACTAAACGCTGACGCGCTTCGGCACTCTCTACGAGGCCATTATCGAAGCACCAGAACAACCACTCAAGATGCTACCATTTACACTATTATTATTATTTATTTATTTTAGTAGTGTCTTGCTTTTCTTTTGTCTTGATAAAAACGAAGTAAAGTCGTTTATGACGATAATGTGACGTTGTCAACCTCAAAATCTTGAGAGCATTTTTTTTTCGTAGAAAAGTTGAGGTATTTGATCCATTCGTCGGTAGTATTAGTAATATTTATTTATTTTTTATTTATTATTTGTCGAGCTATACTCGACTGACGTACGTGAGTGATCCGTTTATTTCACTATAATATTTATTGTCTTGTAAGTGTTTAACCCTTTGAACGCCAACGACGCATACAAAAGTTGTCATCCACACGCCAAGTTGGCAGAACGTCAACGCAGACTTTGAACCTTAAGGATACGTTCGTAGGTCGCATTTGCACTGTGCCGTCGGACGCCTATAAGCCTTAGTGACGTCGTATGCACGTCGGCACATGACGCCTTTAGGCGTTCTTGGCTTTCAAAGGGTTAATACGATTGATTGATACCTCATTTATTAAAATGGAATCAGAAGATTATTATCGTTTTAATGATTTTTGTTCTCATTGTGTAGAAGCAAGTCTCCGCTAGAGAGGGAACGTAAGCGGTCCGGTTCCGGCGCCCGCGAGCGGAGCAAAGACGGCTCGCCGCCGGACGACAAGAAAAAGGTAATCGTACCGATAAAAAAACTCAACATCATTTAGACAGTAAGTACGTCGTATTAACCACATAAAACTGTCAACATAATTTTTAATTATATTTTTAATAAACTCACCGAAATATGAATACACAGAAAAAATACCAACCCCGGGAATCGAACCCGGAACCTCGACACTCCGGGTCGCGTGCCCACCCTTACACCAGAATTGGTATTTAAATACCAATTTATGTTTCGGTGAGTTTATTAAAAATATAATTGAGATTCACGGGAAGACCGTAAAAATAAAAAATAAAATTGGAAAAATAAAAAATATAAAAAGATTTTCCAATTGAGATCATTAACATAATTTTTCTTTTTTTATGTGAGACGTTAGTTTACTACACTATAAAAAAGCCGACTAAGTGGGTCAATCAACTTTTCATTGCCACTCGTTGCCATGGAGATGTCCCCTGGGTAACTCGTCT
This sequence comes from Clepsis dumicolana, assembly GCA_963691665.1. Lineage (NCBI taxonomy): Eukaryota > Metazoa > Arthropoda > Insecta > Lepidoptera > Tortricidae > Clepsis > Clepsis dumicolana. The sequence continues at coordinate 15,171,637 of OY829515.1, read as the reverse complement.
AAAATGAGATTTTCTTAGACTCCCCCCGAAAGTCAGGATTTCCATGTTTAGGAGATGAAGCATGCATTAGCAAATAACTGTCGAAACTCCTAACGTTTGATGGAGTGTTGTGGTCTCCATGACAACGAGTGGCAATGAAAATTTGATTGACCCAAGTACGAATCGAATTTGCGCACCGAGGATTCCGTATCCTACGTTGTTCGGATTTTTTCCTCGACTTGTGAGGCGAAGCTACGTGCCAAATTACATGATTCTAGTTCAATGACAAGTGACCTCTACATTTTGATTTCATCATCATCATCATCATCATGTCAGCCGAAAGACGTCCACTGCTGAACATAGGCCTCCGCATACCCCGCCTTCCCGCGGTCTTTACTAGGTCGTCGCTCCATCTTGTTGGAAGCCTACCGACAGCTCGTCTCCAGGTCCGTGGACGCCTTTTGAGAACCTTTTGACCCCATCGGCCATCAGTTCTGCGAGCTATGTGCCCCGCCCACTGCCACTTAAGTTTCGCAATTCTTCGGGCTATGTCGGTAACCTTAGTTCTACTGCGGATATCATTATTTTGATTTACTTCGAATTAATAAACAGACAGAATATTACAACAGATTCAATCAATAATTCAATTTTTTACTTTTGCAGCGAAAAGTGAGTACATGCACCTACCTACTAGTGCCGGTTTTTAGGTTATTACCCGACTGCCCAGGAAGGGTTATGTTTTTCGAGCGTATGTATGTATGTCTAATTCTTTGGCACGCTCTCCAGCCTAAACAGTTTGACAGATTTCAACGTATGAGGTGTCATTGGATTCGTTTCAATTGTGGGAGTGACAGCGAATATTGATTCCCATAATTGCAGTCAGGTTTTTTATTATCTTTCCAGCTGTTGCAATTTGCACTTTATTAATCAAACGGCAAAGACAATGACAGTTTCAAGGACGAACTTACTATTTGGTTTTTAATTTTAACAGGAGGAGGAGAGGAACGAGGCTCGCAAGGAGCTGATGGAGATCGTCCGTCTCATCAAATCCAGGCAGAAGGACAGAGAGAGCAAAGCGGCGGGTAAGTAGCCTAGCGGTAACATGCTTATATTTAAGCAGTTCTTTCCCCCTCTTCCTCACAAAACCCCAAGTTTTATGATCGTAACTTTAAAAAAAACGTTTTTTTTTATATACGACAAGGAAGGCAAACGAGCAAGTGTGTCACCTGATGGTAAGTGATCACCACTGCCCTGCGAATGCTTTGCCAACCTAGAGAGCTAATATGAAATGCCTCTTGTGCCCCTAATTCAAATCCCGGTCGGGGAAGATGTTTGTATGATGAATACGAATGTTTGTTCTCGAGTCTTGGATGTTTAATATGTATATAAGTATGTATTTATCTATATAAGTATGTTTATCCGTTGTCTAGTACCCATAGTACAGGCTTTGCCTAGTTTGGGACTAGGTCAATTGGTGTCAAATTGTCCCATGATATTTAATTACACCATCTTACTCTCCAAACTGGAACACAACACCCTTCCCCCAATCGTCCCCCCCCCCCCCCCCCCCTCCGCTCCTGTTTCACAGTGTTCACATACTTATATAGATAAATACATACTTAAATAGATATTAAACATCCAAGACCCGAGAGTAAACATTCGTATTCGTCATACAAACATCTGCCCCGACCGGGAATCGAACCCGTGACCTCGAGCTTCATAGTCAGGGCCTCTAAACACTAGGCTATCCGGTCATCAAATATAATATGATCTTTGAAATGTCTATTTCTGGGTTTTTCAATTATTGTGAGTTGGTTAGGTTATAACTGATTGAAGTTACCAATGTGCAGAAGCGAAGAATCGTCGCTCGTCGGGCAGCCCCGAGGAGCGACCCGAGCGGCGCCGGCGCAGCCGCGACCGCAGCCCTAGCCCCAGGTATTTTTTTTAAATTTTTTTAGCTTCGCTCTCTTGTCGCATTTAGCCAGCCAGCCATGCTAATTTTGACAGTTACGAAGAAAATGGCGGCTTCAATTAATTTGTAACTGTAACGGTTATCAATCAAAAAATTACGAAACAGCTGTAACATGCTCCCGCCTGCACTCCTTATAATATTCAAGCTACCTATGTATAAAGTACTTGTAGTGGGCTAGTTTTTCTCTTTTCAGTTAATTGTTTTTGCGGTCGGGTTTTTAATCCTGTTTTTTGTACAATAACGTGTTTACTTACTTAGTTACAATAATTTTTGTGCGCAGGCGCCGCGATCGGTCGCCGCGCCGCCGCTCGCGCAGCCCGCGCAGCCCGCGCCGCCGTCGCTCCTCCGAACGATAACTCGCCGTGGGCCTTCGGAGATCTAACATTGCGTGTTCCTTGTTTAGCTTAAGTATTGATGACAGTTTTAAATTATTGACACTACAGTATTTTTCACCTATGATGAGTTCTGTGACACTTGTACAAGCTCTTATGGCTACCTAAATAAAGTCTATAATGTTTTTTTTATTTGTCACTTTGTTTTATTATAGACTTTATTTACGTAGCCATAAGAGCTGTCATTACAAGTATATTGTCTAATATACCTACTTTCACCTATGATGAGATTTCTGTGACACTTCTACAAGCTCATATGGCGATGTAAATAAAGTCTGTAATGTTTTTTTTTATTTGTCACTTTGTTTTATTATAGACTTTATTTACGTAGCCATAAGAGCTGTCATTACAAGTGTCACAGAACTCATCACAGGTAAAAGTGGGTATAGTCGTATTGGACATACTAATAACGAGATATGGACCGCGATTAACTTACTCGGTTTTGATGAGTTCCTGATATTTCGACGCAGTTACATGCTATCTCAATTGGAGTATCTTTTTGTATTTATTCCCCAATTTTTTAACCCCCGACGAAAAAGAGGGGTGTTATAAGTTTGACATGTGTATCTGTGTATCTGTCTGTGGCATCGTAGCTCGTAAATGGATGGACGGATTTGGACGCGGCTTTTTTTAATCGAAAGCTAGTTTAATCGAGATGGTTCTTAGCTAAGTTTCATAAAAATCGGTTCAGCCGTTTTTGAGATATTAAACTTTTAAATGTCTCAAGTTCAGATCCCAGATGTGAGAGCCCGTTGATGTCTTCAGTATGGCTATGTTCGGATATTCGTAATCCGGGAGCTCGTTGATGTCTTGTATTTTTTATTGGTTTAAGTCAAATAATAAAATATATATTGTGTAGTGAATTATAATGTAAAAAACATTAAATAAAAAACTTAAATTAAAATTTAAAAAACCCCCGACAAAAAAAAAGCATCCAAGAAAAATTAACACTAAAAAAAGTAAAAAATAATGCCTAATGTATTTTGCTAGTATGGATGGAAGTATGGATTGGCTCTTTCAGTTCAATATACCTAGCAAAATGTTTATCTAAGCGTCGTCGATGCCGGGGGATCGCTAAAGTCAACAGCAAACTAAAGTATGTTGTTTTATAGAAAGAACAACTGTGGTTGACTTTAGCGATCCACCGACACTGACGACGCTTAGATAAAAATTTTGCCAGGTATATTGAACTGAAAGGGCCAATCCATACTTCCATCCATACTAGCAAAATATATTAGGCATTATTTTTTTCTTTATTTTTTTACGATTTACCCGTGAATATCAATTACATTTATTAAATACTCACTGAAACATGAATACACAGAAATAAAAACAGAACGCTAACACCGGGATTCGAACCCGGATCCTCGACATTCCATGTCGTATTAGCATTTTCTGTGTTTTTAAAATAAGTAACAGCACGTAACAATTAAATGGGTCAATCAACTTTTCATTGCCACTCGCTGCCATGGAGATGTCCCCTCGGTACTCGTCTAAAATGAGATTATCTAAGGCACCACTCCATGAAACGTTAAGAGTTTCGACAGTTATACGCCAATTCCTTCATGCTTCATCTGCTATCTATAACTGCGTCGAAATATCGGGAGCTCATCAAAAAACCTAGTAAGTTAATCGCGGTCAGTATAATTGTCTGTAAGGACTTGAGCATAGAACGGATGACTCCGAACTACGGCTTAGTCCACATTTCTATTTAGTCACATCCTTAACTGGTTCTTATTGTAATGTTCTAATGCTACGGTGTGTCAATGCCTTTTAACTGTGAAATTATTTAATATGAATATCGGGGGCTAGCACGCGTACCATTTTGTCGCTTGTCGCTCGGTGCGTCCTTCACTGATTCCATCACTATGAAAGGGACGCACTGCGCGACAAGCGACAAAATGAGTGCTGGGGCGGATAAGCATCTAGTGTTGCGATAGCTCGTTTTTTTTTCTGTCGTGTCATCATTTTGATCCAGATTTAGTGTTTAGGTTGGTCTAACTATTCATTACGGTATGGTAGTTGCATAGATGGTGAAATCATAATTTTTTTAGAAATGTCAAAACGATCGCTCAGTATGAACGAGGACGATAAAAATCAACAGGACAGCAATGTCGTGTTCCTTTAGAATAACAAGCCTGCTTAGTTACACTATAGAGAGCTGTACCGTTCATTTCGTACGGCACTTACTGGTTTCGGTGTGCGGGTGGTAGGACCTTGTGCGAGATCCGTCCGGATCGCTACCACCATCTTGCTCGTTAATCCTGCCGCTAAGCAGGAGTGCTTGCACTATCGTGTTTCAGTGTACATCCGGTGTAATACAGCCGGTGTAATTACGGGCACAAGAGGCATTTCATCTTAGTTCTCTAGGTTGGCAACGCGTCTGGGTCAATCAACTTTTTATTGCCACTGATTAGAATAGAAATAGAAAAATATGTATTCAACGTACACAACAAGTATAATAAAAAACAATTAAAAAGTAAACAAAGACATTGAACAGGATCCCTCTCAGCATTGTGCCGCGGCAGGGGCCACGGCGCTGGTTTTCAGAGGGACCCCGATTTAAAACTAAACTTAAAACGAAGACATAAACAGTGTACACATGACGGTGAAAAGGGAAGAGGTAAGTAATTTAACAAATAAACAATATAAACTATAGTAGACAAAAGACAGTTATACAAGAGAAAAGTAAAGTTATAAGAATAAATTGGCTGCATGGACCTCGTTTCCTTTGCCTATCCTTTATGGGACGAACATAAAATTTTTAAATAAATATATGACAATAGGCCAGTGTTGCCAGAAGGTAACTTTTGGATTGCCATGGAGATGTCCTCTGGGTAACTCGTTTAAAATAAGATTTTTAAAGCACCACTCCATCAAACGTTAATAGTTTCGACATTTATATGCCAATTCTTTCATGCATCATCTCCTAAGCATGCAAACCCTGACTTTCGGGGGAGTGGGGTTCTTAGAAAATCATGTTTTTGATGAGTTGTCCAGGGGATATCTCCATGGCAACGAGCGGCACTTAAAAGTTGATTAACCCAAATAGACACTGGCAGTCCTATTGGTTTTGTCACCCTTGGTACTTTATATTAAAAATAGACCTTACTTAGTGTATTACCTATGCCTAGTTTACAGATATTGGTTTACAAAACGTTAATAACATTTGTATCAAGAATTTCAATGTAAGTTGATAATGTTATAAATGTTACAATTATGATACTTACTTTATAATTTTATGAGTAGAGCGTAAGAAAATCTACAAATTGTGTTTTTCCTCTTTCAAAAGTAAATAAAATGAATTGATAACTGATGTTGAATGTTTTTTTTATATATTTATCAACGCACCTGTAACCTGTAATTCCCATATAGGCTGGTGGGTGACCTAAAGCACGGTAAAGTATGCAATTCGAAGCCTGCCGTGGTATGCTCGCTCGAGTCTCTTTGACGATAATAATCAACAAAATGTAAAAAAACAACCTCCTCCTTTTTTGAAGTCGGTTAAAAATAACAACCACCATCTTACTCGATAATCCTGCCGTTGTGTTCCAGTGTGGAGAGTAAGACATCTAGTTTAATTACGGGCACAAGAGGCATTTCATCTTAGCTCTCTAGGTTTTCAACGCATCTGCAAACCCCAAGGAGTTGCGGGTGTCTATGGGCAGTGGTGATCACTTACCATTAGGTGACCACTTGCTCATTTTCTTTCTTTATATAAAAAAGAAAAAACATTTTTAAAACAAGCTTTTTTATGCCGATTGTACTTGGTATTGTCATCCAACTTGCATATCCATAACAAATTTCAAGTCGATGCCATTAACCGCTGAAGAGTTCTCTCCTGTGAGACGATCCTGGCCGCGCCACCTGAATTTCACTTCCAGATTATTGTATTGTCACCGGATTTACATAAGTGTACCAAATCTCATTTCAATCGGTAGAGGATAACTGCTTCAAAATTCATTTACAAGATTTGACGGACGACTTACATAATTATAATTATCCTCGTAAATACGAACATTCTACCTAAAGCTTTTAATATGAAACTACCGTGAGATTCATTCATAGTGAAAAAACCGCCTTCAAATAAAACCTTAGAAAAAAAACAAAAATAATCCTCTGAAATACCGCACCGACTTCATATATCTGCTGCTTAGTGTTAGGCCATAAAACTTTAGGCTTTAGTTTCTGTTGTCCGAAATAAACGCATTTTATTTTATTTTATTTATTTATCATTATTTCAGAGGATTATTTTACGTTTTTTTTCTAAGGTTTTTTTTTGAAGGTGGTTTTACTTTTTTGTTAAAAGATTTTTATTTCACAATTTTACGTTGATTTAACATTTTCAAAATTATCCTCCAACTCCTAACCGTTAAGGAGTTGTACCTTCCATCATCAGCTCATCAACATGAGATGATGACTACCTGACGCAAATACTTAAATAGCTTTAGAAAATATATGAAACACACAATACGTGCCTATAAAATTTGAGGGTTGCCCTCGATTTCCCTGGGATCCCATCATCAGATCATGATTTGGTGACAATGGGACCACCTCAAGAGTATACCCTTTCGAACAAAAAAAAAATTGACAATCGGTCTACAATTAGCGGAGTAATCGATGTACATACATAAAAAAAAATACATAGAGTGGAACGTAGAACCTCCTCCTTTTTTGAAGTCGGTTAAAAATGGCGCGCCGTGCTACATGACAATGTGCTGGAGTCCCAACTCCCAAGTTCTATACAAAAAGTTTCAAACAGTTATGGTATGAAGACATACATTTTTTACCACCAACATCAAGGAACTAACTAGGCACAGACTAGCTACCCCTTTCCGCTTCCGCCGAAGGAACTGTCAAAAGGTAGTGCTGCGAAAATTCTATATCAGCGATTCGATAACTGCGAGAAATTATCGATAAAATTATTTTGACGCTGCGTGAGCCTATCCGATCGGTAAAAAATCCTATATGAAAGTACGGTAATTGCGATCAAGATCTCATTCTAAATATATGTAAGTATCTAGTTAATACCTATAAATTAACCACGAATCATTTAACACTGTTATTTAAAATGTAACTTTAATTGTAATACTTATTAGCTTTTTGGACTTTACGTATGTGCGAAATTACATTTGTAATTTAAGTAAAGGAAAAAATCGGCGAAGGAAAAAACCGTGAGAAAACCTACATACTTAAGTACTTACCCATGGGGAACAATTCAAATTTTGTGTGAAGTTACCAATCCGCACTGGGCCCGCGTGCATATTAAAGCCTCTAGCTTGTACCAACCAATATTTTTAACCCCCCACGAAAAAGAGGGGTGCTATAAGTTTGACATGTATATCTGTCTGTAGCATCATAGTTCCCAAACGGATGGACCGATTTCGATGCGGTTTTCTTCAATCGAAAGCTAGTTTAATCGAGACGGTTCTTAGCTAAGTTTCATTAAAATCAGTTCACCAGTTTTTGAAATATTGAACTTTGAAATGGCAATGTCGGTGGTTTTTCAACTTTTCTAAGTTGGTTATTAAGGAAAACATTTACTATTGTCTAGTTACTTATTATTTACCTATTTAATACTTTAATTATAAACAACGCTTTTGTTTCCCGTCCCTACACCTACTTAGTTAGAATTTTGCGCTATTGAATTCGCAGTAAACAATGATTAATTTATTATTAACAATTATTCGGACCGCCTTGTCAAAATTAGTAGTCACTCCGCTTTATTTATTCTAAAATTTTGCTTATTTGTTCCAAAATTTACTTACCTGCTCCGCTGCTGCCCAATTTGGAAATTCCCCCATTTGATCCAACCCATTGACAATGTTATGAAATTCCAAATCAAAACTATTTTGAACATCCACCTTAGCGAGCAGGCATAATGGACCCAAGCCGCTTTACCGATAAGGCACGGCGGTTTGGGTACCCGCTAAATTTCTAGTATTGCTTTGCCGGCATTCCTGTCTTCCATCCACAGCACGTTAGATCTCGCAGGTAACATACTGAACACCCCAACGGGTATAAACTGTGAAATCGCGTGCCTGGATGAGGCCACGAATGCGTGGCTAGCTGGACCGAGCCCAATTATCCCAACTAGACCCAAAAGGCAAAGGGCCGGGATACAAAAGCCTCTTTCACCACTTTCAACTCACTCAAAGACACATCGTCAGGCAGGGACCTGGCAAGGCTGCTAGCAGTGCCCAAGCCAGAGTCAGGTCACTGGCTCCATGCCTATCCCTCGTCTAACACAGGAACATTTTTAGATCCCGCCACACTCCGCATAGCTGTCGGTCTCCGGCTCGGTGCTGGAATTTGCACAAGCCACAGCTGCACTTTTTGTGGGGCCCCTGTAGACCAACTCGCTCACCACGGCCTTTCCTGCTCCTCGGGCGCCAGCCGCCTGTCACGCCACGCTGCTCTCAACGACATCCTCAGAAGGGGACTCGTCAGCGCCAACGCCCCCGCTGCTCTGGAGCCCCAGATTGCGCGGGGTGGTGGCAAGCGCCCTGATGGGATGTCGTTAATCCCCTGGAAGATGGGCCGTGCGCTGGTGTGGGACGCCACTTGCACGGACACCCTGGCAGCGTCCTACGTCCCACTAACAAGCAAACGGGCAGGAGCGGCAGCGGACGCCCGGGAGCGCCTCAAGGTCAGCAAGTACAGCTGTCTCGGCGCCCAATACGAGTTCTTGCCGTTTGGCGTCGAGACGCTGGGTCCCTGGGGTAAGGGTGCGCACGGGCTCCACAAGGAGCTGAGCAAACGCATGAAAGAGGCAACAGGCGACCCTCGCGCGGGCAGCTTTCTCGCGCAAAGAATTGCTATTGCAATTCAGCGCGGGAATGCTGCCTGCGTGATGGGCACCCTGCCGAGAGGTCCAGTTTGGTAGGTATTTAATTTTTTTTATTTATTTATTGGTAGATCGGCCTATGCCTATTTGTAAGACCTTTTTACGGTTCCCTAGCCAAAAATAATAAAACGGAACCCTTATAGTTTCGTCATGTCCGTCTGTAGGTCTGTCTGCCTGTCCTCGGCTTAGCTCAGAGTCAGACTATTGACTATTGATTTCTATCTAGTATCAGAAAGCTATAATTTTGTTAACCCCCGACGCAAAAAGAGGCGTGTTATAAGTTTGACCTGTATGTATCTGTGTATCTGTCCATGGCATTGTAGCTCCTAAACGGATGACCGGATATGGACGCGGCTTCTTTTTAATCAAAAGCTAGTTTAATCGAGATGGTTAGGCTATGGCGGAGCTAAGCTTCGTAAAAATCGGTTCAGCTGTTTTTGAGATATTACATTTTTAATGAAAATGTCTGGGGGTTTTGTCAGGTTCCAATATCATTATTTTTTTTTAGAATAGAATATTTTTTATTGTATAGGTAACTTATTGTATTGTATTCTATTATACAAACTTATATTGTAAGTATTCTATTCTAAGTAGTATAAACTCTTGAAAAAAAAAATTTTTTTGGGCTAAGCAGCTGGTACCTTCCTCATTTCTTAATCATTTACTTAAATAATTTAAAACTGCTACATTAAATACCGAAACCTAACTAGGTGGCTTTGTGAGCTGTAGACCTCGCGACGTCATTTTTGAATAATTTCAGTTTCTTTTTTATTTTTCAAAAAACAAACGACAAAAAACTCCTATATAGGCATTGCTACAATATGTATTTGGACCTGATCACAAAATGTTACGGAAATCGGGTATTTTTGAGCAAGTTTCCTTTTTTTTTCTTTAATATCCCAAAAACAAATTGACAAAAAATACTTACTTACTAAGATTTAATTTTACGAGAATCGGTTGAGAAATGCGACCGATAATTATAATAATTAACTAGGTAAGTACTAATATTGAATTTTTGGTCGACTCACTTTTTGAAATAAAAAAAAAAAAACTGAAAATGTTCAAAAGTTAGCTCGCGAGGTCTACAGCTCACATAGAGCCACTAAGTAGGTAAGTACTTTAGTTTCTGAACGTTTGACAAACATGCCAAAAAAAAAGTTGTTCCTCGAGTTAAAAGTTTTGGGGGTTTATTCGTGAAAGATTAAAGAATTATACAAGTTTAATCATTCAGAACTTTATTGTAGTATTGTACTTACTTAGGCACGTTAAAGCGTAGGTAAGTTTAGAAGTACTTGCTTAGAGTCGAAAGTTGTTCCTATCGCAACAATCTTTCACCCAATCGTGAAAACTTTACAAACCACAAAAAATCCAACAAGTTCCAAACACTCTGCAAAGTTCAAGCTACACTTGTAGATTCGTAAGTAAAACAAAACAAGTTTAAAACCGCGAGAACTCGACCTACCGCATGCGACCCGAACTCATAAAAACATTGAGGTATGAATGTCAACTGTAGGCAATTCGCTGGAAGTGAGTAGGTAAGTATACCTACGGAGCATCGCGTTTCTCTTCCGATGCCGGCATGAACATGCTGAATAACTAAGTTGCAGAGGATGTGCGCAGGTAGGTACCTGCCGGTCATAAATCGCTGCAGTACGTTGGTATCGCGCGATCTCCTTGCATCTCACGTCTTGAGGATGCAGCGCGCGTGCTTCAAAGCGGAAGTATAATGCGGTTATCGATTGCTATGACAGAAAATGCGTTGAATGGGGCAGGGAGCTTGCGGGGGCGGCGCGCGGGGCCCGCCGCGTCACTCAGTGCGCCACAGGCAGCGGGCTGCGACACACGTCTCACGCAGCCCGCTAAACCCTAATATTCCGAGTGTAGTGCAAATGCTTTTGTTTTTATGGCGCTCATGTTACTGCAAGTGTTGGTTCTGGGTGTGATCGCGGCAGCGGCCGATGGTTTGTGCTTTTTGTGTTTACGTGCTCCACGTGCCCGGGCAGCCCAGGAGTATGTGTTTACGGCGGGCGGCGCATGCGCGCGGCTTGTTTGCGTCCGCCGCGGGTCAAACACCGGCCTAACCTACAAAAGCCTATATACTTATTGTGGCCACCAAGTAAGTCTAGCTGTAGAGGCGGGAGCGCGAAGGAAGGCCATCAGGCGCCGAGCGGCAGCGGCAGCGCTACACTACCCATCCTTCTCGTTAGTCCTCGTTTCGTATTCGTTCGCTTCCGAGCGTCTAATACGAATCTGTTGTCACTGTCGTGTCGCTCGCCATCGAATTGGAATCGTTATTTGATTTTCGCATGTCCTTAGAACTGCATTCCTGATACGGAATTGTTCGTGCATGTCATGTGTTCAAGGTCTACCCTGCCCGAAGTATTTTTTGTCGGAAACGCTGCACGGCTCTGGGAAGATTCTTGCCGACCACTAGATTGGAATACCAATACCACTTACCAATAGTTTGTGATAGCTACAGATATGGATTGTATGAATGAGAATGTAAATGAGACTAGTTTTTATTTAGAAGCAATAAATCGTGACTACTAAACGACATGTAGTTTTTTGGCATGGCGACTAAACATTTGGCACAGCAGATTTTAGATTTTTTTTATAAAGAACTCAAGGCAAATTCGGCTGAAAGTTAACAAAAGCTTTTTCCGTATTTTCTTTAGTAAATACCTACCTATACCTAAGTACTTAAGTTTCTTGTGCGGTGGTCTCATTGCACAATTTTACTTTCTATTTGCAAATTAGGTACCTATAAGGGAAAAAGCAGTTGTTTGCTTAATGACGCCGATCGTCGGCCCACTAATTAGTTAAACTTTATTAAAATCTGTTATTGTAACCCATTTTAACTAAATAACAATGTAAACCCAGTAAGAGCCTCTCATGCCTCATTCGTAAGTTAGGATGTTAGTTTGTGAAATTCATTCAAACTTGGCTTCCAGTTTGATTATTTGTAGATTATTTCCATAAAGCATATTTGCCCAAAAATATCTTTGCTTTCATCTCCCCTTAACCCTAACCCTTAACGTCAAAAATAAACCGTTGATCCAATTTTAATCAATTGCAGGTTCTTACTAAACTAAATTCCAGCCTCGTAAAAAAAACATTGAAATAGATACATCAATTGGAAAACTGGAACAAAACAATAAAGTTTACGAATTATCTGTTAGATAGGTATATCCCTGGTTAGAAAGTTATCTTATGAAAACCCAATCCTGACATCCAGGTTGACTGGAAACCTGGAAACTCGTTTCGTAAACAATTTCAAAAATGTTTCAGAAACATTCTGGCGTTGAAAGTATTTCCAGGCCATGAAAAAGTTGACGATCGTGTCAAATAACTGCACCTGACATGTTTATGAAACACGAGACAGGCCAGGTTGCTTGCCAATCACTAATGATTATGAACCACAAGTCTTCCTTGAAGATCTAACGATAATATACGCGCAATGTTGTAGAATAGATTTCCATTACAGTTCCATTTTGAGCCTATTGTGTCTCTCTCACTGCTGAGCAAAGGCTTCTCCAGAATGCTTCCACTGCTCCCGGCCCATTGCAACGAGTTGCCAGTCCTTCAAATATAGATCCAGGTCACCCCGCCATCGCCATCTAGGTCTGCCTGGTCGCTGTGAAGAGTTTATGGTACTCCACTCGGTAAGCACCGAGTCCTAATGAACTTAACAAACATAACATTATAATTTGTTTTGTAACTTGGCACCATTCGCTAGATTTATTTCAGATCGCAAGAGATAGCTGGTTGAAAAGACAAAGCGTTGCGAGGGAATGATGGAATTGGATCATTTCTCAGTATTCGGTACGCCCTGGTGAATTACTCCAAGAGTTATTTCAAAGGCACCTTTCTAGTACTTGCGACCTTTAAGTTATTTTCGTCTTCAAATCTCATTACGTGAATTGCTAACAGACATTATTGGAGGGAATCGTTTGAAATACAGCCATTATCTACATCTAACGATGATTTGAAGCGAGGCTTCATTGAATTTAATAAGGAGCTACCAACTACTAAGCTAACAGTATCGGTAAACTACCTAGTATTTTTTATATATAAGCAGGCCAAAAAATATACATTGATAAGATAAACGTCCAATTATTGACACCCTTCTTGTCACCTTTTATGACAGTGAGTCGGGCACAGGGGCATTTGTTGTTAAAACAAATAATCTTTTGACGGAGCCCAGTCATATAGACCAGCAAGGAATACTACCTTCAAAATTATACCTCTCAAGTTTACTGTAAACGTAAGACTTGCAATTAAACCCGCATAGCTTAACAGGCAACTACGCTACGTTACGCGGCGTAGCTCACATTGGCAAGGAATGCAACGGTTTTTTAGTGTATGAGAAACCTGTTTTGCATTCCCTAGCTTGACCGAGATAGTCGAGACAGACGGCTATAGTAACCTCTAAGACCGCCCGAACCTTTTTCAAGTCGCTTAAAACCAGTAATGCGACGAATTAAATAATAAAACATCAAAGATTTTAAATAATTTATTGAATCATGCGTGACATTGCGGATGTCCATATTTATGAACTAAAAACAATTACTTTGCGATTGCTTTGCTTTGTTTGTGGTCGTGGGTGAACAACGTAATTGTTTTTAGTTCATCAAAGATTTGCTCCCTAAATTCTGTCTATCTTCAAAGTAGTAGGTAAGCTAAGGTACCATTTCTAAAAAGTAATAAACAAAGTAAGAAGTTGAAGTAGTTTTATTTAATTTGCGAACAATAGAAGCTATCAATCTTGAAGTTCTTTTTCCGACAGGAAAACCACCAAGTTTATAGGCATACCGTTGACATTCACCTTAGATTAAGGTCGCAGTGGGTCTGGTGTCGTTGCTATTGTACTCCTGAGAGCCTAGCGACAGCTACGCGGGACCGACGGCGAGGAGAGCGAGTTCTCTGTTCATTGCCCGTTCGCGATGCTCACCGCACAGCGACGAACTGGCATTACATGCAATGTACTGGAAAATCACTGGCCACTCACGAATATTTAGTCGTGGCTGGGCCTTTGCGCTAGGACATTCTATTCTCTCATAAATGCCGTAGCCGTAATACGATAGCCGTCGCCTAAGTGTTCTATTGTTGTTTTACTTGGGAAAATGAGTGTTATCTCACCATGTCACCATAGATGGTATAGGTATGACACCGTGGGAACAATGGCTGAGTTAGATGTTCCAGCAATTAGGGCAAGGAAGTTCATAGTGAAGATGTAGGTAAGTATTTTATTTTATACACCAAGGAAGGCAAACGTGCAAGTGGGTCACCTGATGGTGAGTGGTCACCACTGCCCATAGACCTCCGCAACCTCGGGGGGCTCACAGATGCGTTGCCAACCTAGAGAGCTAAGATGAAATGCCTTTTGTGCCAGTAACTACACCGGCTGTCTTACTCTCCACACCGGAAGACAACAGTGCAAGAACTGCTGCTTAGAGTAAGGTGGTGGTAGCGATCCGGACGGACCTCCACAAGGTCCTACCACCCGCAACAGTAAATCAAGATGGATCATTTGTTTGATCATGTCCATAATAAAGGTCGAGTAATTTGGAAGATATGAGACACCATGAGTAATCCAACAGAGAGTTATAACATCGCTCTGCTGCATGCACGGACGGACCCTAGCAGATTTCAAAAAGCAGATGTAAGTGTGTGTTGAGTTAAACTTCTATTTCGTTTTTATTACGTATCATGGCATTAGATAAATATCAAAGCAACATAGTAACTAAGATGAAATTTTAATTAATATGGAAAGTTAGTGTTCGTATTTATATTTTTTTTTACTAATTAAGGACGTTCGGTGTTTAATTAACTTCTGAATTGGGTGTTATTAGCGACCTGCTTCGGCTTTCCACGGTTTTCTATGCGACTTAATAAATTGATTCGGAATGTTTCCCTTTCGAAAAAGACTGTCTATATCATGGTGAAAAGAGCATCAAAGGCAGACAGATGCATCGGAGACTTTGGTTAATAATTCAGACACTATAAAGAATTCTTATTTGAAGATTCCTTTTGTATTTTTTTATAAATGAAATTTACAAGATTGATTGTCTCCAAGTACTTGTGATAATATCTCAATTTATTAATGTAAAGAAGCATACTTTGTTTATTCAAAATACTCTAGCAGAAATAATATGCTATTAAAAATACTTCGGACATGGCCAAAGTATTTTTGCTAGCATAATTTTATTTTTACATAAGGATCTAGAATAAATATTGAACAGACGGAAACAATTAAAAGGAAACAACTGGAAGCGGGAAACAATGAAGATAAAAAAGAAAAAAAGCGAAAATAAACAACTTCTGGACTGAAATAACAACCATCGGAAAAAAACAATGTTGTTCAATAAAGTGTTTAACAAAACTCTATCGGGCGGCCAGAAATGTGCGTAACACGCTAAAGATTCATTAACTTTAGATAATTTTAATAAAACGCTGGAAACATATTAGTTAAACCTAATTAAACTCGGCCGCGTTAATAGCTCACTCATCACCTACGATTTTCCACAGACATCGCCAAAAAGAGGCCACGCTTTTTTACTTACGTTTGGTAAAAAAGTGTTTGTGATTATAGTTTATAATCAAGGTCGAATGGAACGGTTAGCTAAATAGATTGTAGACCTGGCAGTATTCACGTGGTCCTGGCGAATCAGCGTTTATTGCTACCTCCAGGTCTGCTTTTGTAATTTTTGGGCGGACTTTAGATGAATATTCTCGGAATTGGACTGCTCTCTGGACAGGCTTTCATTGCTCTGAGGGTAAAGTTTTCAAAAGGCTTAGTTTTCAAATTTACGTCTAAATCTCATTTGGTAGTCTGTTATAAAGTTATAAATCTGATTAATCTTCTACATACCGACCGAACGATCGACCATAATAGCCTAATTAGCCTAGCGGTTAGAGATCCCAACTATGAAGCTTGAGATTATTTGTACAATGAATACGAATGTTTGCTCTCGAGTCTTGGATGTTTGATAGGTATTTAAGTGCCTATATGTTTATCTACATATAATAAGTATGTTTATCCGTTGATATTTTTTGCATTTATCATAGTATTTACGTAATCAATCAACAATACGCGTAGTTTCAGCAATGATAAGTGATACCAACTAACTTTTTCCGAAATGGGGGAAAAGACCCATTCCATCCATTTAATCTTAGCGATTGAAGGTAATACTGGTAAGAACATATCACTTCAGCTGTAATATTAATCCATAAGAAATATGCCGATGGATGACAGAGTGGTCCGTAAATTCGTGAGGCAGCGTCCATCACGATGATACAGCAATAATATTCAAAAGTAATACCATAGAAAGATGCTCAGTGATCTCAGATATCATTGGATACGTACAAATCGTACTATACCTACTTACTGAATTTATGTAACGTTCGGCCTAACTTGGAGCAGAACTTGTGGCGTAAGCCTGACTTATTTAAATACGTGGCAGCGGGCCAACATCGTCAATATTTAGGGAAAAAGGTTTTTGCTAAATTGATGGATCTAGGAAACTCGCTGGAAGTATGTGTGGAGGAATGACCTCTAGCGGTTTTTCATGAAGACACTACGCTAAAGGAATCGCCTCATTGTGGATCGCGTTATTAATGTCTTAGAAATTGGCGTTCCTACTCGCTAAATACACGGCGGGAATTTATGTAAGCAACGCATAAATCTCCACAAGAGCCGTTTCTAATCTCTGACAGAATTGTATTTGGAATGGAACACAGAATCGACACCATGTGAGTCCTTGAGCGCAATGGCTCAATATTTAAAGTTTATTGTTACCAAGATTTCATGGACGAATTCCTTTGCTCAATAGCCAAATCGAAACTAAATAAACCTGGTGGAGATCAGAGTAGCGTAGTTGTGGGGGGTGCGGCGTGGGGGGCGGGGACCGCGTGCGCGGCAAGGTCAGGGGCCCCTGCGCGCGCGCACTTGGCCACAAACCTTCGTACTACGCGCCTGCGTGCCTATTGACCAAAAGTGGTATTGTGGCTCGGGACGGATTCGTTTCGTTTTAGTGTATGAAATGCCAGCGAAGGCCCGACTGGTGTTTGGATACCGAGGCACCTCGTACGAGCGTTTGATTCTGTATTTTTATCGAGTTTACGATTTGTTTTCTCGATGACATCATTCACGAGAGCAGACTCGAGCGTTAGTGTTAGGAAACGCTGGTATTTGGCTGTTTGTAAACTCGTTGGGCATACTACGGGTGTACTTGATCGTACATTGTTTGGTCAGCAGGAAACACCTGCTCGCTGTGAAAAAGTTGTGGCTGAGTGAGCCTAGCTTCCAAAGCGTCTAGTTATACTCGAGAAAAAACGGCGCAAAAACTATGGAAGCCATCGGTCGGTAGGTACCTACCTACGTGGCGTGAGAAATATCCAATTCATTTCCTAAGGATCGAACAATTAATATCTGCAAACGAGTCCGTCTGCCGTCTCGCTCTTCCGTATCGAATGTTGTCTGTTCTTGGAATGGGCAATTATTTAGATTTTGCTGATTTTGCACTGGAATTTGAAACAGTCCGAGTTATTGTGGGAACTCTTGTGACGAATTGTCTATCCAAAATCCGATATAGCACACAATCTTATTGTAATGTTTATTGACGATTTTTTTATTGTTATTTCCCCTTCGAGCGCAATTAGGTACCTTACCAACCAATTAGATGGGCGCAATTATCTTCAAGCGCACCATTAGGTACTTGGTTCTCAATTACCCTTTAGATTTCTAGTGTTCCATTCCTTAAAACAGCCTTTCGCTTCACTGATCAATTTGTTTTTCATTTGAAGATTTTGATAAGGTACTGTTACTATTTAAATTAAGGGCTTAACCATTAAATGCGCAGCTGCTGGGTTTATCTGGATAGGATTTATATTTCGCTAATTTTCGCATTAAAAAGAAGGGAGCAATCTTGACATGCATTTTTATTGAAAAACTCCCTTTAATTACATGAACCCTGAAAACAATACACTCTTTTTCTTTGGGCAGTCGGGTAAAAATAAGTAACAGCAAGTAACAATAAAATGGAAATGAGATTAAATTATTTATATTGTTATGGTTTTATAAGTAACGGTTACTTATTTTTAAAAAGCGTTTTTCAATAAAAATACGTGTCCTTTTTAACGCTAAAATAAACGAAGTAAGTATAGACCAAGGCCGCCATTCTATTGAGAATTGGAATTGCGTATAATTTTACAAAATCCGTGTCGTCTTGTTATAAAATTAATTAAAATCATGGACATGATTTTGCTTCCGTTTGCTCTAATACACAACTATTACTGACGACCGAATAGCCACTAGGCCCTGGCACTAGAGACCCTGGCTATGAAGCTTGAGGTCCCGGGTTCGAATCCCGGTCGGGGCAGATGTTTGTATGATGAATACGAATGTTTGTTCTTGGGTCTTGAATGTTTAATATGTATAGATTAGATTGGATTAGATTATTTATTCATTCAATATAAAATTACACCATAAATTGTACAATGTCAAGTTAGGAGAATTTATATTAATAAGTATGTATTTATCTATATAAGTATGTCTATCCGTTGTCTAGTACCCATAGTACAGGCTTTGCCTAGTTTGGGACTAGGTCAATCGGTGTCAATTGTCCCATGATATTTATTTATTTATTTATTTATTTATTAATTGGGCCGATTGACTTTTAATTGATTGTTTTTGTTTAGCTCAGTTAATTCTGGAACGCCCACTTTTATGAACTGGTTTATGTATGGTTTTGCATTAGCCAGACCGTTCGTTTTTGAGGTAGATGTAGAACAAATAGGTACTTATATAGGTATAAGATTTAGGTTTCTGACTTCGACCTAACGAAATTATATGCTAGAAGGTGTTTGATGATTGATGATCGTAGTAAGTACCTACACTCCGTTTGTAACATTAGAATTAACGGTCAAACTAAAACAGTAAACTTTCGGTTATTCGAAGAAAACGGTAAAATATATACATTTGATAACATTTATTAGCGTTAGCTATTATGTTTTCCTCATATAGGTATAGGTAGTGCCATCAGAGTTGAGGTCACGTACACAACGTGTCATGTAATGACAGCGGGATTTTGAAATTACTGGTCTTTCTTCGTACCGATAGCAAGTTCAACAGTGAATTTCAACATATACCAAAAAGTTTCTTTAATTTATTTTGTTGTGTATTATTTACAAAAATAAATCGAATTCAAACAAAACAGAAAACAAAATATTTTTGACTTAAGTAAGTATGTTATTTAAATATTGTTTATAAATAACCTATCGATTCAAATAGTTTTATTTAAATAAATTTAATATTTTATTTAAAACAAATGTACAATGGACTAACACTACCTACAAAGTAAATTAAAATATTAAAACCAAAACTAACTTAAATGGGTTATATGAATAAATAAAGGTCAGATATATGCGTAGGTATACTAATATAATATTAATCGTAATAACCAAAGAGAATAATAAATTTATTTATGTAGCCGGAACTAAGTATAGTCAACTGTTTTTTTACCCTTTAAAATTATGTATTTTAAGTGTTTTTATTTACATTTACATTCACTCATTCATTCATTCCCTTTGTTGCAAACAGTACTTCATGCAGCTGTGTGTGTTATTCACCTCAACTCACGACGCACTACCTATACAAGTTAACTCAATTTTGAATAGTGTGTTTGTTTTTATTATACCTAAACGCGTGCAAATTATATATAGGTACATTTACTATCGAAGCTACTTATACATATAGATAAATACATACTTTTAACATGAACATGATTTTTGAGCTATACTCGACTGACATACGGGAGTGATCCGTTTATTTCACTAAATACATACTTGTATACATATTGAAGACCCAAGACCCGGGAACAAACATTCGTATTCGTCATACAACCATCTCCTCCGACCGGAGGTTTAACACCGGTTTCATAGTCAGGGTCTCTAACCACTAGGTTGTTCGGAGTGTCCGGTCGTCTTGATGATGAATCTTGCAAGTTCCAACAGTTTATTAATTGCGACACCTCTTGAAAATCATGAAATCTAGTGTTGGATACATTGCATTGCGGAGAAACGTCACAGTACAGAATTTTCATACACGGTGTCAGAAACCAACCAGCACATTAGTATTATTAGGCTGCCAAATAAAATTCTAAATCACTAGAAACCGCCTTTTTCTTGTAACGAAAAGCGAATGGGCAATCTAGAATTACAGTCCATATGTATTCAAAATTAGCATAAAAAGTAGATGAAATTCTAAATGGTCGGCATTTTATAACGTGTACTTGTAAAGTGGATTATAAAGAACGTTGAATGTGAACAGGTTTGGATGGCATGAGTAGGTCCAGTCGAGGGGATCAAAGGGAGAGGTTAGGACTGAGGCCATGCGCAAGCGATGAGAAGCGAGGCAGATTCTAAATGTAGCAGATAATTATTACTTCAAAACTGTCAATCTGGGTCACCTTTGATTAATTTTTGGGTTATTTTAACAGCTTTTGAGTTTGTGTCTTCGTCGCGTAAACGCAATCACCTACATAGGTCTCATGTCACAATTTCAGAATGACAACTTTCATGTCACATGCGCGAGACAGCGATGCTCTACATTGCACAGTAGTACAACCCATTTCCTTGCTTGAAAGTTTCCTGGATACTGTGGAAGCGTCGCGCAAGTCAGTAGTACAATACATGATCATACATATGCAAATGTGAAATCTGGTGTCTTAAAAAGTTCAAATTCACTTTTGACACAAAGTCTTATACAAAGTTTGGTTAAGCGGGCGTAGCGAAATGGTTACTTTTGCTTACAGTTGTCGGCTCGTTCACTTCGTGCGCCACTATTTGCAATATTTGCATTTAAAATCTCCCACTGGATCACACCCTACCTATAAAAGAGCTCCTGACCTTCCCCAACGTTCCCTCAGATCAATTTTAAAGATCCCGACCAGGGAACGGCACCCCTTCGCTGTTATTGTCAGTATCCTTGCATTTGTTGTTCAAATTGTTAGGTTTTGATCGGATGTTTTGTCTATTGAAATCATGTTGCAATATGGAAATGTAGAATCAGGTTTGACTGAGTCATATGGGAATTCGTGAAGATGAGAGAGTAAGGCGCTTAAGAGAATTCTCCTATGCTTCTTTTCTTTCTTACATACTTTTATTATAATGTTGAAACAGCAAGCACGACCACTATTTTCGTTGAGTACTTTTTATTTCTCTAAAAAGACCGAGTTTCTATGTTTATTGTTTTATGAATGAAAAGAGGACAATGATTAAGCAGTAACTTGACCGTAAGCGATCTCCGCTGATAGTTATACCACTCTAAGCACTGGGCTAGTAGAACGATATCATCACACAATAAACGTCCGATAGTTTTTTTTTTAGTTTTAGCTAAAATGGAATTCTAACATATTTCTAATTTCGGAACACTGTCATTAGAACCCGAAGGGCATTAGGGAAATCCTCTATATATATATATATATACAGGGGTCTATAGGGTTATTTTAGTTATTTATTAGGTATATACACCTAACCTTCTGTGATCTTCTGTGGTAGTAACCTGTGATCTTTTTCATCTTAGATAAGATCTCTCAAATCCAATGTTACATCGACAAAACCGGTGCGTAAACCTACTTAAGTTTTCAATAAGCGCAGTGCTTTGGCTATCCCTTATTTGTCGAAGTCAGTTACAACAGAATCGAACTGAGATCTTACGCTTGAAGCCAATTAAAGCGATCGTATCACGTGCTATCTGATTTTAAGGGGTCGTGCCATACAAATTGGAAATAAAATGAGTCTTGTGCTATTAATACACGTAAATTTTACTACATATGAATATATGTATGGTCCAGTTAGCAGCAAAAGTAGCTAAGCAATCGACGCGTTCACAATTATCTAAACACGGCTCTCTTGTTATGGACATAAGAATTATCCATAAATGAAAATTCCATACTCAAAATGAGCAGTGTACGTGTGTTTTTGTAGGTAGTATTCGAATTCGGTGCACATGTGCGTATTAATTAATTATCCGTAGGTACGAACTATAGGTTTTTTTAAAAGTATAAATTTGCATAACGCGTCAGTCCAGTGAGTTATTCATTAACAAGAGCGAATACCATAAGTCCATACCAATGGCATAGAACCATGCTTAGGATCTCGCTCAAGGACGTCTGTGGCACAATACCATTCGCACTGCGTTGCAGAAGGGATGGGGTGTAATCTCCGCTTTCTATCGATATCGGATATCTGGCGTATGTTCGATGGAACTATGTACGATAAAACTATTAGACCATGAAACTCATCAAATTGAACTATTGAGATTAACATATTATAATTATGATGATTAGTGTAAAATGACACTTTGGTTTCTGTGTTCAATGGAGCTATAGTTGGGTCTGCGTGGCATGTGTTGATTCGTGTAGCAGTGGAGGCGGAGGTGTTGCATGGAAACATGCATTTGCCGATTAGATATACTATAGTAGTTTATGCAACTGCTACATAATGAGAGTCCTTAAAACACGAGTGTTTTAAGGCCTAATTATGTGGAGTTACATACATTACTTTATCTACACACATATTATAAGTACTCTAAGATGGGTTCAGAAGCCGAATGCATATATCATACATGGGTACCTGTCACGAAATTGACTGTTTTTTTAATCATAGACAAACATACCGAGCTGACGTTTCGTAAACTGTTTTTTTTACTGTAAAAAAAATAAAATATCACATTATTATTTATACATGTCGGACTGAACTCGACTTATATATGTGAGTGATCCGTTTTATTTCACTATGATTGTAAATTACGTTGGTTTTCAAATTTGAAACATTGAATTCGATATCGAAAAGTCATTACGATATCGAATTCGATGTCGTAATGACTATTACTTTACTGCTGGTGGTGGTGGTGATGCTGGGGCTGGCGCTGTCGGCGAGAAGGCGACGGCGTACTGAAATGCTGGTCATTTTCTACGGTTTCTGAACTCATTATAGAGGACTTATGATATGTGTGTAGATAAATTATTTTTCAATTGTGGTCGCGGGTGAGCAAAGGTACCTATTGTTTTTCATAAAAGTACATTTAGCAAGAAACTTTTTTGAATCTTTTATTTCATATTATTAAAGTATTTATCGGTAAAAGTTTTTCTTCATTGTTTCAATATATAGCATAACCTAAAACCACCGACATTGTCACTTCAAAGTTTGATATTTCGAAAACGGGTGAACCGATTTTAATGAAACTTTAAGTAACTTGCTTGCTTGCTTTCGATTTAAAAAATCCCGCATCGAAATTGGCCCATCCGTTTGGGAGCTATGATGCCACAGACAGATACACAGGTCAAACTTATATCACCCCTCTTTTTCGTCGGGGGTTCTTTTAAGTCGATATTTTTAGGAATCATCGAGACCACCCCGTCCCGAACGGAGTGCAAGACAGATGGACTGGTCCCATACAAGCCATACAGTTGGATCTGGTTAGACGAGTACTCTCCGACCTTACTTTTGTTGTTAGAAATCGGCCAAGCGTGAACTCTATTCCTGTAAGAATGAAACAGGTTTTGAATTAAAGTTGCATTTCGTTAGTTTACGCGAATAAGCGCATATGGTTAGTCATCTTTAAGGGAATTCGGTAAATTTAGACAATGGACAAACTTATTTTATTACCATCTTTTTTTTGTCCTAGTTTAGATACAAATTACCGTGGGATATTACTCCTTGTTAACACGGCATGCAAAAATCTAAACCACCATTTTTAGGGTACCTCAAAAGGAAAAAACGGAACCCTTATAGCACAACCACTCCGAAAAGTCTCAAAATCTTAAATTTTTATGTCTGTCTGTAGATCGCAGGCCAATATAAGTTGACCCCACACTGCGTACATTTTGCTTAGGAGCAGGGCTCTGCTAACACTGGGGAAAATCTTTCTACGGAACCCTCGTGCGCGAGTCCGACTCGCACTTGGCCGGTTTTTTTTTGTCATCGTGCTATTGTTACTCGAACACGTTTTAGTTGTATTGTCGATCCGGTATCTTAGAATTAGGTCACATTCAATCGACAAGTCGGAAAGTCGGAACGGTTCTTTGCTGTTTCCCTTTCCAAAACCAGAGCTGGCTGTTTTGATTTAAAATCTTTCCAAATTTAAAACAAGACAGCATAGTCCAACCACCCTGCTTATGTAGGTAAAACTCAAACCTAAATGGCTAAAGCTATTCCTCGCAAGTATGACAAATAGCCCGGCGTGGCTGATCCATGTTTCAAACTTCTGCTCTTCAGTTTTAGTCGATTCCGCTCACATTTACATAAATCTTCGAGGAACAAGAACAGGAATTAAAAGAAAAGAAGGGTAGCATCATCGGATAATTGGCACCAATTGACCTAGTCCCAAACTAGGCAAAGCCTGTGGGTACTAGACAACGGATAAACATTGTTACTTATACATATAAGTAGAAAAATACATACTTATATTAAACATCCAAGACCCGAGTACAAACATTCGTATTTCATCATACGTACATCTGCTCTGCCCCGACTGGGGATCGAAATTGGAGCCTCAAGCATCAGTTAGGTCTAACCACCACTAGGCTTCGGGTTGCCAGATGGTCAGGAATCGTTAGGATTCACCTGACATTTCATGTGATGTCTAGTCTCCCGACAAATAAGAAAATCTCCCGAAAAAATGCTTAATTGTCGTGTTCTAGCACAAAAACATTTGAAATGGTAAAAGCGGAGATCGGGTGTCTCACGGCGCGCCTACTTTGTGAAGTGATGACTCATAAATTTTCATTTCTCCAGACAACAACCCCAAAATCCAGAAATTTTGAAATGTTCTCCAGATATTAAGATTTTTCGATCTGGCAACCCTAAGTATAGGCTGTCCCACCGTCACTAAGATCCTATTTGTGCTTTTAGTTCTGTAAACATTCACTGTCAGACCGCTGATTCGTTAAGTACTGCTGTCAGCGCCAAAATGGCGATCGTCAAATGTTTTTAATACTTACTATGATTTCATCAGTAACCTTCCATCAGAGGCCAGCCATAGGAAACTGATTCTGATTCGCGTACTTCTGTGCAATCATTTCATAATCAATTTCACAATGACTTTTGTAGCGAAATAGAGATCCAGTTTCTTCGGCTGTACCCATAACAGGTATAGTAAGATAATAAACAGTTCATACTAAATGGGATTAAAATCTGTTTTGATAAACAATGAAACGAACAAATCCCTCCAATTAACGTTATCAGGATTCGCCTTCCTTACATCCCAATTATTAGAGATTACTGCCTCATTACCTTTGAAAAAGAGTTTTCTCAAAATTATCCTTTTTAAGGTTCCGTAGCCGAAATGGCAAAATCCTTACAGTTTCGTCATGTCCGTCAGCCGTCTGTCCGCGGCTTAGCTCAAATACTATTGGTACTAGAAAACTATCAGAGATAAGTAGGCTTCACAGGTTTACGAGTAATACTTAGGTATCTACGAGGGCTGTTTGATAAGTACCCGTTTATGGGAAAAAAAACATTTTTTTTGTATATATGCATTTATTTTTCTACGTAGTCACCTTTTAACTCTATACATTTGTTCCACCTATACTCAAGCTTCAATAAACCATCCAAAAAGTATGATTTTGGAAAGTCATTAAAATAGGCCTCTGTGGCGGCAATGACTTCGTCATTTGATCCAAATCGCTTGCCACCGAGCCATTTTTTTAGGTTGGGAAACAAAAAGAAATCGCATGGGGCCAAATCTGGAGAATACGGGGGGGAGACAATAGTTCGTAGCGTAACTGTGCTATTTTAGCCGTCACAACTCTGGACGAATGAGCCGGGGCGTTGTCGTGATGAAACAGTACTTTTTTCTTTTTTAAATGGGGTCGTTTGTCCTTCAACACGGCGTTAAATTCATCCAATAAATTGGCATAGTACTGCCCTGTTATTGTTTTTCCCTTTTCTAAATAGTCAATATGTATAATACCCTGTGAATCCCAAAAAACGGTCGCCATGACCTTTCCAGCCGATGGGACGGTTTTTGCTTTCTTTGGAGCAGGTTCACCCGGTAAAATCCACTGCTTCGACTGCTCTTTCATTTCCGGGGTGTAGTGGTGGACCCACGTTTCGTCCACGGTCACGAAAAGACGCAGAAACTCCTTCGGGTTACGTTTGAACACGGCCAAACACTGCTCCGAAGTAGTCAGTCGGTTCCGTTTTTGCTCCTCCGTGAGTAAACGCGGCACCCACCTCGCCGATACTTTCTTCATACCCAATTTTTCTTCTAATATGTGTTGTACCCTCTCGATTGAAACGTTTACAGCATCAACGACTTCTCGAAGTTTAATTCGGCGGTCGGCTAAAACGATATTTTAATTTTTTGTAACCATATCGTCTGTAGTCACCTCAACTGGCCGGCCTGGGCGATCCTCATCAAAGACGGTTGTTCTCCCCCGCATAAACTCGTTATACCAATATCTGACGGTCTTCATAGAAGGAGCACTTTCATGGTAAACCGCTTGCATTCTTACTTTTATTTAATCACATGTTTTTCCTTCCAAAAATAAGAATCTAATTACAGACCGATACTGTTCTTTCTCCATTTTAACAATTTTAAGTTCACGCCTTCACTGAATCGTTGTCAAATGAGAAAAAAAAACAAAGGAATGCCATTTTTTTTTTAATTTTCTTGCCTCTGAAAAATGGCTTAAAAAGGTGGTATACTTATTTGCCGCCAGTGATATTAATATATTTAGAAAACGGGTTCTTATCAAACAGCCCTCGTATGCCAGAATTTTTTCGTGATGGCTAAGGAACCCTATCCAGGCCCCTATTTCACAAAGTTTACAATTGTCGATTTGTCATGACAATTCGAGCTACATTTCTTGGCCAGTACGAAGCGCGCTAAAACAAAAGCTCTTCAAGTCAGCAATTGACGCCGAATTGTCATTGAAAACTGACAATTGTAAAGTTATAGGGGCCTGGGCGTGTCCGACACGATCTTGGGCGTATTTACATTTTGTAATCCCACTTCTGAGAATAAAACCGTCGCCAGCCTTGCGTAATGGCCTCAACTTGGGACAATATCTTCGGTCCCGTTATTATTTCCTGAAATTGACCCTTGCTGTGTTATCGGGGTTTTTATATGCTGATTTGGATATTTGGAAAATGATACCTTGCACGTTCAAAAATAAATAAATACATAAAATAAATATCATGGGACAATTGACACCAATTGACCTAGTCCCAAACTAGGCAAAGCCTGTACTATGGGTACTAGACGACGAATAAACATACTTATATAGATAAGTACATACTTCTACATATTAAACATCTAAGACCAGAAAACAAACATTCGTATTCATCATACAAAGATCTGCCCCGACCGGGGATCGAACCCGGGACCTTAAGCTTCATAATCAGGGTCTCTAACCACTAGGCCATCCGGTCGTCAAATGAAAGTAGTTTTTTATTAAGGGATTTTAGAAGTACAGGTGTGCGAGGAATACACCACCAATAGGGTTACTCCATTTTCATAGCCTCGCTCAACGAAGTTATGCTATTGGTCTATCCACTGCTCTGGTGGATTTTATACAACTTGTGCGCATGAACTTGACCGTCGGGTCAACCTTCAAACAGTCATAAGGTAACGGCTTCAGTATGTCTGTGTTTCACTTACAGAAATATTAGGTAACCAGAGACAAACTCAGAGGGTCGAGCACGACTTTACGAAAGCTGCTTAACGTTACGGTTATCGTATCGAGATCGAGAAACCTCATACTAAATTTTAGTTCCAAATACGCTAACGGGCGGGCGCTGTTCCAAACGTCACATACAAACTAGACAACGTTTACTATTCGATTTTACGTGAAGCAGCATTCGTAAAGTCGTGCTCGACCCTCTGACCGTATTGCAATCAAGGTGATCTCTCATGATTTCAATTAGAGTATCTTTTTGACAACCGGATAGCCTAGTGCTTAGAGACCCTGACTGTAAAGCTTGAGGTCCCGGGTTCGATCCCCGGTCGGGGCAGATGTTTGTACATATGATGAATACGAATGTTTGTTCTCGGGTCTTGGATGTCTAATATTGTATTTAAGTATATACTTATTTTTATATATCTATGTATTTTATTAGTAGGTACCCATATTACAGGCTGCCTAGTTTGGGACTAAGTCAATTGGTGTCAATTGTCCCATGATATTTATTTTATTTATTTATTTATTTTCGAACGTGCAAGGTATCATTTTCCAAGTATCCAAATCAGCATATAAAAACCCCGATAACACAGCAAGGGACTTTGTTAATTAATAGTGTTTGCAGTGTCTGTTTGACTTTTATATGTATGTGTCGAATAGTCTCTATTAAATACATATTTTTTTCTTTCTTCCTATTCATGTTTCAGTGAGTATTTAAAAAGTACCAGGTGATCTCTGAGGGTCGAGCACGACTTTACGAATGCTGCGTAACGTAAAATCGAATAGTAAACGTTGTTGAGTTTGTATGACGTTTGGAACAGCGCCCGCCCGTGAGCGTATTTGGAACTAAAAATCAGTATGAGGTTCTCGATCTCGATACGATAATCGTAACGTTACGCAGCATTCGTAAAGTCGTGCTCGACCCTCTGTTTGAACGTTTGGCAGCAGCCGAAGCATGTGTGAGCTGGACGATCAACTCTAAAGTACTCAAAACACGAAACCAAAATTAGCACCAGTCTGGCGTAAGTTTTTACGTAACATGAGAGATATTTTTAATGCGGCAGGCAAACATCGGTTGTGGATTAATTCAACTCTGTTTGAAACCCACCGTGCGAGGCCCCGGCCAATGAACTGGCCAAAGACTAGTTAGTACAAACACAAATTAGGCGTGTTTTTGTGTGGGAAGTATTCTGCCTACGGTGGCTCGGTGACACATGGCTGGTGGCTGGGTCAGTGTGTAGGATTGTTGCGCCGTATCTAGTATGATGTGTGAAATGATGGGGCAATTACATTTTTATCTACACACATATCATAAGTCCTCTATAATGAGTTCAGAAACCGTAGAAAATGACCAGCATTTCAGTACGCCGTCGCCTTCTCGCCGACAGCGCGAGCCCCAGCACCACCCACCATCACCAGCAGTAAAGTAATAGTCATTACGACATCGAATTCGATATCGTAATGACTTTTCGATATCGAATTCAATGTTTCAAACTTGAAAACCAACGTAATTTACAATCATAGTGAAATAAAACGGATCACTCACGTATAGAAGTCGAGTTCAGTCCGACATGCATAAATAATAATGTGATTTTTTTTACAATAAAAAAAAAACAGTTTACGAAACGTCAGCTCGGTATGTTTGTCTATGATTAAAAAAAAAAACAGTCAATTTCGTGACAGGTATGGGTATGATATATTATGACTTCGGCTTCTGAACCCATCTTAGAGTACTTATAATATGTGTGTAGATAAAGTAATGTATGCAACTCCACATAATTAGGCCTTAAAACACTCGTGTGTGATGTTCGATGTTTTAAGGACCCTCATTATGTAGCAGTTGCATAAACTACTATTATGGTCGGCGTGTGATCACGTGTGATTGAGTAATCAGATGGTCATGGAAAGGCTCTTTTAATTCTGGTCACACGTCAGTGGCAAAATGTCAACACGAATATAATACCTATGGGCTATAGTTACAATGTTTTACATAGTACTATGTCGTCTAAATATGGCTTTTGACCATGGCATTGAGATCGCAATCGACGTCCACCTGAGATTAGAATCTTCTACAACGAAACAGCACCATTTATCATCTATTCTCACAAGCTTCGCAGAAAATTAATTGTAATTGTGCGTTAAACGGTCTCGTGTCGGCATTGTTAATATTGGCTCTTTGAGAATCACGCGTAACTCGTAATATTGGTTTAGTGTTCCGTTTCACTATTTTGTTAGCGTTCATAACACGGCGTATTAGAGGTTAAAACTTTCTTATTTGTATTTAGATTAACAACATAAATGGTGGCGTGTTTATGGCCGCTATGACCTACACAAAACTCCATAGGGGGCAAAAGCACTAACCTAATAGATTTTTTTGGATTACTAGGAAAATACTGTAAAACAACCCCGCGACTTCGTCCTCGTAGAATTCGGTTATCGCTGTCCTGTGGGATGTATTCAATTGAAATGTTTCCTATTTATAATATTAGCAGGATGTCTTTGCTACGTTTGGCATTTTGATTTCGTTCTTTCATTGTGATAGTAATGGCAGTAATACTACTTCAATTACTCGCCATCGTACGAGCGGCGTGCCGGCGGCGCTGCTCGGGGCGAATACACGCTCCGTGCACCCGTGCGTCTATAGTGATCCCTGAAGTATTTTTTTATCAATAACACTTGTTTACACTTTCACAATAATAATAGTTCATTCGATCAACAAGATACAGAGACCTCATTATTAAGTGTCTCAAAATATTGTTAGCAGTCTTGATAAAATCATAATTAAAAATTAGGAAAAATAGTAATGAACTGCCTATATAATACCATCCTAATTATAATAAAATCTAAATAAATAAAATCAGCCAGTAAAAAAAAGTGACGCTTTTAACATGAAACTACCGTGAGATTCAATCATAGTGAAATAAACGGATCACTCAGGTATTTCAGTCTAGTGTAGCCCGACATGTTTAGGACTACTGCGCAAACACAAACTGCGTGTCGCGGCTCTGCTCGCGCCGTTGCTCGGTGCAGCTGATGGCGGCGCACAACTACCCTCATTTTCATAGTCATTTTCAACATGGAACATGTCGGGCTATACTCGACTGACATACGTGAGTGATCCGTTTATTTCACTATAATTTAAATCGACATCGGATCGGAATGGAGGCACGTGCAGCGACCACCAGTGTCTCAAATTAGGGCCTGACGTTGAGTCTGCACTGCCTTCAGACCCAAAGTATTGTTAACACATGAGCACCGATCCATCAAATGCTTCTTTCATAAGACAACGCGTTAATTCGCGGAACTTTGATTCTAAAGCGTGGAGGTAACAAAGATATCGAGTAGGCAGCAGCTTCCTACAAAACACCCGGAAGGTAAACATTTTAAAAAGGATGTCTTAATTAATTCAATAAATGCTCCCAAAAGCCCTTTGGCCTTGAGTTTCTGCAAGTATTGATTTCGTATTCGCATTTATATCCAAATAACACTCCATAGACACGCTTTATCACTCCGAGTAGAGGCGCTCGTAAACCAAAATAGCTTTGTCAATATCTTTTTAATCTATGCTCATCGGCACAATTAATCGCCAACCCCATTTTTATTATTTAATTGTTAAAACATTAATGTGTACTAGGGCAGGGTAGTTTAATTACATACACTCAACGGTATTTCTATGCTCTGTGACTTTCTTTAAACATCTTTGAACCGAATCGAGATTGTTTAAAAGTCAATTATATTGCATCTCAACAGGAAGTAGATATGTTACTACCGCGCCCAAGTCGAAGATTTATAAAAGACCTAATTGACCATTCTTTCTGACAATTCAATTCAAACAACTCGACGAAAGTGACGCGACGACCAATTATTTATTTTCAAACGCAATTTACTATGAAATGATTGAAATGTTGCTAAGTTCTAATCGTTAATAGGATCCAAGTGAAAATACGTTTGCAGTTGGTTTTCACTGAAAAGTGTTATTTATAAATATTGGTACGTGTATGAAGACATATAAGATAATAAATATGATGCGAACCTGAACTTGCGATCTTGAATAGGTACCTACCGTTTTCACTAGACTTTATGCAATCGGTACACTATGTAACAGTGACAATAGTGTAAATACGAAGTAGGTATCACGGACAATACAATAACAATAATATTTTTAGATGCTCTTTATCATTTTTAATATAAATAACAGACTGCATGTGCACGTATGAGTTGTGTTAATCTTATCTCAAACGGTAGATAAGTGCCAAAGTCTACGATTGCACGGTGCAATTGCACTTCGGTAAAGTTCAATGTCAATGAATATTACAAATAAAATCAGTAGACACTTTAATAAGAATGGTCTTAGCTTAGTACCAGAGAAGTCAATTCCTACCAACATCACTACCTTGTATTTTCTTTGTGCCTTACTTTTCTGTCTTGACTGTTATGCGATGTTCAATAAAGAGTTACTGTATCCTCCTAATCCTAACTATCCTAATCCTAACTAATATTATAAATGCGAAAGTAACTCGGTCTCTCTGTCTGTCTGTTTGTTACCTCTTCACGGGATAACCGCTGCACCAATCTAGATGAAACTTGGTAAGAAGATAGTTTGAATATTGATGAATAACGTAGGCTACTTTTTATTCGGGAAAATTGTATAGTTCCCGCGGGATAGCGATAACCGAAATCTACGCGGACGAAGTCGCGGGCAACAGCTAGTTGTATTATATTCCTCTCTGAGGCATTGATCCCCACTGACTCATGTGTAGCCTCTGCGCCAAATCATCGTTGCCGAAACGTCATACCCGTAAACGCTTGGAAGTATTTTTTTCTGGCATCTTACGCATAGTGCTAGGCCGACTGACCTTGTGGTATAAGCTGGTTGCGTAGAGGAGTCGTGGACGGCTGCGCACAAGTATGGCGCGACGTGGTTTTCAACTCGGTCGGGTAAGGAGGCACACAGGGTAAGGGCACGATGGTAAAATTTCGCAGTTCACACGAAAACTATCAGATTGAACCAACAATTATAAATTAGACAATGGGTGTTTACTTGATGTTAAATTAGACAATGGGCTTCACAGTTCCATGTTTTAAATTAATAAATAAATAAGTATGGGACAATTGACACCAATTGACCTAGTCCCAAACTAGGCAAAGCCTGTACTATGGGTACTAGACAATGGATAAATATAGGTAGAGTCGAGGAAATTAATTCCTGACCCACCATAGAACATTTTCATAGCAAACGTCATTACGATTTTCCCAGTCAAACTATGCGATGTCACTATGACGTTTACTGTGAAAAGGTTCCATGGTGGGTCAGAGGGACGACTTTTGGAATCCTGCGTAACGTTATGGTTATCGTATCGAGATCGAGAAACCTCTTATTACATTTTAGTTCCAAATACGCTCACGAGCGGGCGCTGTTCCAAACGTCACACAAACTCGATAGGTAAACGTTTACTATTCGATTTTACGTGACGCAGGTTTCGAATATTCGTACTCAGGCCTCAGGAATTAATTTCCTCAACTGTACACCTTCGTTATAAATTTGGACGACGATTCATCTATAGATTAAGTCTTGTTTTTATCTTGTAAGCTGACTTGGCATGGGATAGCGATTAAACAAACGCTAATGCTCAGTGAAATGTAGGTTTGTGTCGTAAATAGCTTTCTATTAAGCCGAGTTTACACCTGAAAGAATGATCATGCGAGTTGCAATACAATGTGAGGCCGTAAAGCGAACGAGTTTGGAGTGGGCGATATCGTACGTCGCAACGTATTGCAACTTGCACGATTTTTCTTGCAGGTGTAATCGGCTTCAGGTGCCTTTTGCGGGTGGTAGGACCTTTGTGTGAGGTCCTTCCGGTTCGCTAACAATACTCGCTAATCCTGCCGCTAAACATGCTTCCTGAAACATTCGCCCGAATCATAAAGCAGACAGACGGGAGGCGCCTTTGGCTTATCTATGCACTACAATTCTTCTGCCACCTTTCGAGAGGTACGAGATACAGACGTACACGCCTACGCTTATGTCAAAATTTGGCACTTTCCTATAGACTCACACTAAAACAAAACTGTCGCAAAAATGCCAAAAACACGCACACAAATAACGGACCCTGTGCATTTTGCACAGACTTAATGTTAGATTTTTGGCAGAGGGGAAATCGTGCGTTAACATCTCCATTCCTTTCCTGCTGTAAGGTCCGGATGTACCTGTATGTATCCCTATAATGCGAAGTACTTCGGACAGTCATAAGTACTTATTCAATTTTCTATACTAACTGCAAAATCGCTTGGTCGATGCAACTTGGGACCAAAGGGCTG
Organism: Clepsis dumicolana; assembly: GCA_963691665.1. Classification (NCBI taxonomy): domain Eukaryota; kingdom Metazoa; phylum Arthropoda; class Insecta; order Lepidoptera; family Tortricidae; genus Clepsis; species Clepsis dumicolana. The sequence goes on along the minus strand of OY829515.1, from coordinate 15,137,443 downwards.
GCAGTTTTCTCTCAAAGAATCACCATCGCTATTCATCGAGGAAATGATACCAGTCTTTTTGGGCACCATGCCATGCGACGGAAGCCTTATTTAAATTTAATTTAGTTTTAGCTTGGATTTAATGTCATTGTACATTGCCTTTGTTATGTAAATAAATCCCTTTCACTGTATAGAAAAGTGGACACATAAATGTTAAAAAAACTGTACCTACGTACATTCTTTCCATCTATCCCGATGTAGTTCTGTGAGCGATACCCTAATCTGAGGCAAAGAATCGTTTTAGATGCTAATGCCTAAAACGTCCCTTGATCGATTTATTTATACAATTGATAAGTTTTTGTTGCGTTCGTTACTAACGGGTAACTAGAACGAGGTCGAGTATGGGACACGAGTTATGTTTACTCGAGTCTAATCCCACTGTTACACTAGTAAGAAAATTAGTGTAAGTTGCATTAGGTACATTACGGCGTTTGATTCGCTAGTTTTAACTCGCTCCCTTCACGGTCGCGCAATGTGACGCAGCTTATACAAAATTTTCATACGAGTATGGACTCGGGGTAAGGGTTAATCAAAGAAGGGCTATGTTTTTCACACTTTAAGAGCGTGTTTTTGTAATAACCGTCGCTACGGCACCTTTCATGTAAATTCCTTGATTTACTAACACCATGGACTTTGGGTGTAGTAGAAAATTCACGAAAAATGTGTCCCAGTAGGTACAACACGGCATTTTTCGATGACAGCCATCCGTCAATAGCGCTGACGTTCGACCAAACTAAGACCGACTGACGCTCGATTTGTGGTCTTTTTTATCTTTTGGTTCGGACGTTTACAAGCGCTAACCCGAAGTACTTGGTGTTGGTAAGTCAATGTGTAAAACACATTGTTTCTGATAACTAAACAAAACAATTTTTCGATTGGATTCTTACGTTGTGGCCTTATGGCGCTGCAAATTAACTTCAATAGTTGAGAGTTAAAAATAGTAAATGGATGCTACAAAAACATTAAGATCACCATCCCCAGTGCTCTGTACACTACTAGCGTTACAGCGTTTTCTCCGCTACTAATAAATTTAATTAGAGTATTATAGATACAAACTTTCCGGAAAATCTACTGACGAGCAAAAATAACTGGCCACTTTTCATACAACTTCATATATATACATATATATGAAAAGTGACCTGTTATTGCTCGTCAGTGTTTTATTCATGTGATGGTGAAAAATGGTTTATCGAGATAGACAGATGGCGCGGTGAGGTATTTTGCTTTATAATGTGTAGTGATTAGACATACGGCGCCGGCATGTGTCCACCATTAACCCCGTGACCACCAGTCATACACCGTCGAACATACAGCCTTTAGTAATGAAGTATAACATTAAGTAGTTTTGCACTCAATTCCTGGACCTCTGCTCTTACCATTCCCCCTCTTCCCGTGGGGGGGTTGAAACCGGCCTACTTATTAACAGCAGTAATCGGAGCTATTTGCGAAGCGGCGCCCGCGCGGCGAGTGTCGTCAGATTGATATTCATTATACATGTATTCTTGGCCAAATATTGACAGGAATAGATACATTGTAAGCTAAAAAAAGTGTATGCTTCTTATAGCATGAGTTCAGGATATGTCATTGAAGTGTGGGTTAGTCCGTTTACAATGGATCGGTTAGTGAACCCTTTGTATGTCATCAATACAAAAACGACTAGATAATGGATAAATCAAGAATTCAGACATTGCAACATTTATGTCATAAATAGGATAATTATGAAGAAAGAGGCGCCACCACTTAATGTTCTGATTCATTTACTTGAGGGTACAGTTAGCCAAGAACCATCTCGATTAAATTAGCTTTCAGTAAAAAAAAGCCGCGTCAAAATCTGTTAATCAGTATAGGAGCTACGATGCCGCAGACAGATACACAGATATACAGGTTAAACGTATAACACCCCTTTTTTTGAGTCGAGGGTTAAAAAAGGCAGATTCAGGAAATATAGCTAAACCTCCGTATGACCCACATTATGATGGGCTATAGAAACGTCCAAACCACCTCATGAAATCCCCGTGGATATTAAAAGCGAGCTAAAAATACATTTAGTGAACAAAACACGGCACACTGGCGATCAATGGGCCTTGGCCTCGCCACTAAACCTCATCGATTTCTGCTGACACGCGACCGAACATAGTAAATGGTATCGTAGTTTACAATACACGGAATGTAAGGAAATGGCGGGTCAAGTTTAGGGTAGCCATTTGATTGCCAGTGCCGGAAATACAAAGACTGTTCTACATATATTGTGCCGCATATATCCGATGGGTAACCAATAGCCATCGTCTTCTCGGAAATCTTTTTACACGACTGCCCAAACAAAAAGAGTGTATTGTTTTCAGGGTTCATGTAATTGCATTGTAATTGTTGGCGTGGTGGATGACACAGGCAGCTGGCGAAATTACATGAGGTTCTCCATCTATCATAGCCTTTGAGATTGGCAACGCCTCTGCAATCTTGCTTTTAGTCGCTGTTTAGTCGTCCTTGTTTCGTAAAAATACCATTTCACTAGAACCAGGAGCGCGAAAGACAAATTCCGCATTATAAATAAACAATATCTGTGCAGTCGGGTGAAAAGCCAATCTCTCGAATCAACAAGCAGCAGATGACAATGACAGTGACAATTCAGTCTACATTTAATATTCAATCGACAACCGTCATTTGTTATCGGACGTTTGTTGATGGACGGCCGATCTGGTAAAGCCGCGAAAAGCCATTGGCTAAGGGTAGCACAAAACCGATCGTCGTGGAGATCATTTCGGAAGGCCTATGTCCAGCAGTGGACATCTTCCGGCAGATATGATGATAATGATTGACTGTCAAATTGGTTAGAAAGGGGTCCGACAACCCTGGGCGAGTCAGATTCCAGAAAAAGTGGCAGGACCATTTGAAAAAAGAACGGATGATTCCAGAATGACAATAAGATTTGCTAATGATGTGTTCAATTTTAAATAGCCAAATGGGAAGTATTGAATAGATCTGAAGCAACATTCGATGCGTAGGTGAATGAATTGATCATTTGCCGCCAAAATACTCGTTGAAATGTCGAAACGTTAATAATTGTAAGCTGATAAAGCATCCGCAAAATGCCTTGTTAGGTTATGAAAAATACGAAGCATCTACCACGGCCCGAAATCAACTGGAAGTCTTTTTATTGATTCATTTCAAAAGCTTCCACGGATAACCATTTTGAAAAGGTAAAGTGAAAAGCCATTCACAGGTTCCTGAAGCTACAAAAATTGCTTACAACACTTTTGTGTATATTTTTCTTTGATTTTGAAAAACGGCTGAAATTTATTTTATTCAGTAACGGCGTTTTATTCTGTGATTGTGATATTTGGGGACACGCAAAAAGTAATATTATTGTTTAACTTGCTAGCTGAAAATTTAAAATTTAATTAAAACAAAAACAACTAGGTCGAGCCGAAGAAACCACCGGCACAAGAGGCATTTCATCTTAGCCCTCTAGGTTGGCAACGCATCTGCAATCCCTCCGGGGTTGCAGGTGTCTATGTGCACTCGTGACCATTTACACGTGACCAAGTTGTTCGTTCACTTTCCTTATCGTATACATAAAAAAGTTTTTTTGAATCTCTTTATGACGAGCTCCCGTAACTCGATCTAGGCCGGGAACGCGTAAGTGAATTGTAGCATAAGCCAGCAATATTCCTGTCTTCATCTGACACGGTAAACCATGTTGCATTATAAAGCCAGGAAAATGTTTTTCCCCTCACTGCACTCATCCTTTAATACAAGCGGGTAAAATCGCATTTTTTCCACTAGTGGAGAAAGTAATTTGACCTTGGAGTGGAGCGTGTTCAAGTAGCTTTTGACAGATAACAAAACGTAAAACGCTTATAATGATGTTTCGTTCGATATTAATTATCATTGAATAAATGAATAAAATGAATGAATGTGAATTTAATAAGAAATACCAAACTTAGCTTTATTTAATGGTCGTTAAAATCCTATGAGGTACTTTTGTTTTTTATAATGATGTTGAATATAATTCTGAACGCACAAGTTGAGTCGATGCAATTTCAATACGCATCGTCATAAATGTCAACATTGTCAAAAAAAAATTGTCACCGACTCCGAGTCACGTAAAAATACACAACTTCCAGAGATTTCTGTTATAATATCGTAAAAAAAAGTGATTCCAGTGATGAAGATTAATTTTTATGAGCTGTTTTTTTGCATGTTGCGCTTTCCTCGCTACAGTGAGGTGAAAAGTTTTGTGTTACACACGGGTGCAAATGTATTTTACTTCTCGTGTGTTGAAACACTCGCTACGCTTAGGATTCTATTTTAAAATCACTCGCTTCGCTCGTAGTTCAACTATAGAATCCTTTCGCTTGCTTGTGTTTCAATTCCACACTCGCGGGTAAAATACAACTTTGCACGCTTGTATAACAAATAACTATTACGCAAAACGCTCTTCGGCTTCCGCGCACGTTTCGCTAAAAACTTCGGAATATCCGGAGAATATGTATCATTCATTAAAACATCCCCTACGTCCTACGAAGTACGAACCTGGGCTCAACTTTGAAGCTGAGAATTAAGACCGTTTTGCGATGCTCTCATTATTTATTGATGGCCAAATAGCCCCAGTGGTTAGTGACTGGTTCTTCTTTTTCCTATGTCAAAAACACAATGTTATTAAAATTCCACGAAGGCTGACTGTCAAGATTACCTGTAAATGAAATAAACATCCGTTCATTCTTTGATGTGTGAATGAAAATGAAATCGTCCTTTAACCGTTACACCCACGTTACTTGTCCTTCGCTATACATGTGGGCTTTTAATACATATTATATTCAGATAAAGACATCAAAAACACATTTAGAAAGCTTGACATCACAAAAAAGGAGATTTTAATATTTGCGTGCTTCTTTCTTCGCGACAACCTTCAGATAAAGTCATCAGACTCGTACTACATATTTCAGGGATCTGTTCCATAATGGCTGGTAACTCTGAAATCTCTTTTTAACTCCTTGTATTTGAAATTGGATTGAACCCGGGACCTCTAGCTTCATGTGTGGTAATATCAAATGGCAAGTTTGAATCGTAAATAATGTTAAGGGCAGAGTGTTCATTCTTGTAATATCTTCAGAGCGAGTAAGATGAATCTGAGTTTGTTCTATACTTAGAACAATTTTGTCACCTAGTGTGTCGACATTTGAGCCAAGAAAACTCTTATTGTAAATTTCAACAAAGTATCTTGTTAAAAGGAAGTCCCTTGTTAAGATTTACTGCGTCCCGCGATGTACCAGAAAAGATTTGAATTAAACGTGAAAACTATCCAACCAGAATACCACACCAACCTCGTTTCCAACGAAAATACCATACGCCAGAAATGATGGAGTACCACTTACCTCGCCCATAAATACTTAGAGTATTTATCTTACCTGAAACTAACTACGGATTAACACGCGCGGAAAAATCACACACGACGTTGTTCTCTGCTTATCCATCTGGCTCGGATTTACGTTCGCTTCTCCAATTAGTTTTTGCCGACGACTTGTAGCGGAAAACATGGGTCCAACATTAAGCTTGTACCTAACCTAATTAAGGTACACTTTAAGCACATATAACCAATGTTCGGAAGTATCTAACGTTTTTTCTTGTCTTAATTATAATTACTGTTGTAATGTCAGGTTGACGTTTTCTAGGGAAACGGATTCTTCTGCGACATTTTTGTTACATTCGTCTCTAAAAATTTCTGCTTGCCGCGATAAAAGCAACAAATTTACTGCAACCGCAAGCTTTTTTTTAAAAAAAGTGGAGAGGCAATCGTAATAAGTGCTCTTGGTTTTCCCGCGCGCTGCGGCCATGTTGCCGCTGCGTCAAAAGTTCATCGACCCTGCATCGCGCAGCGCGAAGCTCATTCATGCGTCCGACCAAAAGAAGCAAATTTGTTTCGTAATAAATATATTACTGGCTTTCATAAATAATACCTTATTAATTATTCATTCACAAATATGGCGTTGGCGCCGAAAATGGCGGACTGTTTTCCGCATGTGATTCATTGTTAGATCGTTTGGGTTAGTTGAAAAAATAATGAATGAAGTAATTTGTGGTTTTTTGAATTACTTTGTCTTGTCTTGTGGGTTTCAGTTAAAGTTCATCAGAAAATAAAATCGTAGATTGCCCGCACGAGACGGTTTGCTTCATCCTTCCTAAAATGCAAACTGCTAAGGAATGGAATTCGCTCCCATCGTCTGCATTTCCGGACGGGTACAATCTAGGGCTCTTCAAGGCTAGAGTGAATATTCTGTTACTGAACCAGTGAGTTACACCTTAGGCCTCATCTGCACCTTCCATCAAGTGAGATAGGGGTCAATCACTGGTCAGTTTATAGTAAAAAAAAAAAAAAGATTGGCTGCTGCTGCTAGGAAAAATTGCTTCAATTTACGGTACATATACCCAGACCAGACCCAACTTAAAACATCATTAGTTACTTACATTAATCTTGATTCGGTGTGTCGAATCCAGCTAATACTGTAATACTTTCTCCGACTTGCCAATCGGAGGCCTCTGAAAGGCGTATTTCCATATAGGTGTTATTGGGAACACCAGACCAGAGGATTTATCGGAGTGTAAATCCTCTTTTATGACTCGCAGTAGGTACGTCTTATTCGGACAGTGTCTCGACTATAGGTATGTACAGTTACACTTTGGATGTCGCTAATTGCTTGTAAGTCCACAGTGATGAGGATTCAAAATTCAAAATTTTATTCAGCAAATAGGCAGTTGAATGCTCTTTTACACGTCATTTTTTTGAGTCTACCAGCGCTTTCGGAAAGACCATAGTTGCCAAGAAGAATGCGCCGCAAGAAACTTGGCACAAGGTCTTTTTTTTTCCCATTCCATTTCCATCTCATCAAATAGCCTGACCGCTGTTCTACATACAGATTTTTATATGAAGGTGTGTTGAAGTAGTTTTGTTTAATCTATTGAAACAGCACGGGACAAAGGGGAAGCAAAATGTATAAGATTGTGTGAAATCTCTTTATATTTATTACCTTGCTCGTTAGGGAAGTACACGGTATCCGCGTGGGCGGTCACGGTTATTCTATACACGGAATAGTACACTGTGTGTTAAGGGCGGTAGGTAAGGAATCAGGAACGAGTCTCTAGTGGAAGCCCGAAGTCGCCTGCACCGCTCGCTTACCGCCCGAGAAACATACAAGTACAATGTTTTTCATCATAGGTACTTGCGAGGAAACGTGGCGCGAGTGTTTTACAGCACTTGGGCGTTATGAATCGTGGCGCGTAGTAGGCCGAGCACGAGTTTTTGAATCCTGCGTAACGTTACGTTATCGTAATCGAAATCGAGAAACCTCATACTAAGTTTTAGTTCCAAATACGCTCACGGGCGGGTGCTGTTCCAAACGTCTACAAATTTCTCGGTAACGTTACTACGAATATTTGTACTCGACCCTCTGTGTACTGATGGGGTCACCCGTGCGCACCTTTACAGCCCTAAGGCGTTATAAAAATAGTTTATGTCCTAGGGTTTTATTTAGGCCATAACAGCCAAGTTAGCTAACATGTTGTGGCCCTTGTTACGGAAAAGTTTGATGAAAAACTACAAGTAATAAGCTACATTCGGAAGTTGTACTTCAAGTGCTAGCGTAGCGACTCACCTTCATTGTCGAAGGGATGACTTATCTGCACCTTGGCATTTCGTGTTACACTGAACCCGATAAAATTGTGAATCAACGAATAATGGATCAATTATCTCATTGTTAATGTCGTCTACAAATATAGCCTTTCGATTGCACATGCAGCGGTCAACGACCTCCCTTTAATTCACTTTCACTAGCAAGAACACTAGGTATAATGCGCCTTTTACTCATACCCTGGAAAAGGTTACTTGTTCAACTAGTTTAGCAGAAAGTAAAGCCACTATTTACTTCTTAAAGCTAGCGGATGTACCGGCAAAAACAGACGAAACACTCTGAAATACCTACACAAGCCCGAGTACGGATATTCGAATCCTGCGTAACGTAACGTAAGAAAGTTCATGTTAAATTTTAGTAGATACCCGATGCGTACACGGGCGGGCGCTGTTCCAAACGTCATACAAATTTTCTCGATGACGTTACTACTCCTTGACTTACCAACTAACACCATGGTTAGCGCTTCAAAACGTCCGAACCAAAAGACCAATCGAGCGTCAGTCAGTCTTAGGTTACGATTTCACAAATAAATACACTTCTCATTTATGATTGGACTGTGATTCCCGGGTTTAACTCCCAACTTGCCATAATTGAATAACGAGTCCTGAAATATTTAATTATTTTCAGGGGTTGCGAAGTTGCGGGAAGCGGGGTGATCCGGGCGCGACTTTCTCATACTTTTAAATTGTTTTTAACATTTTCGGTTTCTCAAGTTGAGATGAGTAAACTTTTTGTAACTGACTGGGGGATCGGGATAGAAATAAGGAACGAAATAATAATCAAAGCAATTTACAATGACATTAAATCTAAGCTTAAACTAAATAAACTACAACTTAAAACTAAATTAAATCTAAATAACAACAATAACACCATTTTGACACGTTTCTCTTAAACAACGCATTATTTCTCTGGATTTTTAAAGCAATTCGATTCTTTGATCTTGGGAATCGCGATAAACTTGAGAAAATATGATAAGTTTTGTATATTAAGCAAAATAAAATCGCAAGTTCGAATTTCGAGCCAAAAGCGAGTGATCTATTATCTATGCCAGTGTTGCCGTTCAGGGATAAAGAAAGCCATTCATTATCCTGCATTGCAGTCTAAGGAAATTTAAAATTTTATCTAAGTAATTTTTTTATTGATAACATAAAGCAAAAAATACGTGTCCTATATTTTTTTCCCGATAATCTGTCTGACGGACTAATTGGAAATATTACTTTTTTACCCAGAGGACACATTCCTGTTGATATAGAGATTCCTTACGTAAATACATATATACCGTGCCTGCATAATATAATATTCCACGCGGGCGGAGCCGCGGGCGCTCTCTAGTCTAAATATTAATTACGACCGTTGTCAAATTAAAAATCCGACTTTATGGAAGTATTTCCCTAACGTTATATGTTTAAAAAACTAAAAACTTTCTGGGAAAAAGGTTCGTTGAAAACAGTTTCGATTGATTTTGTATAATAGGGTTTAGTTATCTTAAATACCTATTTAATTGTACGTTATATGGTGATTTATGTTTTTTTCATTAAATGTCAATTAAAACCGATGACTTTTTTTTTTATACAACGAGGAAGGCAAACGAGCAAGTGGGTCACCTGATGGTAAGTGATCACCACTGCCCATGGACACCCGCAACCCCGGAGGGTTTGCAGATGCGTTGCCAACCTAGAGAGCTGAGATGAAATGCCTCTTGTGCCTGTAATTACTGTTTTTAGTCGCCTTATTTTAATGTTGTAATTAGAACAAACAAAATAAAGTGTATTTATGTACAGTTGATTATTTCAATTTAAATCTGGTTACAAAACCTTATTTCAATTCAACTACAAAGACCGGCCAAGTGCGAGTCAGGACTCGCGCACGAGGGTTCCTTAGAAAGATTTTAACGCTTTTCCCCAGTGTTTTAAGAAGTCAGTAAGAAGGAAAATTTAAGATTTTGAGAATTTTCCGAGTGGTTGTGCTATAAGAGCTACCTTCATACCAAATTTGAAGTTTCTAGGACAACCGGAAGTACCCTTTAGGTTTTCGGATTTCGGCAATTTGTATGAAAATAGCCTTTTTAATGACTATCTTTTGATTGCGTTGACTTAGAAGGTTGATTTTTTTCACCGCTTCAGTATTAGATATTAATTTCAGCATGCTACCTCCACGCGTTCCAAAGAAAAAGGGTCTTGACAGACAGACAAACGGACAACAAATTGATCCTATATGGGTTCCGTTTTTTCCTTTTGAGGTACGGAACCCTAAAAACCAACGGTAGCAGGTTGAAAAATACCTGCTGTTTTTAGCCTAAGACTATGACGTTGTAATAATACATTAGGTAATTCGACATGCATTTCTAAAATCAATTGACTGGTAGTTATTATAATCCTGATTTTAATTAATTTTTTACTGTTATAATTTTCTGTTGCGGTACAATTTTAATTTATTTTGTCTACCTAGTTCGTAAGTACAGTTCCTAGTTCCGTGACTTCGGTCTAACTCTCCTTAAAAATGTTGCGCCCTTCCGCGTTTCATAATTATTGTTTATGTTGGTAACTTGTCCCCACATTTTGAGTCGGTGGTTAATAAAGGAAATTATCTAGGCAGAGCTATAATCAACATACAATGACTATGCAAAGAAAAATCAACCAGCAACCAGCAACCGTGGTACGGATTACCGAGGTTGCTGGTTCAAGTCCAGCTGCTTAACGGATTTTTCTTCATTTCATTCTATGAATGTTTCATAAAAATAAAAACAAAAATAATTAATAAATCGATTATTTTCATTTAGAGCTATAATTGTCCCACGATAACTCTGCATAAGATATTAATTGGCAACCCAGAAAAATCACGCTGTGGTAATACTTTTTTCATGTCACTCAGACATTTATTTAATTTTAAATAATAATGATAGTAGTAATCGAAAGTTGTTTTTTTTTTTTCAATATGACTGTTCATTGGAGGACAATTTTGCCAGTGTTGAGTAGGTTTTGCCGTTGTACGGTAAAAAAAATCTAGAAAACGAAATATGAGATGAGAGGTGATGGATGGTGGATGAACGATGACCTGTTTAATGTTTAATCTAATCAAAAGTTCAAAACGTGTTGTTTGACTATAGATCAGTGCCCTAAGCACGCTTGTCGAATCCTGCGTTACATTACGGTTATCGTATCTAGATCGAGAAATCTCATACTAAATTTTTGTTCCAAATACGCTCACGGACGGGCGCTGTTCCAAACGTCATACAAACTCGTTATAGTTTACTATTCGATCTTACGTGACGCAGGATTCGACAAGTCGTGCTTAGGGCACAGTATTGCCATAAACAAACTTTAGATTTCTACTGTTGTCAGTTCGTTGCAGAGTTATCGTGGGACGACTATAGCCCTAAAATTTAGGGTAAAAGCTCCTAGTATGGCACGAATTAGCATGTGCGTATTACTCCAAACACTCAAGTCCCATTTGGTTGAACTTATCTCGGAACCCCACTCTCGCGTGTCAGCTAATCGCGCATCTAATTGGGGTAAAGTACGCAGTTACTGACCAGTTATAATAATAGTACCAATAATACCACTTTAAGTATAGTCAGCTCTGTTGCATCCCTTGCAATAGGGTTTTTAAGACTAAGTTCGGTCTAGCGAGCCACATCAGGGCTCATAATAGGATATAAGTTTTATTTTATTTTAAGTCTTGTAAATATAAAAAAAAAATGTAAAATTGCTATAGTCCGGGTCGCCGTCATCGAAATCGATGTGGAGGACTATTATAAGTGTACATAAATTACCGAGACTGTGGAATTGCATATGTAGTGTTATTGTGTGTTTATAGGCATTCTATATTTGAAATTTCTCTTTTCCCGTACAATTGGTATAAAAAGAGGTTTGTAATAATTATATTGAAGAAGAAAATTCCAAAATAATGTCAGTGTCAAATTCTAAATAATTATACGTTGTGCGTATATTCGTTTCTAAAATTCCTTTATTATGTTATGCACATAGCAATGCACCTTCTATGTACCTAGAATTATTCCCAGGAATGCCTGAATAGTCCTGCGCCTGCGTGCCCGGCGTATACAGTTAAACGGTTCGGTTCCCAGACTAGCTGCGCCTAGGGTTACCATATCTCAAGTTTTGGCTGGAGATCTCAGGGTTTTTATGCTTTTCTCGGGATTGCGGCCGGCTTTTAGAAATCTGGGAAAATCTCAGGGTTTTTAGATTTTCCAATAAATTAGAGAACAAAATATTATGAGAAACAAGTATATGACAACAAATAAAAACCTTAAAGTAAATAAAAACTGTGATTAAATATCTACCTATTAAAAAAAAACATAACTAATAAATAAAATTAAAATAGATTTAGAAAACACCCCCGCGGCATGGTCCCGAAGATGCTGGCAGCATTTCCTCGCTGAGGGTCGAGCACGACTTTACGAATGCCGCGTCACGTAAAATCGAATAGTAAACATTGTCGAGTTTGTATGACGTTTGGAACAGCGCCCGCCCGTGAGCGTATTTGAAACTAAAATTTAGTATGAGGTTTCTCGATCTCGATACGATAACCGTAACGTTACGCAGCTTTCGTAAAGTCGTGCTCGACCCTCTCTGTATCGCGATGCTGATACGTTGCGCGAGGAAGCTGCCAGCCCTTCGGTCCCCGGCGATGTCAGTTAGTCTTTTTGAAATTTGTTTAAATAAAATTTGGCCGCTAGGACCCCACGGACCTAAGGTCTCGACTCCGAATGGTACAAAGTTGTATTCGGAGTCGAGACCTCTGTATTTGAGTAAATTAAATTTTTCGGCCGCTGGAGTAAAATAGAGTAGATTTTATAAAATCTTTTTTTATTGAGGCTTAATAAAACAGAAATAGCTTTCTTTGTGCTACTCGTATCCGATTCCCGCTCGCTCGAATACTTACAAGTCCTACAATTTGACATATTTGTCACATTTTAGTACGTATGAAAAACTTTACAGTTATGTTAAATTGTAGCACTTGTAATTCCGTGGTATAGGTTCCTGGCCTCTGTTTCACCAGATTTACAATTTTGTCAGTTTTATATGACAATTCGAACTACATTTCTTTGACAATATGAAGCGCGCTGAAACAAAAGCTCTTCAAGTCAGCAGTTGACACCGAATTGAAAGCTGACATTGTGAAGTTGGTGAAATAGGGCCCATGTATCCCTATAGGTATCTTCCACCTGGTAACCCTAGCTGGGCCATTACATTCTGCGATAGCGCGTCGTGACGCCTGCGCATTCCTTAGGTACATGCACCATTCAGTGGACATTTACATTGATATTTCCACAGATAACGGGATGGAAGGAAATAGTTGGTCGATTTGTATGGAAGTAAACGTGTATTGCGTAGGTACCTACATGAGAAAGAAAAAAGAAAGAAATAAATGTTTATTGCCACAAAAAAAAAGTGCACAATATACAAGACGCATTTCAAAACGCGTTTTTTCATTTTGAGCTCGCGAGCGTATTTAGTGAGGAAATATCTCGATTTTTTGGTGGTGTTGGTGTTGCAGCTGTTGACTGTTCAACAACGAGGTATTTTTAACCGACTTGAAAAAAAGGAGGTTCTCAATTCGTCGGAATATTTTGTTTTTAAAAGCTGACGTCGCCCGCGGAAAGCTGCCTTCCGACTACGAAGTGCAAAATTCGAACTTCGTATCGTGCCGTCTCGCTCGAGCTAATAATATTTAATACTAGAGTGAGCGGGACAACACGATACGAACTTCGATTTTCGAATGTGTAATGAGGTTCTCAGCCTTTCTTTTCGGCATTCGAGGTACATGCATTCTTTCCCTTCTATTCCTATATAGTTCTGTGATAGGGGTGTACAGTATTACAGTCAATTAGTGGAAAAATATTTTTTTTATAAGCTTCTTTTGTGAAGGCAAGAGTGGGAAGGTAAAGGAAGCGAGGTCGTAAAGCTACGAAATCATCGATTTATTGGTTCCTGTAAATTCTATTTTTGTATTATTCTGTTCCCGGAACGGTAAACTCAATAAGGGAAATGAAATGATGTAGTACAAGAGCACAACCAAAGGATTTATTGTTTCTTTCTCCCACGATCTTTGTGCCGTTCGAAAGAATGAGACGGCGAATGCTACAGCGAAAGCAGTAAGCCCACGGGTTTGAAAGCGTTATAATCTATACATCTCTAAACAAAACAAAGTAGTGTTAATTAAGTACACCGTTTCATGATTCAAGAACGGCTGGAAAGATTTTTATGATCGTTGATTTATTGGATTTGTCAGCTCAATAGTCGAATAGTCATAAAAGGAAAAAAAATCATGAGACAAAAAATTTGCACAAAATTCTTTTCTTATGCATTTTCTATGGAACTTCCTGGTTGGATACGAAGGGTACACGCGCACACACAGAGTTATCGCGGTTTGAAAGTTTGGAACGATGTAATTATCCGTTATAATTTTCGTAGGTACCTGTAAGTACGTAGGTACATCTTTTTTTAAAGTGATAAAAATTACAAGTTACATAAACATTTGTATCTGTAACTGGTGGTAATAGTCTATTGAGTGCTCTACATTTTGAGATTAAAATCTCGTTTTAAAAACCGGCTAAATGCGAGTCAGACTCGCGCACGAGGGTTCCGTAGAAAGATTTTAACGCTTTTGCCCAGTGTTTTAAGACGTCCAGTGTTAGTAGAGCCCTGCTCCCAAGTATATAAGTCGAGTTCAGTCCGACATGTATAAATAATGTGATTTGTTTTTTTTTACAAAACAAAACAGTTCACGAAACGTCAGCTCGGTATGTTTGTCCATGATTAAAAAAAAAGCAGTCAAATTCGTGACAGGTATGGGCATGATTATTTGCCTTCGGCTTCTGAACCCATCTTAGAGTACTTATAATATGTGTGTAGATAAAGTAACGTATGCAACTCCACATAATTAGGCCTTAAAGACTCGTGTGATCCTATTATGAAACTCGGCTTCGCCTCGTTTCATAAAAACACACTCGTGTTTTAAGGACCCTCATTATGTAGCAGTTGCATAAACTACTATTTCCTCATACTAGTTAACACACACATCTCTTACACAACATAATCTATACATACCATTCAGCGTTAATGAGTTACCCTGTTATTCATAAACCTATGTTAACTAAAATGCCGTTAAAGTTCGTTTGTTCCTTTTTTGTCACTTTGACATTTCCGTTAGTAAGAAGAAGACAAAACCTATTTTAGTTAATAGAGGCTTGAGTGACGTTTATGAATAAGGGCATTAATCTATGCTAATTTATATAATAAACACGTTTAATCGACATAGTAATAGAACAGATTTACCTGCTTATCTTAATTAACCATTTAGTGTGCCATATTGAAATATTAAAATGATAAATGTGTTTGGGAGTTCGCTTTATAGGTAAGTTTTTTTTTATACTACGAGGAAGGCAAGCGAGCAAGTGGGTCACCTGATGGTAAGTGATCACCACTGCCCATAGACACCCACAACTCCGGAGGGTTTGCAGATGCGTTGCCAACCTAGAGGGCTAAGATGAATTGCTTCTTGTGCCCGTAATTACACCGGCTGTCTTACTATCCACACCGGAACACAACAGTGCAAGCACTGCTGCTTAGCGGCAGGATTAACGAGTAAGATGGTGGTAGCGATCCGGACGGACCTCGCACAAGGTCCTACCACCCGCAAAAAGGTTACAGTTACAGTCCGTGTACGTTCAAAATTGTTATTATTATGTTGAAATCTCTTTCTTTGACATAAGAAGCGCCAATTACACCCAATGTATTTCTAAAACTCGGATACTATTCTAAATGCTCACATACTCAGTGGCGAATCGTAAATTTGTGGAACGTTCATTTTAGCAGGCTACCTGATCTGATTGTTGTGCGTTACCAATACATACTTCAAGGGCAAGATGTCTCGCAAAGTTTCCTGGAAACACCCGCGATCTGGTCACTGGCATCAGTTGGATGTAGTACTTTCCAGAACGAAGGACCTCTGTGAAATTCTCCACACACGCATTTTTCATAGCGCCGACTGCGACACCGACCACTCTCTGGTTGTAGCACACGTGGCTATCACTCACAAAAGGATTCATTCGTCCAGAACACCGGGTAGAAGAAAGCTAATCCTTTCTAATACGAGGAACGACGAAAAACTCAAAAAATTCGAGTATATGGCTAACGACATGCTTGCTGCATGGGACGCTAACACATGTATAAGCGCTGAGCGGAATAACGTCAAAAAACTACTCACTGACGGTGCCGGTGAGGTTTTTGGCCATCTGAAAACAATCTCAGGATTGGTTTGCAAACAATGTTGAACACCTTCAACCTTTGCTGGACTCAAAGCGTAGAGCTGCTCTTAGGTACCGCATGGATCCCTGTCCAGAGACCGAAAAGGCGCTTCGAAATGAAAAAGCATCCCTTCAACGTAGCTCACGGTACTTTGCTAACTTGTACTGGTCAGGTCTCGGTCGCACCATTCAGTCTTGTGCAGACAGAGGGGACATTAGTGGTGTCTACGAAGGTGTCAAACGGGCTCTCGGTCCTGTTATCAAAAAGACAGCACCTCTTAAGGACGCGGAAGGCACTGTTATTACAGATAGCCAGAAACAACTCTACCGTTGGGTAGAACAGTACACCGGTCTCTACTCGCGTCCCGTATACCTGCAGCCGGAGGCAGTGCAAAACATGCCAAAATTGGATGTTTGGACCGAGCTAGATGACCTACCGTCCGTGGAGGAATTTAACGTGGCTGTCAACCAGCTTAAGCTCGGTAAGAGTCCCGGCGGCGATGGCACCCAAGCCGAAATAATTAAGCTCCAGTGCGTGAGACCGATCCTGCACAATCTCCTGTGTAAGTGCTGGGAAGCGGGAGAGGTGCCTCAGGACACGCGCGACGCTAACATCGTCACACTTTACGAAGGGAAAGGTGATCGTGGCGACTGTAACTGTTATCGCGGCATTTCCCTTTTGAGCATAGTTGGCAAGCTTTTCGGCCGAGTTGTTCTGTCTAGACTCCAGAAACTTGCAGAGCGCGTATACCCTGAGGCACAGTGTGGATTCCGTTCTCGACGCTCCACAGTGGACATGATCTTTACACTTCGCCAGTTACAAGAGAAGTGTAGAGAGCAGAAAACTCCTCTATTCGTAGCTTTCGTTGACCTTAACAAGGCCTTCGACACGGTCAGCAGGGAGGGCTTGTACTCCGCACTGGAGAGCATTGGGTGCCCGCCTAAACTCCTGAGCCTCATCAAATCTTTCCATGAGGGCATGAAAGGCGCGGTAGTTTTCAACGGCAGCACATCTGAGCCGTTTGACGTTTGCAGAGGAGTACGCCAAGGCTGCGTTTTGGCTCCTACCCTGTTTGGAATATATTTCTCGCTAATATTGCGAACAGCTTTTGGAAACGACCAACAGGGTATCCACCTGCATACGAGAAGCGACGGAAAAATGTTTAACATCTCTCTTCTCAAATCTTTGAAAAACCGCGAGGATCTTTTCGTGGACAGTCTTCTCTTTGCCGATGACGCAGCCTTTGCAACCAATACCGCAGTTGAGCTCCAGTCAATGGTGGACAAATACGAAAAAGACGGTAGTTCTAGCACAAGGCACTCCGACGGCCCCAGCGATATCGTTGAACAGCAACGTGTTGGAGGTAGTTGACAAGTTTTGCTACTTAGGGTCGACTGTGTCAAATAATCTCTCGCTTAATGCGGAGATTGATATTCGCATTGGCAAGGCGGCGACCATGTTCGGGAAGCTGAGTGCAAGAGTATGGTACAATAAACATCTCACCACTAAGACCAAGATGGTAGTCTTTCAAGCTTCCATCCTAAGCATTCTCTTGTACGAAGCTGAGACCTGGACAACGTACGCAAAACAAGAGCGTCGAATAAACTCCTTCTACATGCGTTGCCTTCGTAAAATCTTGGCCATATCATGGCAAGACAGAGTCACTAACGAGAGGGTTCTTGAAATCGCACAGCTGCCTAGTCTGACCGCACTCCTCAAACAGAGGCGCCTACGTTGGCTAGGGCATGTGCACAGAATGGTCCCCTCCCGATTACCACGACGTGTCCTGTTAGGTGCAGTAGCGAATGCAAAAGGAGATGTTGGGAGACCATTGCTTCGCTTTAAAGACTGCGCCAAACGAGACATGGCCAGTTTTTAAATTGACCACCGTGACTGGGAAAGGCTCGCGGAAAATCGGTCAGATTGGCGCAAATGTGTAGTGGAGGGTCGCAAGTTTTGCGATGAAGCCTGGTTCGAGACACTTGCTGACAAGAGAAGGAAACGACATCAAGGCGGCTCAGCAACAACCACCGCAAGCTTCTCTTGTCAGACCTGCGGTAGAACGTGTCGCTCTCGCATCGGTTTGTATAGCCACAGAAGGCGTTATCTCCCAGACGGAACGCCATAAATCGTCTGTAATAGACGCAAATGCCTATATATATATATATGATCTGATTAATCATAAAACTGCCATTTTGTATTTTTTTTGTTAACAGGTATAATCATTTATTTATTTATATAATAAAAGCAATTTACAATGATTTAAACTTTCGCGATTTTCATACATTATTATGATACTCGGGACTTAATCGCGTAAAAAACATATAGCAGCTAGGAGATGTTGATACCCGCCTCTTCAGTCCCTTCGAGACCATGGACGCAACGTCGCGTCCGAAACGTCGAGGTATTTAAATTATAATTTAAATATATGTTTTTTACGCGATTAAGTCCCGAGTATCATAATAATGTACAATGACATTAAATCTAAGCTAAAACTAAATAAACTAAAACTTAAAACTAAACTAAATCTAAATAAGGCCCGTGTTATAAGGGCAATGGATAGTGTTGAATAAGTACCAATATTATCAAATGCCCTAACAGGAGGAACTTTATATTCACGGGGCCTAGAGGTTTGATTTTTGATTCTCATCCGGTGACTAACTTCACTGATTTCTAAAAAGTTAGTATTTTTTAATCTCACCGGTGACCAAAATTCTCATAATTGTGATGTCAAAC
This sequence comes from Clepsis dumicolana, assembly GCA_963691665.1. Classification (NCBI taxonomy): domain Eukaryota; kingdom Metazoa; phylum Arthropoda; class Insecta; order Lepidoptera; family Tortricidae; genus Clepsis; species Clepsis dumicolana. The sequence goes on along the minus strand of OY829515.1, from coordinate 15,118,713 downwards.
ACGATTGCCCCCACCCACACGTAAACGAGATCAATGAGTGACTTCTTGACCACTGGCAGTGACAGAGGGTCACGGCACGACTTTTCCAATCCTGCGTCACGTAAAATCGAGTAGTAAACGTTATCGAGTTTGTATGACGTTTGGAACAGCGCCCGCCCGTGTGCGTATTTGGAACTAAAATTTAGTATGAGGTTACTCGATCTCGATACGATAACCGTAACGTTACGCAGGGTTCGAAAAGTCGTGGTCGACCCTCAGCTAACCTCAATCTATGCTTGTCTAATGTCTATGACAGAAACGCAAATTAGCTGCACGTTACTAGACAATAAGACGGGACATTCAATATGCATCACTCAAACAGCCTTACTCAACTCAAGTAACTTTCGAGCCCAATCCCCGGTCGTGTCGTGACTCATAGTACCAACGATTTCCGACCCCTACAGGCGGCGCGAGCGTTCACCCTGCGTTCACGCAGGCATTTCCGGATGCGTGGGAGCCTCGGAGCCTGCGCGGAATGCTGGCTTCGCGGGGTGGGTACTTGCCTACATCTGCAAGCCCACCGGGTGGCGGGTGTCTATGGGCAGTGGGGATCATGATCACTCACCATCATCAGGTGACCCACTTGCTCGTTAGCCTTCCTCGTATAAAAAAGACCGGCCAAGTGCGAGTCGGACTCGCGCACGAGGGTTCCGTAGAAAGATTTTAACACTTTTCCCGTGTTTTAAGATGTCCAGTGTTAGCAGAGCCCTGCTCCTAAGCAAAATGTACGCAGTGTGGGGTCAACTTATATTGGTCTGCGAAATCTACAGACAGACATAAAAATTTAAGATTTTGAGACTTTTTGGAGTGGTTGTGCTATAAGAGCTACCTTCATACCAAATTTCAAGTTTCTAGGACAACTGGAAGTAAGTACCTTTTACGTTTTCGGATTTCGGCAATTTATATGGAAATAGCCTGTATATAGACTGTATCTTTTGATTGCGTTGACTTAGAAGGTTGATTTTTTCACCGCTTCAAGGGACCGATTTATAATGATCTGATAATAAATGTTTTTTTTGAGGTACGGAATCCTAAAAATCATCATAACCGTCATTCATTGTCATCAAACTTAAGGATTACACTCTTGTCGGTGGAGTGTCTTCCAATCATCCCTTCTATGAGCCAGTTCCTTGACCTCCTGATACGACACGACACCGGCCTTCTCCTTTATCTGGTCGATGTAGCTTCGCCTGGGTCGAACTCTTTCTCTCTTTCATCATCACCATGTGTTTCTAAAGCCATCAGTTTTATGGCCACGCACGAAATATGAAGTCGCTTCATTCAAAGTGTATTTCGACCGCACCGTGGCAGTTTTTACCCGATGTGCTTATCAGCCTATGAATATTATGTATGTTTGTTCCTTTGTGGCACTCTAGACACTGAACGCGTGGGCCGATTTTAAAAATTCTTCCGCCAATCGTTTCGTGTTGATTTTTAGGTGTCACTAAATACTTTACAATTAGTAGTTAAAAACGACGTATTGTGGAAATAAAATCTACAATAAAATCATCGTTTTTCATTTCGAGTGACCACTTTTTGTTATTATAATTTATATTTGAAAACCTTGCTTCACACGACTGATGCTCTGATGCAAAGCATCTAACTGTAAACATGGTTTTTTCTTTAATTGTTTTCGTGAACAATTTACAACAGTGACTCATAGTTCCAACCATTTCCGATCCCAACGGGCGGCGCGAGCGTTCACCCTGCACTAACGCAGCCTTGCCTCGTGGGGCCTGCGTCGGAGTTCAGGCAATGCGGGGTGGATGGGTCTTTGCTATTACATTCATTTTCCAAGATATTAACGGGCTCCCGGATTCGGGTACCCAAAACTTAGCCATACTACGAAGTGCAATATTCGAACTTCGTGTCGTGCCGTCCCGAGGGTCGAGCACGACTTTACGAATGCTGCGTAACGTTACGGTTATCGTATCGAGATCGAGAAACCTCATACTAAATTTTAGTTCCAAATACGCTCACGGGCAGGCGCTGTTCCAAACGTCATACAAAATCGACAACGTTTACTATTCGATTTTACGTGACGCAGCATTCGTAAAGTCGTGTTCGACCCTCCGCTCACGCTAATATTATTTAATACAAGAGTGAACGGGACGATACGATATGAACTTCGATTTTCGAATTTCTTAGTAGTCCCCCTGAGCGCCTAGTGTAATCGCCGACCAGTCGCGTTAAACAATTATGATACTATTTGACAATTTAACGCAAACGCGTTCGAGACGTATTTTTATATGCTTTTATATGCACTTAGGGCACAAAAGACATCAACGGGCTCTCACATTTCAGATCTGAACTTGACAAAAACTCACCGACATTGTCATTTAAAAGTTCAATATTTCAAAAACGGGTTAACCGACTTTAATGAAACTTAGCTAGAACCATCTCGATTAAACTAGCTTTCGATTAAAATAAACCGCATTGAAATCGGTGGATCCGTTTGGGAGATGAAAATGAAAATATTTATTATTAACAAATACGAGAGAAAATTACATTTAGCAGTGTCCGGCGGACCCCAAACTAGGCTGAGCCTGTATCTTGGGACCCTACGAGTCGGTTTACATTCTGAGAGATTTCCTAAAATTCTATATTATCAGATAGGTAACTAAAAAGAAACAAGAAAAATAAAAAAAAAGATACACAGATACACAGGTCATTTTGGCACGGAACCCCAAAAAGTTGATGATATTTGTCCACTGAGGTATTTTGCTTATCTTCACCTTCATCTAGCAAAACAAGGCTAGGTTACTAAGGTTTAAACACTACAGTTCAATCCAACATCCGCTACCTCTGTCCATTGTATTCCAACAATGGTACAGTGTTAATATACCTAAGTACCTAACAATAAAATATCATTTAATCTAATAGTTAATTTCTTTGTTCGGGATTTTCCTTGTTATGACAAAACGGATGTTTTCATTTGACCGGTATGTACTTTTGAACCGTGGCCACACAGAGGGTCGAACACGAGTTTGCGAATACTGCGTAACGTAATTGAGTAGTAAGACTAAACGTTATCGAGAAATTTGTATGACTTTTGGTTGGAACAGCGCCCGCCCGTCAACGTATTTGGAACTAAAATTTAGTAGGTACTTATGAGGTTTCTCGATTTCGATACGATAACGTAACGTCACGCAGGATTAGAAAACTTCGGTCAGAGCCCCGAGCATGAATATTGGAATCCTACGTAATGTAATCGTTATCGTATCGACATCGACCAAATACGCTCACGGGGGGGCGCTGTTCCAAACAACATACAAGTTTTCGAATGTACTAGATTACATTATTACGTTTCGAAGCTTTACGCAAATGATAAGCGGATCCGGATCGCTACCATCATCTTACTCGTTAATCCTGCCGCTAAGCAGCAGCGCTTGCGCTGTTGTGTTCCGGTGTGGAGTGTAAGACAGCCGGTGTAATTACGGGCACAAGAGGCATTTCATCTTAGATCTCTGGGTTGGCAACGCATCACCACTGCCCCGGAGTATGCGTTGAGTACAACGCATGCTCCGGGGCAGTGGTGATCACTTACCATCAGATGACCCACTTGCTTGTTTGTCTTCCTCGTCACATAAAAGGAAAAATCGTGCTAGGGCCCCAGTTAACACCGTCAAACGTTAATGTCAAAACTAAAATCAATTAAATATTTTCATGAAATAAAAACAAATTTTCTCATCTGCGACCACACGTGTAAGATTGCTACAAATGTTTTTCCATGCAACACCTCCCCTCCACTGCCACGCGAATCAAAACAGGACACAGACCCAACCACCACCACTACGTACAATATTAATTTATTTATTTTTTATTTCATGAACATGGATCTCCGCAAAGTAATCTGACTTATTTCTCTGGCATTTACTCATTTGAAATTACTAACTTACCCTACAGTAAACAATAATTAAATATAACAATAATCAATAATCATAATAAAACATTATGTTTGCTCGGATAGCGTTTTTGGTTAGCGCGTCACCACGCTTTGGTGGAGGTCTGGGTTCGAATCTCAGTTCGAGAATTTGTTATTCTGACCCTTCTGTATATTTACAATTCAGTTTGAAATTCGAAAAATAATTATCAGAATTTGTTTTTGTAGTCTTTCTGTATATTAACGATTCAGTTTGTAATTCGAAAAATAATTATCTGGTTAAAATTAAGAATAGCGCCCAATTATCCGGCTAATGGGTTAGTTTAGATCTGTCCGTTAGGTCAGCTGCGCGCGCGCACCTGCCGCGGATTTACAGTATTGCGATGAACTTCCAAATCGCGCTTTGTTTTTATAAGTTTAACCTGTGTATCTGTCTGTGGCATCGTAGCTCCCAAACGAGTGGAACGATTTTTATTAGGTTTTTGGTTTTTTAATCAAAAGCTAGTTTAACCGACATGGTTCTTGCTTAGTTTTATCAAAATCAGTTCAGCCGTTTTTGAAATGTTCTACTTTGAAATGAAAATAAATAGATATAATTTAGCCCAGTTTATCTACTCATGTGATGGAGGTACTTACAAGGCAACGGATATACATATACCTACACATACTGTACAAACGCACTCTTTGACTACTCTCTACCGCTCAAAGGTTGATTGGTAGAGATCCCTTATAGGGATAAGACCGCCTTTGTACTTGTATCTCACTGTTTGTATCTTGTATTTATTTCTGTATTTTCTGTATAATAAAGCGTTTAAGTACTTACTTTTACTTAACTTATATTATATTTTTATTTTACAATATTGTATACTAAATGTTATTTTTATTTACTACACACTAATACACGAGCGTAAAACAGTAAATGAGCAAAACATTTTGCACCATAACAAAATTAATGAGCTCAGCTCACCTTCCAACATTTATTTAACACCCCCACTGCGTCAGGGGTCAAAAGATCCCTGGATACTCACAAATACAAATACAGCACTATGTAACACGTCGCGTGCTCTCCACGCGTTATGTTAAAGTCACTCACGGTAGAGCCTTTGCTCTTTTCGTGCCGTGGGTTCGTTGCCCTCCACCCCCGGGTTAGGTAGGTACTCGTACTTAGGTACCCTGAAACTGAGAGCCTACACGAATAAACATATGTACAAACTACAAGTACACTACCTCAGAACTATCTAATATATAAAGTCGAAAAACGAGAACGGGATAAAAGAAACGAGACAGATCGAGATGGCGCTCTACAACACCATTTTGACACGTTTCTCCCAAACAACGCATTATTTCTCCGGATTTTTAAAGCAATTCGATTCTTTGATCTTGGGAATCGCGATAAACTTGAGAAAATATGATAAGTTTTGTATATTAAGTAAAATAAAATCGCGAGTTCGAATTTCGAGCCAATAGCGAGTGATCTATTATCTATGCCAGTGTTGCCGTTCAGGGATAAAGAAAACCATTCATTATCCTGCATTGCAGGCTACGGAAATTTTAAATGTTATCTATGTAATTTTTTATTGATTTTTAAAGCAAAAAATACGTGTCGGACTAATAATCTGACGGACTAATTAATATTACTTTTTTACCCAGAGGGCACATTCCTTTTGCTCTTGAGATTCCTTACGTAAATAATTTACCGTACCTGCATAATATAATATTCCACGCTTGCTGAGCCGCGGGTGCTCTCTAGTTAAAAATAGGATAGAAATTCTGTCGTTCGTATTTGGGTCAATCAACTTTCCTTTGCCTCTCGTTGTCATGGAGATGTCCCCCGAGTAACTCATAAAAAATATGATTTTCTAAGACCCCACTCCCCCGAAAGTCAGGATTTGCATGCTTAGGATATGAAGCATCAAGGAATTGGTATATCGATGGGTCCTGACTGTCGAAACTCCTAATGACGAGTTACCCAGGGCAACGAGAAGCAAAGAAAAGTTGATTCACCCCTTTCCTTCCAGAACCAATACTATTTTCTCTATATTCAATGTACTTTATGTATTTAACTGCTAAAATCTCTTCACATTACTTCTCAAGTACGATTTTTAAGGTTGATAAATAAGTAAATAAAAAATCCGAACGTCCGGATTTTAGACTTAAAAATCCGGGTTTACAACACATGCCATAATCCGAAAAAAATCCGGATCTTCGAACCTAAATGGTACGGTAGGTAGTTACCACAGAACTATGTAATAAACGAGAATAGAAGTGATCTTCGAACTTCGGATTATCCGAATGTCGAAGTTCACTTCTATTCTCGTTTATTACATAGTTCTGTGGTAACTACCTACTGTACCATTTAGGTACGATTATACCCGAGGAGAATGAGGTGTTGGAAATTGAAACAGATTTACTTTAGTGCTTTTAATTATGCGCTCACCGGCACAATTAACTCTATTTTACCTGATTATTGTGAAATGACGAAAGGAAGAAAATGGTTTATTGGTACAATACAATTAAGTTTCGAATTTGAAACCTTGGGTCTATGGGGTCTCGGCGCTTACAAGCTTATTTCAGAGTTGCAAAAGCGCTTGGTCGACGTAACTTGTGACCAAAGGGCTGGCAGTCTTCTCTCTCAAAGAAGCAGCATCGATGTTCAGCGAGGCAACGCTGCCAGCCTTTTGGGCACCATGCCACGGGGCCTTATTTAGATTTAATTTAGTTTTATGTTTTAGCTTGGATTTAATTTAATTGTAAATTGCTTTTATTATGTACCTAAATAAATATGCCATCATAATTAAGTAACTTATAATCCGCCGTATGTACCCACAGAGGTGGGCTCACGCAGCCACTTACCGGAGGGTACCGGAGAACGGCCAAAACAAAAACTCTTCAAGTCAGCAGTTGACAACGAATTGTCTTTGAAACAACAACCCACGTTACGAGTATACCTACGCCTACCCTCTTCCGTTTGTTTTTTAAAATTAACCGCTTCGATTTAAAAAGCAGATTAGCTCGTCAAGCCCCTCGGTAAGGGAGAGGGCGCTAGCGTCAACGTCACTTTGACAGGTGTCACCCTCAGCGAGGCTTGTGACATGCCGAAAGTCGCTTTTTAGGGTTCCGTACCTCAAAAGGAAAAAAAAAGGGAACGCTAAATACTAAAGTTTCGTACCAAGTTTTAGTACCAAATACGCTCTCTGGGGCGTTGTTCCAAACGTCATACAAATTTTCTCGATGGTAGTACGATGACGTTACTACTCGATTCTAGGTGAAAACTCGTGCTCGAGCTTAAAGAAAACATACAAGTTATGTATAAAAATATACTTACAATACGTCGAATAATACACGGGTGGTAGGACCTTGCGTGAGGTCCGTTCGGATGGCTACCACCATCTTACTCACTAATCCTGCCGCTAAGCAGCAGTGCTTGCACTGTTGTGTTCCGGTGTGGAGAGTAAGACAGCCGGTGTAATTACGGGCACAAGAGGCATTTCATCTTAGCTCTCTAGGTTGGCAACGCATCTGCGAGCCCTCCGGGGTTGTGACTGTCTATGGGCAGTGGTGATCACTTGCCATCAGGTGACCCACTTTCTCGTTTGCCTTCTTCGTCGTATAAAAAAAAAGGTATGTCCCCGAAGTGCTTTTGTAACTACTTCCCAATAATCGTCGTAACGGAGAAATAAAACAAAACAGTATAACGCATATAAAACGCAACTTACTTTAGGGTAAACACGTTTGCGCGAAATGCCCCGGAAGTGTCCCCCCCCCCCCCTCCCCCGGCAGCGTCTGTTTCCGGTCTGAATATTTCATGAGCTGAAGAGCCCTTAAAGGGTAATATTTTACTAAGTAATATGTTTTCCGAGTTACAAAGTAAATTTTGACGGCAAAAAGGTATTAGAAGTTTTGACGTTTCGTCCGATGGCCTGTTCGCCCGCGAGGTGTTTGGTATTCAGCGGTAGATTGTAGCCAATTATACAATATTGCTTCATGATCCCTGTAGGTTATTGGCATAGAAATTCGCGTTAAGGCTCGCTATTAGCTATTACAGACGCATGCTCTTTTACACCAACATTGTCATTTCAAAGTTCAATATCTCAATAACCTGTAAATCAGCTTAGAAAAGTTGGATAACCTAACCAACTTAAAAAAGTTGATAAACCCCCGACATTGTCATTTCAAAGTTCAATATTTCAAAAACGGGTGAACCGATTTTTAATGAAACTTGGCCAAGAACCATCTCGATTACAGTAGCTTTCAATTAAAAAAAACCGCATCTAAATCGGTCCATCCGTTTGAGAGCTATGGTGCCACAGACAGATACACAGATACACATGTCAAATTTATAACACCCCTCTTTTTTGTCGGGGGTTAAAAACAAACGACATTGACGTTTCAAAGTTCGGTATTTCAAAAACAGGTGAACCAATTTTAATTAAAGTGAGCTAAGAACCATCTCGAGTAATTTAGCTTTCGATCAAAAATCCGCATCGAAATCGGTAATTCCGTTTAGGAGGTATATTGCCACAGACAGATGTACATAAATACACAATGTCAAACTTATAACACCCGGGAGTTAAAAACGGCTGAAGCTGAACCGATTTTTGAAACTTAGCTAAGAATCATCTCGATTAAACTAGCTTTCTACTAAAAAAAAGCCGCGTCCAAACCCGTTCAAGGAACTACTATGCCACAGACAGACACACAGATACACCCATACACAGATCAAACATATAACACCCCTCTTTCTGCGTCGGGGGTTAATAAACTCTACGAGTCAGCGATACCGACTTTTTTTACATTTATTCATAAAAAAAAATTCACAAAAAGAGTAGCCCAGGAAGCGAACAAAAACCGAGTACGGTTCTTGTAGCTCTTCATTGACATTTCTCACGTTGATGAAATAGGGGCCTGTGGCTCGAGCACGACTTTACGAATGCTGCGTAACGTTACGGTTATCGTATCGAGATCGAGAAACCTCATACTAAATTTTGGTTCCAAATACGCTCACGGGCGGGCGCTGTTCCAAACGTTATACAAACTCGACAACGTTTACTATTCGATTTTACGTGACGCAGATTTCGAAAAGTCGTGCTCGAGCCTCTGATTGTAATATTTGTCTCTAGACCTTACTTGCATGAAAACACAACCCGTCCATTTTTAACTACGTCTCGCCTGCCTTTATTTCGTAAAGGGTACCTTTGTTGGAAGCAAAGATAATAAAGCCCTCTCTGTATAAAGCCAGCGAACCTACCATGACCTAGGTCTATTCAAGGATTCTCGTCCCCCTCCGTAGTGTTGCAATGTCGTCACAAGCCGTAAAAGCTACATATATAGGTATGAATGTAACAACCCTGCCACGTCTCCCCACCGGCCATTGTATGTCGTATCTATGGTTATGCTGATGCAAGGTTGCCTGCCTCTATGAAACTTTTACCCTGAACGCTTTTCGCCAATGTCTCCGCAATCCCTTTTGAAACTCAAGCTGGACAAATATTATGCCAAAAACGTTCATTCGACCAATCATTAGAAAAAAACCAATGCGAAATAATTCCCTGTTTTAGTCACAAGTCATCATCGGACGTCCTCTTTTGATTAGTTTACAGTTTCAACATACTTTTCTATCAAATGCGGTCATTGTATTAGGTTTTGCAGACACCGGTGACTTTAGCATAGTCGTTCATCCATCTTTTTGACGTAGACCCATACTGCGTCCACATTGTGTCATAACTTTACACTTCTACTATGAACTAAAAACAATTGCTTTGCTCACCCGCGACCACTAATTACAAATAGTTATATCTGTGCGGCAAATGTATGTTTCCATGCAACACCTGCGCTTCCACTGCTACACGAATCAACACATGCCACACAGACCCAACTATCACCACCACCACTAAACTAAACGCTGACGCGTTTCGGCACTCTCCACGAGGCTATTTACGAAGCACAACAACAACCGCTCAACATGCCACCACTTCCACGCGTCAGCGTTTAGTTTAGTGGTGGTGGTGATAGTTGGGTCTGTGTGGCATGTGTTGATTCGTGTAGCAGTGGAGGCGCAGGTGTTGCATGGAAACATACATTTGCCGCACAGATATAACTATTTGTCATTAGTGCTCGCGGGTGAGCAAAGTAATTGTTTTCAGTTCATAAATATGGACCTCCGCAAAGTAACGCCTGATTCAATAAATTACTTCTACTATGATCTATGATACCTAAAGCCAGGGGGGCGGTCTGCCCTGGCTCCTATTTCACCAACTTTACAATTGTCAGTTTTCAATGGCAGTTCGGTGTCTTGAAGAGCTTTTGTTTTAGCGCGCTTCATATTGCCAAAGAAATGTAGTAATGCGCACAAAATCTCCTCCTAGCCCTCTAGTTGTTTTATTATTATTAAGTAAGGGTGATCAATACAAAACCTCTTGCGGTGCCAATCTACCCTACGTCGCCACTGCCTATAAGCCTATAATACATAATTTTACAATAACCTAACCAACTGAGAAAAGTTGAAAAACCCCGACATTGTCATTTCACAGTTCAATATTTCTAAAACGGGTGAACCGATTTCAATGAAACTTAGCTAAGAACCATGTCGATTAAACTAGCTTTCGAACAAAAAAAAAACCGCATCGAAATCGGTGAATCCTCTTGCGAGCTACGATGCCACAGACAGATACACAGATACACGGGTCAAACTTATAACACCCCTCTTTTTCGTCGGGGGTTAGAAAATAAAACTGACTATAAAGAAACAACTGACTCTCGTACTACTTACTGCTCACAAAGGATACTCAAAATAATTATTGGGCCCATTATATCCTCTACATTTTTCCCAAAATACTGGAAGGTAGCAGTAAGTTGGCAGCCCTGCGTTATTTCATTGCGTAATGCCTTTTTGCACTCTAACTTAGACCAAACTTTGCCCTCCCTAATTTTTGTAAATGTATGTTAATCGAGTCATATTCGCCACGGCTTAAAAGTCTGACTTACGTATGAGAATGGTGGGAAGGGAGCCATTTTGTCGAAGCAGTCGTGTGTTTTCCTCGTGTTCCAATAGATTCAAAGTCATACTGAAGCTGACAAGTGACCATCAACAAACCTTTATGCTTTATGCCTTTATACAACTAGCTTATGCCCCGCGGCTTTTCCACCGGGAAATAATTTAAAATGGGCTAGTTCCCTATCCCGTGGGAATTTAGAAAAATCCCTTCTTAGTGCATCTCTTAGGATACTCAACGTATATGTTTGCCAAACTTCAAGTCTCTAGGTCCAGTAATTTAGGCTGTGCGTTGTCTGTCTGTCAGTCAGTCAGTCACTCAGTCAGTCAGTCGGTCACCTTACTGTTTTATAGGTATAGATAGAAATGGTAAAGAAACCAAGGTACGTCCCCGTTTTCTATAAGATTTTTGTGTGGCCCAGCGTTTTAATGGGGAAAAATGCACCTTGATGTAACCAGCATACCCTAGATTCGAAAATTAATGCACTCACGCAATAGCACTACGCAATCACGCAAACAATTTTCAGTGTAATTACACAATGTGGATGAGTTTCCGCAATTACAAAAGCTGCAAAGCACCATTCAAAATTCAAAATTTTATTGAGTAAAAATGGCAGTTGAATGCCTTTTACACGTAATTTTTTTTGAGTCTACCAGCGCCTTTAACATGAAACTACCGTGAACATGTCGGGCTAAACTCGACGTATATACGTGAGTGATCCGTTTTAACTTCATTATAGTCTACCAGCGCTTTCGGATTTTAGAAGGTCATTTAATTTTTAGAACACAATGTAACGTATCGTAACACAAGCAATACTGAGTCACTATTCGCGCACTTGCATGTCTTACGCATTACAAGCGCGGCGAGAAATTCACGCAACCATGCCACTTCTATCCTCTGTTTATTAGTTCTGTGTGCAATACTAAAAACGCTGGAAGCATCGTTTGGTGAATTCTAGGGCCCGTTGTAGTTTTATTGGGTGACAGAAAAACAAAACTACAAAACTTCCATTACAGAAACGGAAACAAAGTAAGTTCATATTCCTAACTATTAGCATAACTTTATTCAGGCCACGGTTCGCTATTCTATTGTTTAGGAAAAGGAAGTTCAGCTTCTAGATTTTTTAGAGTTCCTTTTGTCTTTGCGACAATAATAATAACCCAACCATAAAAAAAAAGCCTTCAGCTAACACATGCATACTCGTACCTTTCAAGTCGATGCCATTAACCGTTGAAGAGTTCCCTCCTGTGGAGACGACTCTGGCCGCACCACCGGAATTTCACCACCAGATTATTGTATTGTCACCGGATTTACATAAGTATGTCGATTTTTTCGACGATTCGACGACCGGATGGCCTAGTGGTTAGCGACCCTGACTATGAAGCCTGAGGTTCCGGGTTCGAATCCCGGGCGGGGCAGATGTTTGTATGATGAATACGAATGTTTGTTCTCGGGTCTTGGATGTTTAATATGTACATAAGTATGTATTTATCTACATAAGTATGTTTATCCGTTGTCTAGTACCCATAGTACAGGCTTTGCCTAGTTTGGGACTAGGTCAATTGGTGTCAATTTGTCACATGATGATTTTACCAACTTTACAATTGTCGGTAAACCACGATTCGGTGTCAATTACTTGAAGAGTTTTTCTTTTATCGCGTTTCAAATTGGCAAAGAAATGTAGTTCGAAATTCGAACATTGTTTCATTTCTTGTTATTGAAAAGTGTCATTTTTGTTAAGTTAGTGAAATAGGGGCTTGATGCTTCGCTATGCCTTACCGCTTATCCATGTTTAACTAACTGGAATTGTGTATATACATTCTTAATATCACTTTTAACATGAAACTCGCGCGTATAATATCAGACACATCGGTAATCTCGTAGCATTTGAATTTTCAACTCGGGCGCGATAGTGACATATTTACTTCCACTTTATATATGTAATAGCATTGGATGGTGTCTATTGTAGTAGTTGATGCAACTGCTACATAATGAGTGTTTTTAGGCCTAATTATGTGGAGTTGCATACATTACTTTATCTACATACATATTATAAGTACTCTAAGATGGGTTCAGAAGCCGAAGGCATATATCATACCCATACCTGTCACGAATTTGACTGTTTTTTTTTTAATCATAGACAAACATACCGAGCTGACGTTTTGTAAACTGTTTTTTTTTTTTGTAAAAAAAAATCAATATCACATTATTATATATGCCGGACTGAACTCGACTTATATATGTGAGTGATCCGTTTTATTTCACTATGATTGTAAATTACGTTGGTCGTCAAATTCGAAAAATTGGATTCGATATCGAAAAGTCATTACGACATCGATTTCGATTACTATTACTTTACTGCAGGACCTGCTGGTGGAGGTGGTTGGCGGGGGAGGCGCCGATGTACTGCAATGCTGGTCATTTTCTACTGTTTCTGAACGCATTTTAGAGGACTTATGATATATGTGTAGATAAAGTCAGTTAATAGAGGTTATGTTGTCTGGTAATCCGACTCAAGCTTGCCCGGTTTCTCAAGAACCGTCCTAGGCATTGAAATTCCGTATAAGTATGTCACGTCTGCATTAAGTCTGGTTTCGGGAACGGCACTGCATTTCCTATGAACATTAGTATGGACCCACAGTCTGTTAGTGTTGTCATAGCATACGTAAGTATACGTACTTAATGTGAAAAATGATTTTCCACAAGTCAGGCCAAAATCAATCTAAATGTCCAGGTCATTTCAATGTTCATCATCTTTATCAAACTTAAGAGTTATGCTCTTGTTGTGGGGTGGGGCTCTCTTATAAGTTCTTCTGCATCATAGAAATAGAAAAGGTCCGAGAGTTTTTTAGGGCATAACAGCCAAGTTAGATTGCATGTTATGACCATTTTTATGTGCAAGTGTGATAAAAAATATGTATAACATAACATAAATGACAGTTCTTTTTCAATTCTCAATATAAAATACTTACTTCAACATACGCAGCATTTTGCGAAAGGTAGCGTCTGTTAATCACGTGACGTACGAAAGGGGGAGGGTTTCGGAAAAATCACGAAATATCACAAGAAGTTAGGGGTGTAGTGAGAGGTCACGTGTCGTGTATTTTATTTAAATTATACCTTTGTACTAAAATATACACGTGACTTTTGTGACGCGGGAAGGGGTTAGTCTAAACCTCACCACGTGTCACCAGGGGGGAGGACGGCGGATTAAAAATTAATATCCCAAAACGGAGCGACGCGAGTTCCTAGCTCTCCGCCAGCCACTTTAATTATGCAAAGGCAAAAAATCACAAACGTGATTATTGGAACAGGTTCTAGATCCAGTCATGGGTCTGTCCCAACGTCTTGCAGACATGGTCCAGATTACGCAATGAGAAAAGCCGCGAAAACAACTACTTCCTATGCGCAGGCGGCGTGAACGAACGCGCTCAAGGCTGTCTGCAATACCGAATCGGAAAACGTTTTTATCTGAATCGTCACATCGATATAAACATATTGATCTAATTTGAAATGTCTAGTATAGAAAAACGCTCTCACCTTTATAACACCAGCTTATTCCATTAGAATAACACCATACAATAACTCAATAATAATCAGTCCGATTCAATTCTCCGTCTTGTCCTGCTTTTTCTTCAATGGGTGTCAAAGCTCTCTACAATTTCGCGCCCAAAAACCATAAGCCAAAGTTGCTTCTTGGCCAAAACTATGTTTGAATTAACTACATATTTGAGATAACGATATTTTCGTGATCAACGTAGTAATCCTGAAAATGACATGAACTCTAACGTAGGCCCCGATTCTGGTGGCCATCGAGACCTATTCGATTTACCAAGCAATCTCACATTGATGACGATTACTACGAGAATCGACACCTTGTCATGTTGCTAGTAGTTGTCAGTTCAATTTTGTCATTAGCATATCACTTACGAACAGCACGTTTTCTTTCTACAAAATACCTCTACACATTATTAATAATGTTTCGTTCTTGAGTAGAGGATTAAAAAATATTGTTTCAATTCTCTGCATGTGAAAAGTATTTTACTGAGGGTCGAGCACGACTTTTCGAATCGTAAACGTTGTCGAGTTTGTACGACGTTTGGAACAGCGCCCGCCCGTGAGCGTATTTGAAACTAAAATTTAGTACGAGGTTTCTCGATCTCGATACGATAACCGTAACGTTACGCAGGATGCGACAAGTCGTGCTTAACCTACTGAAAAACTCAAAGGCGTGAGTTTGGTCGAACCTATTATACTTTACTGTACATTTGAATTTCATAATTTTGAAGTGCGTAAAAATTAAAGTGCCATTCATTTAAAACGTCCAGGATGCAGTTATTTGCGAACAAGGCCTCTGACGTCACGGCCCTTACATTAAGGACGCCGATATGCGTCACTAATGATACTAATTACTATTGTTATCCAGCTTTTGTGGACTGCAGTTTTAATTGCTTTATCGTTGTGCGGTCGCATGGCCGAAATGTGCAATTGCGTTATACTGGTTTGGGGTCGTTTATTAATCACATGACGTTTTTAGCAACTTAAAACTCTCCCTCCCTCCTCCCCCCCCCTCTGTTCCCTGCTGAGGTGAGATTTGAGACTAAAAATCATGTGTATATATATGTATATTTTGGTACAAAGTGTCTTTAATTTTTTTTAGAATTATTATCTTTTAATACTGTTATAATCTAATTTAATTCTGGAAAATTATAGTTGTTTCTGACTGACATCAAAATAAGGAAAGGTGTAATCAATAAACGTGACATATCATTACCCGCCCCCCCCCCCCCCCTCACCCCCCTTCTTATGATCTATGACTATGATCTATAGTATTTTATCACATCACATCACCAGCCTTTTTCGTCCCACTGCTGGGCACAGGCCTCCTCTCAGAATGAGACGGCTTGGGCTATAGTTCCCGCGCGGGCTCAGTGCGGATTGGGAACTTCACACACATCATTGAATTGCTTCGCAGGTGGGTGCTGGTTTCCTCACGATGTTTTCCTTCACCGGAAAGCTCATGATAAATTACAAATGTAATTCCGAATTACATAAATTCCGAAAAACTCAGATGTGCGAGCCGGGGATTTGAACCCACGACACTCTGCTTGAGAGACCATATAGGTCAAACCACTAGGCTATCACAGCATTTTATCATCCGTCCGAAATTTTCTCGTTTGCTCGTTTTTTGACGTAGTATGCTCCAATTATCATTGGGTCAATATAATAACCGGATCGTAATCATTTTCTTTTGGCCACGGACTTGCTTCGGCGATAGTCTCATGCCTAGTTACTTGACAATTTTTTTTGCATAAAATAAGGAGAAGAATGCAACTATGACGAATCAAGAGGCGTCCGAAAGTATAAGTATAGAAGGAACCTAATTATCAATTAAAATAGCAATAAAATGGATATAAACAACTAAACAATCAGTAAAAAAAAAGGTTTCCTTAACCATTTCTTAAATTGAAGAAACTTTTCTAGAATTGCTCTCCAAATTCCTGCGCTCCCATTTAAAATTATCTCATACTCCATTGCATCACCACTAAAACCGTTATTGCAACCAATTTAAACGTGCAATGTGCATCCAGTCTAGTCGCATTCCGTTGCAACATTCCTTCTGCAAATGTCCAAGCTATTGATGTAGGTCAATATACCCGTCCCCGTCGCTCTCGTGCTCTGTGTCTCCCGTCCTTGTCGCACGTGGCTGTGGAATTTATCGAACCTCCTGCCTTGTTCTGCGAGCCTGGTAGCTATAGGCAAGCTTGTCCTAGCCACGAATTAAATTTTAGTTTAGATCAAGGACCATAAAACCAAGAGGACTGCCAGTGTCTATACGATGTCGCGTTCCTTTGAAATAATAATTCTGCTATAGCTAGTTTTACTACGGAGAGGTCTCTGTACTCTGTACCATTCATTTGGTATGACATTTAGACCTCTGGCTAACACAATAGCGTCATCTAAATTAGTTCATAGATGGCGCTATTGTGTTAGCCAGAGGTCTAAGTGTCAAACAAAATTAATGGTACAGAGACCTCTCTATAGTGAAACTAGCTACAGCAGGCTCATTATTTTACAGGAACGCGACATTGTATAGCCATTGGCTGTGGAACTTAGTGGTCGAAATTCGACTGCATTTCTTACCATTTCATGCCATAAAACTTTACCTTACCCATGGCAAATGTTACTATTCCGCGCCTGTTTCACCAATGTTACAAGTGTCAGTTTTCAATGACAAAGTCAGTTGCCGACTTGCAGATCTTTTGTTTTAGCACGCTTCATATTGGCAAAGAAAATTGTCAATGAAAATAATCGATTTATTGATTATTTTTGTTTTTATTTTTATGAAACATTCATAGAATGAAATTCAACATACAATGACTATGCAAAGAAAAATCCGTTAAGGAGCTGGACATTGGCATTGTAAACTGACAATTGTAAAGTTGGTGATATAGGGGCCAGAAGCATGTTAGTGTTTTGTCTCGTAAATTACATGAAGAAATTAAACAATACACAAATATTATTACTTAGCTTCGAGAAACGGCGCACAGTATTCGTAAAAGGAATCCAAAGTTTTCTCTCCTCATAGTATAGACGCAACAGCTTTGTTCAAAATACCGGTTTTGCGGAATTGAAGAACTGGAATAAACAAATGAAACCTAGGTTTAGATAACACTAGCTTATGCCCCCCGGCTTTGCCCCGTAAATTATTTCAAAATGGGCTAGTTCCCTATCCCGTGGGAATTTCGAAAAATCCCTTCTTAGTGCACCTCTAGGATACTCAAGGTATATGTTTACCAAATTTCAAGTCTCTAGGTCCAGTGGTTTAGGCTGTGCGTTGTCTGTCAGTCGGTCAGTCAGTCAGCGGTACTGTTTTATAGGTATAGATTATTATTCTACTTGCGTCTCTTTATACAACGCGGGATACGAGGAGGCGTACAACTAATTTGTTAACAAAAACTCTGTTCTTAAACCGTCACAATGTTGCTTCGTCCAACTTATAAAAACAACATCAAATAAAATGTAAACGGTCCAATCAAGTCGTACGGCAATTGTTTTACAATGGGCAATTAAATAATAAATAACTATTCAGTTAAAGTATGTTTGTTTACACTAGTTTAACACTGTTTTCTCTTCTCTAGTAAGAGGCAGAGAACTCTAGACAAAATAAAGTCCTTAGTGCCTGTGTTGTGTGTATACTGTGTGTGTGATACAATGATATTACACATAGAAAGAGGTAGATATTGTCATCAGCACGCCGAAAATAAAGCGCGAAAAATGCTACAAATTGTAGCATCTTTAGCCACAATCTCTCAAATAAGGTCGGTTGTAGCGTTTGTTACCGACAATTTCCTGTCGAACCTTTTTTCTATTTTGTGGTGTTCAATTAAGAGTTCTTGTATTGTTGTGTATTGTATTTCTTTGACCATTCAGTAGTATCCTTTTCTACGAGTCGACATTGCTCATTGATGTCACCATAAGTGGGTTTAGCGTCACTACAGAATTATTCATTCCATATTCAAAATTCCGAGCTACCAAGACGTCTTCCCTAACCTAGCCCAACGCTTGGCTACTTAGTTCCATGTAATCAGAGGGAAGGGCCGAGTAGCTTCAATTGCTGCTTACGTCATCATTTCAAAATGGCCGTGACTTCATCGTTGAGTGTTTGTCTCTTGATATAGTTATTGCTCTAACTGCTTTAAGCGCGCGGTTCTTTTGTGCGAAAGTCGCAGCGTCACACGCATGCGATCAACCTTAGCCTTGTTTGTTCAATGCTGCGTTCACCGCGTTAAACAATGTTTGGTAATTGGATTATCTTATGTAAAATGACGTGCGTCAAACGCATAGCGTTTAAAGTGGCGTTTATTGCATAAACCAACCGCTTTAAACCCGTGGTTAGTTAAGTAGTTCCCTATCCCGGCGAATGTGGAATGTCGAGATTTTTTTTTACAATCACGTGTCATATTTGGGGTGTTTAAGACATATGCCTGCGTTTTATGGAACGTCAAGAAGCTAGAGCTTGAGCAAGTCAAGTGAAGACCCCTGTAAAGTTTTTATTCGGAATAAATAAATAACTCGCAGTGTGTTTTCGTCCAAATTACCGCAGTGTTTGAAGTCAAAAGTCTTTGACCAGTGTGTGTTGCCGATGATGACTTACGGATCTGAGACGTGGGCGCTAACGATGGGCCTCATAAGGAAGCTCAAAGTCACTCAGAGGGCGATGGAGAGGGCTATGCTCGGGGTTTCTCTGCGGGGTTACCGACATAGCCCGAAGAATTGTGAAACTTAAGTGGCAGTGGGCGGGGCACATTGCTCGCAGAACTGATGGCCGATGGGGTCAGAAGGTTCTCGAATGGCGTCCACGGTCCGGGAGACGAGCTGTCGGTAGGCCTCCAACAAGATGGAGCGACGACCTAGTAAAGATCGCGGGATCGCGGTGGATGCGGAAAGCACAGGACCGGTCAGAGTGGAGAGCCTTGGGGGAGGCCTATGTTCAGCAGTGGACGTCTTTCGGCTGACATGATGATGATGATGATGAAATAAATAAATAAACATTCTCTAATACATTAATTGCCTCTGCTGGTAGACAATATATACAGGAGAATGTTTTTTTACCCGACTGCCCAAGGAGGGTTGTTTTTCGAGCGTATGTATGTATGTACTTTTGTCCAATTCTTTGGCACGCTCTACAGCCTAAACCGTTTGACGGATTTCAACGTTTGAAGTGTCATTGGATTCGCCTCAGTTGTGGGAGTGACATACGGTATTGTCGTAACGGAATTGCAGTCGGGTATTTTGTTTTTGCTTTTAAATTGGTTAGGTTATTTTAATAGAAAGCTGTAGGGCTAGCACGACTGGCCGCGACTTTGTTTGTCGCGCGAGATTATATTACCCGTCCCGTTGCATTCTGAGTGACAGAAAAGGACGGGCAGATGTTCTCGCGCGAGATAGAAGTCGCACTGTGAGTTGTGCTAGACCTACTGGTTTAATCGCTTTGGTTCTGAATTGAGTTTTCCTGTTTTTTTTTCTAAAATATTCGATTTTAGAATGAAAATGTCGAGGTTTTCCAAGTTTTTAAAGTTTTAGTTATGTGTGAAACAGCGGTAAAGACGACGGCATTTCAGTTCGCCAACATTCTTCCGAACTTTTGTCCGAATTCATTCCGAAGTTCGCTTCGCACAACAAATAATGTTACTGAGTCAATGTGTTGAAACCTAAATCAATAAAGAAATAGGGTTGTAAATAATGGTGTCGGTATATTCCCGCGGGAAATTGCATAAACAGCGCTAGCAATTTACGAGCTGTTCAGGTCTAAATTAAGGTCTTAATCGTTATTCCGGAAATTCTTGATTCCGAAACGGAAAAGGGTGACCGGAATTGAAACTGGTAATTTATTGTAGGTATTAAATTTATTTATTATATATTTTTATCATATTTGAAACTAGCTACAGCAGGCTCATTATTTTACAGCAACGCGACATTGTATAGCCATTGACAGTCCTCTTGGTTTTATCGTCCTTGATTCGTATAGTAATAAATAAATAAAAAAAAAATATCATGGGACAATTTGACACCAATTGACCTGGTCCCAAACTAGGCAAAGCCTGTACTATGGGTACTAGACAACGGTTAAACATACTTATATAGATAAATACATACTTATATACATATAAAACATCCAAGACCCGAGAACAAATATTCGTATTCATCATACAAACATCTGCCCCGACCGGGGATCGAACCCGGGACCTCAAGCTTCATAGTCAGGGTCTTTAACCACTAGGCCATCCGGTCGTCAGATACTCCGTATTTTCTCTTCATGTCAAATTTTACTGAACTGTCAAGTGTTTATGTTCAATCATAGTAAAGTACTAAACAGGCCTCCTCTCGGAATGAGAGGGCTTGGGCTATAGTTCCCACGCGGGCCCAGTGCGGATTGGGAACTTCACACACACCATTGAATTGCTTCGCAGGAGTGTGCAGGTTTCCTCACGATGTTTTTCCTTCACCGAAAAGCTCATGATAAATTACAAATGTGATTTCGCAAATAAATTCCGAAAAACTCAGAGGTGCGAGCTGGGGTTTGAACCCTCGACCCTCTGCTTCAGAGGGTGAAACCACTAGGCTATCATGGCTCACTTCAATATTTAATTCACTTAACCCTGACTAATTTACCCAGTACTTTACCTACTAATTTACCTAGTAATTTACCCTAAATTAATACTTCAGGCACCCGCAGTGTTTATTACGAATGCCAGAGTAATAGGAATTTATACGAGCCTAGTTAAATGGAATGAATATTCATACGCTGTTTTGTTAAGACTTGTACTTTGAGTAGTTGGATAATTTGCGACATTTTTACGATTTTTGTGCGGAGTAAGCATGACACTTTGTAATAATTTTGTAAACTGACACATAAACCTTCGAGACGTATTTTTACCCGACTGCCGAAGGCAAGGAGGGTTATGTTCTTCGAGTTCATATTTATTATATATTCATCATCGTCATCATCATCACCAGCCTTTTTTAAGTCCCACTACTGGGCACAGGCCTCCTCTCAGAATGAGAGGGCTTGGGCTAAAGTTCCCACGCGGGCCCAGTGCGGATTGGGAACTTCACACACATCATTGAATTGCTTCGCAGGTGTGTTCCTTCCGTGTTGTGTGTTTCCTTCACCGAAAAGCTCATGATAAATTACAAATGTGGGATTGGCTTGTCGTTGAAGTAAAACCGCTTTTTAAAACTTGCAAATATAATTAAAAAAAAAAAAAAACAATAAAATTGTACAACCGTCACAGCGCGCGTCTTTTGTCTTAATCCCCCTGATTTCTCCTCTCTTTTTCTCTCGTTCGCTCAATCGTCATGCTTTCTCTTTCAGCTGTCATACGTCATTCTTACATTCCGTTTCATGCAATCCTACACAAATGTAATTCCTCACATAAATTCCGAAAAACTCAGAGGTGCGAGCTGGATTTGAACAAACGACACTCTGCTTGAGAGGCCATAGGTCAAACCACTAGGCTATCACGGCTTTTTTTATTATATATTATATGTTATTTATTACATTAGGTATGTATGTCTAATTCTTTGGCACGTTCTCCAGTCTAAACCGTTTGACGTATGTCAACGTATGAGGTTATATTTTTTATAAACTCACTGAAAATGAATACACAGAAAAAAACCAGAAAAATGCCAACCCCGGGAATCGAACCCGGATCCTCGACACTCCGGGTCCTGTGCTTTTCCCCTACACCACGGCTGGACATAGAGGAAAGGCTGAATTTTTTTCCATGTATTCAAATCTTAGCTTGTTTTTATCTCTTTTTGCAGTGACTAGCGCCATCTATGCGATTACTTCGTAAGCCGAAAACAACGCACCCTTTCGAAACTTATCAGTTTACCCAGGCTCAACGAGATGGCGCACTAAAGCAATCAATTCATGATCTCAGTAGGAGTATCTTTTTGTATTTTTTCTCCCAATTTTTTAATAATTAAATGAAAATTCTGTCTGTGGCATCATAGCTTCTGAACGGGTGGACCGATTTCAATGCGGTTTCAATCGAAAGCTAGTTTAATTGAGATGGTTCTTAGCTAAGTTTCGTTAAAATCGGTTCAGCCGTTTTTGAAATATTTGACTTTGGAATGACAATGTCGGGGGTTTTTCAACTTTTCTAAGTTGGTTAGGTTATAAGTTGTTTACGTTATTTGGCCGTCGAAAACACTTAGAGGCTCATAACGAAACCACAGACGACGTCTCACTGATGCTAATTTTCCTTTCAGTAGTTCAGTTATTTATTACCATATAGCATAGATGTTTCGTAAATCGGACATTTTCGGGATCTACCGTAAAAAGTGTGGTAAAAAACTGCTTATCGATTCAGCAACATCACACGGACATCACGTGATCGGAAATGAGGTTGTGGACGCCACAGGCTGACAGATACACATTGATAAATATTAAACAGCTTTAAATAAACGTCTAACCACCGAACTATATCTGGATAGAAGGAAACAGTTAAGGTGTTTTGTTTTTAAAACCCGACGTCGCACGCGGTAGGCGGTTAGGAGCTGGAACGCGTTGAAGTTCTTCTTTTCGGCACGCGAGGTGCCTACACTCTTTCTTTCTACCCTGATATAGTTCTGTGGTCTGTAATAAATGAAAGTGATTTAATTTCGCAAAAAATTAAGCCTTTCCCATCATATTTTAGTCCACAGCATCGATGCCAAAAAGGAAAGGACTATTATTCCATTCTCTCGTATCGTAACGAGCGAAAGAACGCGAGGGATGAATTTTAAGGAAGCAGTGCTCTAAGCACGACTTGCCGAATCCTGCGTCACGTAAAATCGAATAGTAAACTATGACGAGTTTGTATGACGTTTGGAACAGCGCCCGCCCGTGAGCGTATTTGGAACTAAAATTTAGTATGAGGTTTCTGGATCTCGATACGATAACCGTAACGTAACGCAGGATTCGGCAAGTCGTGCTTAGGGCACTGAGCTCTTACTCCGAACTTAGGAATTCGAAGTTCGTGTCTGACCGTCCCTCTCACATTCGCGTTAACCTATGTTGGTGTGAGCAGGATGGTCGGATACGAATTTCGAATTTCGAATTTCGGATTTCGCAGTAGGAGCACTGTGATAGATGTCAGAATAAGTGTCTAGGTTAAGGTCAAGGACAAACTTAAACCCGTGTCACAGAATAACTAATGGTCTGTGTGCGTTTAAGTAATGTGTTTGTGTATGAACGGTGAATGCTTGACTTTATTTTTGGGCTTGTGTGTATGTTTTGTGTTTTGCGGGTGGTAGGACCTTGTGCGAGGTCCGTCCGTATCGCTACCACCATCTTACTCGCTAATCCTGCCGCTAAGCGGCAGTGCTTGCACTATTGTGTTCCGGTGTGGAGAGTAAGACGGTAATTACGGGTACAAGAGGCATTTCATCTTAGCTCTCTGCTAACCCCCGGGGTTGTGGGTGTCTATGGGCTGTGGTGATCACTTACCATCAGGTGACCCACTTGCTCGTTTACCTTTTGTAAATATCTAAACGTAGCTTAAAATTATTTTACAAGTTAAAAATGAAATTACTATCTTCGACCCTTGGGTAGGGTGCCCATACGCAGGCAGCATTCCCGCGCTGTATTGCTTTGCTATAGCTTGCTATAGCTAGTCTAGCTAGAAAGCTGCCTGCGCGAGAGTCACCTGCTCTGCAATCATTTTTTAAACATATAAAACAGAAACGTGACTGACTGACCGATCTATCAACGCACATCCTAAATCACTAAAGCTATAGAGACAAACCCTGTTATGCATAAACCTATATTAACTAAAATGCCGTTAAAGTTCGTTTGTCCTTTTTTGTCACATTGACATTTCCGTTTGTAAGAAGAGGACAAAACCTATTTTAGCTAATACAGGCTTGAGTGACGTTAATGAATAAGGCCATTAAAATTTGGTACACGTATACCTTGAATGTCATAGAGGTCCACTAAGAAGGGACTTTTCTAAATTCCCACGAGGTAGGGAACTAGCCCATATTGAAATACTATAATCTGTTCAGTGATTTGTGCGTGAAAGAGTAACTAACATCCATACATCTATCCCGACAAGCTTTCGTGTTTATGATATTAGTAGTAAGTAAGAAACAGGATATTCACATGGGCGAGTGTGTGAGGAAGATGCCTTAACTTTATTGTGGGAGTGTAAGAGATGGGAGATCGACTTGCGCAGTAGGAACCGGGAAGTGAAAAGCTGAAAAAGCACGTTTCGGAGAACACGGGAGGGTTCTGTGGGAGAGTGAAACTTTTTTTAATTAACGGAAGCAAATTTTTAACATGAAACTACTCACGTATATAAGTCGAGTTTAGCCCGACATGTTTCGGACTAATTCGTAGTCTTTCATCTGGGAGCGCACGACCCAGCAAACGCGAAAAACGCACTTTGTTATAAATAAATGCTTCTGTTTATGTAATGAATGGCTTCTAATTTAGATTGAATGGTCTCTAAATACCTAAAACCTAACCCTGTTATTCATAAACCTATATTAACTAAAATGCCGTTAAAGTTCGTTTATCCCTTTTTGCCACATTAACATTTTCGCTAGTAAGAAGAAGACAAAACCTATTTTAGCTATAGAGGCTTGTGTAACGTTTGACGCACGTCATTTTACATTAGGCCCCCTATTTAACCAACTTTACAATTGTCAGTTTTTAATGAGGTGTCAATGGCTGACTTGAAAAGCAACACACATTACCACGATACTAGTGACTTAATCGCGTAAAAACTGTATATTAAAATTTTTAAATACCTCGACGTTTCGGACGCGACGTTGCGTCCATGGTCTCGAAGGGACTGAAGAGGCGGGTATCAACATCTCCTGGCCGCACGGTTTCCTCGAACTACCCGCACTTGGTCTTCATCATTAGTTTTTTCACTAGGGTTGCCGACACAGGGGTCCGACACACAACACTCACAACATCCGGCGATTTATGAGACGATATTTGAAGAAGCTCTTCAAGTTTTAGCGCGCTTCATATTGGCAAAGAACTGCTGTTCGAATTGTCATTGAAAACTGACATTTGTAAGTGAAGTAGGGGCGATAATCGAATTACCAAACATTGTTTTACGCGGTGAACGCAGCATTGAACTAACAAAGCAAACGTTGATCGCATGCGTCTAACGCTGCGATTTGCGTACAAAGCAACCGCGTGCTGTAAAGTTAGGTTTTGCGTTAATTGGTTTTTAAGAGGGATCGGAGCAATTTAAAAATTACGCTCGCATCAATTTCTTGGTGCCCCATTTGGAGATATTTTTCAAATTTTCTATAGATGTAAAAGGGTTCTGTTAACATATTCATGGGGGATCCCTAAAACATCAAGTTACACGCTTTGATGTGTAGGTTCCGTTTACGCACGCGTGTTGAGCACGCGCCACGAAAGCGTGTTTGCTTCCCACGAGGTGTTTTTTTTAAAGTTCAAGTACGGTTCAAGGTATAACCTTATTATACATTACCATGTTATTTTTATATGCGAATAATGTGTGCGACGTCAATGGGTTGCTTTACTCTTCTTTGCTGTTGTAGGAGGTTCCCGTTTTGACTGATTTTAGGGTTCCGCACCTCAAAAGGAATAACGGAACCCTTATAGGATCACTTTTTTTTCCGCCTGTCTGTCTGTCAAGACCCTTTTTCTCTGGAAGATGGCAGATTTCGCGTGAAGATAGCAGGTTAGGCAGTACTAAAAACGTAGTGTCCAAAATATTTTGCACGTCACCTTAAAATCGAACTTAAAGGTTGAAATGAAGAGTACACAGAAAGAACATGTCTATTCCCCTTAGCAACTTTTTGAGTTATCGCGATTTGAAATTTTGGAAGGATCGTAATTATCCATATAATACATATTTTTAAAAGCGATAAAAAATAAAAGTTACACAAATATTTGTATCTGTAACTGAATGGTAACTTATAGTCTATAGTGCCTACATTTTGAGATTAAAATCTCGTTTAAAAAAAATACTAGACATGTAATTTCCGTGTACCCTTCAAATGTTTATGCGATATTGTTTTGTCAGTTCGTAACAGTAGGTAACTAAACTAAATATACATTCATAGAATATAACAGAATAGATCCATAAATCCTCCAGATACCAGACCAACGTAGCATTGCAATAAATAATTCCACTTTCTCCGAGGTCAGAAGTCAACTGAGATAATTTTGGCGTCATCTGACAACTGCCAGCCTGCCACCTCAATCAGGATGGCGGACTGTTGATTAATATATTATGTAATTTGTCAATTGATAACTGCTTGAGGAGGCAGTTACGTTCTTCTGTGCAAGTTTTAAATACATAGATATTTAGCTTACAGTATGTACAGTCAGCAGAAAAAGTTACTAATGATCTGCACAAACTCTTATGTCTATAACGATATAGAGCCGTGCTTAGATCATTGTGACCGCTTCGACTGCTTTTTTTAAATTCCTTTTTTAGCAACTTTTGCTGCTGACTGAGGGTCGAGCACGACTTTACGAATGCTGCGTAACGTTACGGTTATCGTATCGAGATCGAGAAACCTCATACTAAATTTTTGTTCCAAATACGCTCACGGGCGGGCGCTGTTCCAAACGTCATACAAACTCGACAACGTTTACTATTCGATTTTACGTGACGCAGGTTTCGAAAAGTCGTGCTCGACCCTCTGTACTGTGCTATAGACTCGTCGCCACCGTGTCTGTGTAACTCGCGCGTCAGTGACCTTGAAGCGACGGTCACTACGAATTGTCAAATGGATAGATTCGAGTCCTCCTCTACCTCCTAGTTGGTCGCACAGGCTGTCCCCTTAACTACTTAACTGACACAGTGACAAATGGTTTCTATTAAAAGTTTTTAATACAAGCTTTTTGCATATCCGTACCAAATTTCGAGTCAATTCAATCACTGGAAAAGAGTCAAATTGAACTTTCATGATTTGATCTAAACTAACATACAAGACTGTACTTAAAAACGCACGGAGTGACATAGGTGTCATACATCACACGCGGTGTTAATAGCCGAATTAATCGACTTATAGTATCCGTGATTGATTCGTTTATTTCACTAAAATCAACATAAATTTACTAAATCCGATACTTCTGACGCCGCTGCGAAGATCGGGGAAAAATACTACAATAACTTGACCGAAACTCGTAAATATCAAACTGTCAAACAGTCCTGTTGACAAAAAGGTCAGTTTTCGTTACAATTTATTGACAAAACAGAAATATTGGGGCCGGAAGCGGCGCAGGCCTGACTTAATGCGTTGTTTACATGAATACAGGATCCTGGTTCCGATAAGTATTAAAGAGCAAAAGTTTTTCTGTAGTACTAGTCTTTTGCCTTCAAATATCGTATAAAGGCCTCACCACACCGGATGCGTGTGTGTGCATGTGTGTGCGTGTGTGTGTGTGCATGTGTGTGCGTGCTCTATTAATTATTTGTCTTCTTTAGCTATCTATACCTATAAATAAATAATAATAATAAATAAATATCATGGGACAATTGACACCAATTGACCTAGTCCCAAACTAGGCAAAGCCTATACTATGGGTACTAGACAACGGATAAACATACTTATACATATAGATAAATACATACTTATATACATATTAAACATCCAAGACTCAAGAACAAACATTCGTATTCATCATACAAACATCTGCCCCGACCGTTCGAACCCGGGACCTCAAACTTCATAGTCAGGGTCTCTAACCACTAGGATATTCTGTCGTCAAAACAATACCGTGACTGACTGACTGACAGACAACGCACAGCCTAAACCACTGGACCTAGAGACTTGAAATTTGGCAAACATGTACCTTGAATATCCTAGAGGTGCACTAAGGAGGGATTTTTCGAAATTCCCAGGGGATAGGGAACTAGCCCATTTTGAACTATTTAACAGGGCAAAGCCGCGAGGCATAAGCTAGTCTCTTGTAAAGGCCTCTAGCTGTGTGTGCGTGCTCTATTAATTATTTAATGCTCTAACTTAAACTAATCCAGTCCGCCAAGTTACTCAAAGCTTTTAATCAGTAAAAATCATTAAACGCTCCAAAATCAGCCATAATATTAAGCTACCCTGGGATGAGTACAAAAATAATTTAATGGATTCCTGTTTTTCATCCCCAGCATTTTTTATGTCCCACCTGGGCACAGGCCTAATTCTCAGAATTCCTTATATTTTTTTAATTATGTACGAAATGCGAATTGTTAGATGTAAACGCGCGATTTCCCCTATGCCAAAACTGTAACATTACGTATAAGATCAAAATGCACAGTGTCTGTTGATTGTGCGCGTGTTTTTGGCATTTGTGTGACAGTTTTGTTGTAGTGTGAGTTTGTAGGAACGTAACAAATTTTGACATAAGCCCAGACGTGTGCTGTACGTGTGTGTTCCTCGTCCCCCTTAAAAAGTGGCAGAAAAATTGTAGTGCATAGATAAGCCAAAGTCGCCTCCCGTCTGTCTGTTTTATGCTTTTTAGGAACGTACTTTCTTTATTTTCATGTGTCCCTCGAGGACATGGCTCAAACAAGCAGCCTTATAACAACGTATTTGTTTAACGCTCTCAGAGGAACCATTTTTCATCGCGTCACGTAGATATCAAAGGCGAATACGTTCTTCATTTAGGCAGTATTATCTTGGCACCTCACGCTGTTTTTCTTATTTCCGTTGCTTCAGAAAACAAAATAAATAATCCTCGAAAGCCATGAGTTTTATGGCCTAGCACAAAAATGAAGTCGGTGGTGCGAGCGGAATATTCTTTGAATAAAGCACCGACTTCATATTTTTGCTAGGCCATAAAACTCATGGCTTTCGAGGATTATTTCATGTTTTTTTCTGAGGTTTTTTTTTGTGAAGGCGGTTTTACTTTTTGTCAAAAGATTTTTATTTCACAATTTTAAGTTACGTATCCTCCAGCTACTAACCGTTAAGGAGTTGTTCCTTCCATCATCACCTCAACAACACGAGATGATGACTACCAGACGCAAGTACTTGAATAGCTTTCGAAAATATACGAAACACATGATACGTGCCTATAAAATTTGAGGGTTGCCCTCGATTTCCCTGAGATCCCATCATCAGATCTTGACTTGGTGAAAATGGAACCAACTAGAAAGTATAACCCTTTCAAACAAAAAAAGACTACGTAATTATTTAACCGTCTCTCGTATGGGGTCCCTCTTTGATTTTTAATTGAATTTAATTCTTATCATCTGTTGTTACATCGACCATGGTTCTACAGATACAGCCCTTTGAAAGGTGGACAGACAGACAGACGGAATATAATGTATTTATGCATGTATTTGTCTATATAAGTATGTTTATCCGTTGTCTAGACTAGGTCAATTAGTGTAAATTATGCTACGACATACATTTATTTATTATTGAATAAATAAAGCTGAAGTGTTATTACAAGCACCAAAGGCATATAAATTAGAAGATATTAGGCAGAAGTCATCCCTTGTGTCTAATAATTATAATTACATCCACCCCAAAAAGCGGTCGCAAATGTAAACGCGAATTTTCATCATAACCAAGTCAATTTGTATAATTAAGATATCATATAATCGTCCCACGATAACTCTGCATAAGATATTATTTGGCAACCCAGAAAAATCACTCTGTGGTAATACTTTTTTCATGTCACTCAGATATTTTTTTAATTAGAAATAATAATGATTGTAGTAATCAAACTACCGAACAACGGTAAAATAATAACCGACAGTGTCTTCTTCAACCTCGACATTATTGGCGGAATCATAGATACGAGGGCGGGATGATAAGTAACTAGCCTTAGGTATTTAAAAAGTTTTAATTAAAAAAAGAACTTTCTCGTTTTTAAAAATATGTCTCTGGCTGTTTAAAAATATGTCTTATCGTTATTTATAGTTTTTAAAAATATGTCTCGTTTTTAAAAATATATCTCTGTTCTAAATTTGAATTCAGTAGCTTGAATATTTTATTGATTTTTTGGCATTTGAAAATACATTGTGTCTGTTTTTTTTCAATATGGACAAAAATTGAACAAAGAGCGGTGATTAAGTTTCTTTATATGAAGGATATAAAGGGGCTTGATATTTATGAAGAGTTAAAGAATGTTTTGGGTGAATGTGCTCTTTCTTACGCCACAGTAAAAAACTGGGTGGCTGAGTTTAAACGCGGCCGTACAAGTGTCCAAGATGAAGCCCGCCCCGGACGTCCAAAAATCGTCACGACTCCGGAAATGGTGTCCAAAGTACATGATATAGTTTTAGCAGATCGACGATTGAAGCTATCTGAAATAGCTGACACTAAAGGTATTTCGAAAGAACGGGTACATCATATCTTAAGTGACGAATTAAATATGAAAAAGTTATCCGCCCGTTGGGTGCCGCGTTTGCTTACGCACGATCAAAAAAGAATTCGGGTGCAAAACTCGAAGGCATGCTTGGATCGTTTTCAGAGAAATAAAGCAGATTTTATACGTCGATTTATAACAATAGATGAAACATGGATTCACCATTACACGCCAGAATCAAAAATTCAATTAAAACAGTGGACTGAATCTGGGTGTTCGGCTCCTAAAAAAGCTATGGCTGTAAAGTCGGCTGGAAAAGTGATGGCTTCTGTCTTCTGGGATGCAAATGGAATTTTATTTATAGATTATCTTCCCAAAGGTCAAACTATTAATGGAGAGTACTACGCTAATCTTTTAGATAAGCTTTATCAATGTATTCAGCAAAAACGACCAGGTTTAGCGAAAAAAAAAAATCATCTTCCATCAAGACAACGCAAGGGTTCACACTTGTGTTAAGGCTATGGCAAAAATCAACGAATTGAACTATGATTTGCTGTCCCACCCACCTTATTCGCCTGATCTAGCACCATCAGACTTCCACCTTTTCCCCAAGCTAAAAAATTTTTTGGGTGGACAGAAGTTTGCCACAAATGATGAAGTTATTGCCGCCGTAGAAGAGTATTTTGCCGGTCTTGAAAGAAGTCATTTTATGGAGGGCATTACAGCTTTAGAACGAAGATGGAACAAGTGCTTAGAGGTACATGGAGAGTATGTTGAAAAATGAAATCAATTTTATGACGCCAACCTAAGTATTTTTATATTAGGCTAGTTACTTATCATCCCGCCCTCGTAGTATCGATGGAGCTATACTTTTAAAAAAACTTAGTTGAATTTTAGTCATCAAAAATAGTTGTTGTTTTTTTCTAAATATGGCTCTGTCCATTGGAGGACAATTTTGCCAGTGTTTAGTAGGTTTTGCCGTTGTACGGTAAAAAATCTAGAATTCGAAATATGAGAGGTATTTTAATGGTGGTTGAACGATGACCTGTTTAATCTATATTCAAAAGTTCAAAACGTGTTGTTTGACTAAAAATAAATATTGCCATAAACAAACTTTAGATTTCTACTGTTGTAAGTTCGTTGCAGATTTATCGTGGGACGACTATACTTAACGCGAAGCTAGAAATTTGTTATACCAACGTTAAATCTGTTTCGTGGCTTGATCAATTATCAGATGTTCCTGTGAGTTCGATTCGAAGTCGAGTTTATATTATATTATTATGTGTACTTGCACAGGCGACCGGATAGCCTAGTGGTTAGAGACCCTGACTGTGAAGTTTGAGGTCACGAGTGCCATCCCCGGTCGAGGCAGATGTTTGTAATAGTATGATGAATACAAATGTATGTATTTATCTATTTAAGTATGTTTATCCGTTGTCCCATAGCACAATCTTTGCCTAGTTTGGGACTAGTTAATTAGTGTCAATTGGTTACCTATCACACCCTCGAAAAACTTATTTCCAAATATTAAAATCCCGAAAACGAAATGTCTTTTTTTATTTTCCAAATTATTATTTGTCCGAAGTGTTATTTATCATATTTTGTTTTGCCAAATGTTATATATTTTTTTTTATTTGACAAATGATTAAAAATCCAACAGTATGAAATTCCACAAAATCATTATCTTACGCTTATTTGATTTGAAGTACAAACGGGTACGAGACAATGTCGACCCAATGTCGATGTGTGTGTGGTGTGTATTCCGCCTTATTTACGGGGTTACCATCTCTGAAGAAATCTATGCTACTTATGACTTATGAAATAAAAATTTCCGATTTTCACGAAAAATGCCTGGTTATAAAGATATTAAAACAAATGCGAAGTATTAACAAAAATCCGGCCAAGAGCGTGTCGGACTCGCGCACGAGGGTTCCGTAGAAAGATATTAACGCTTTTCCCCAGTGTTTTAAGAAGTCCAGTGTTAGCAGAGTCCTGCTCCTAAGCAAAATGTACGCAGTGTGGGATCAACTTATATTGGTCTGTGAAATCTACAGACAGACATACAATTTTAAGATTTGGAGACTTTTTGGAGTGGTTGTGCTATAAGAGCTACATACATACCAAATTTAAAGTTTCTAGGACAATTGGAAGTACCCCCTTAGGTTTTTGAATTTCGGCAATTTGTATGGAAATAGATTTTTAATGACTGTGTCTTTTGATTGCGTTGACTTAGAAAGCTGATTTTTTCACGGCTTCAAGGGACTGCAAGCTTAAGTATTTGATAGTAATTTCAGCATGCTACCTTCACGCGTTTCAGAGAAAAAGGGTCTTGAAAGACAGACAGACAGACAGACAGAAGGACAACAAAGTGATCCTAGAAGGGTTCCGTTTTTTCCTTTTGAGGTACGGAACCCTAAAAACCGCCCAAGACCGTGTCGGACACGCCCAGGAGTCCCAGGACTGAATGACTTGATAGTTCTAACACATCTTTCCGCTCGCCGATTCGTCACCGGCCGGTATGAGGCATATCGTGGCTTTATGTCACCCGCGGTTGACAGTGATGCTACGAATATTCCTCTTTCCACATTCGCGAATGCGTATGCGAATACGGTCATCGGGATTTTAAGCGTATGCAATATAAAAAAAACATACTTAGTGCTTTTTCGGGCGACAATATTGAAACCGAAAGTAGCAAACGTTGCTCGAAGTAAACAGAGGGTCGAGCACGACTTTTCGAAACGATCGAATCGAATAGTAAACGTTGTCGAGTTTGTATGACGTTTCGAACAGCGCCCGCCCGTGAGCGTATTAGGAACTAAAATTTAGTATGAGGTTTCTCGATCTCGATATGATAACCGTAATGTTACGCAGCATTCGCAAAGTCGTGCTCGACCCTCGGCCCGTGATTGTTCGCTTGTTGACCAAAGTTAGCTGCTAATGGTTTTCAGTCAATTTGTTTTGAGGTTAAGTAAATAAATAGGTTCATTTGTTTTCGTGATGTAGGTTTATGTTGGATTGGAGTTTGGTTAATCGTCATCATCAGTCTATTTACGTTCCACTGCCAGGCACAGGCCTACTTTTATAATGAGAGGGTTTGGACTATAGTTCCCACACGGGCACGGTATGGATTGGGAACTTCACATAAAATATAGTGTAATTGCTTTGCAGGTGTGTGCCGGTTTCCTCGCGATTTTTTCCTTCCCCGGAAAGCTCATGATAAATTACAATTTTAGAGCTAAGGCTTGAACCCACGACTTGAAAAAATCGCGTCATTTATTACGAATACGAATGTGAATATTCGGTACATCACTAGTTGACAGACCGGTTGGACTAAATTAAACCTCGAACTTTCAGTATTTCCACTCCAGAATACAGTAATTTATACTGTCAAGTTTCCGTTGTTATTTAGAAGGGGTTAATGTGCTCCAGGAGATACAGCCCTTGTTAGATTTAGTTTATATTGAGTTTGACGACCGGATAGCCTAGTGGTTGGAGAACCTGATTTCATGGTGAACCTGGACCTGGGTTCCTGGGAACCTGGGTTCCATCCAAAAAAAAAAAAAATATAGGTAACAAAAAATACAGTGTTAACAGTGTGGTTGGTAAATTCAGGGTAGATATTTAATATGATGAATAAGAGTTTGTTCTCGAATCTTGGATATTAAATAAATAAAATAGTATTCAAGTATGTAGTTATCCGTATAAGTGTGTTTATTTGTTGCCTAGTACCCATAGTACAGGCTTTGCCTAGTTTGGGACTAGGTCAATTGGTGTCAATTGTCCCATGATCTTTATTTATTTATTATTAGTTATTGTTGTTTGGAATTTTTATTTTACTGTAAGCGAATCGAGTTTGTGAGTATTTAAAAGAAAATCCTCCTTATCTTTAGAAACTGACAAAGTTTTTTAAATAGGCATAGATCTACAGATTTCTACGACCAGTAGTAGTTCTAGAAGGTATTTTCTGAAGAGGTAACAAACAGAGAGTCAAAGAGACAGAGTCACTTTCTCATTTGTAATATTAGTTAGGATTAGGATTAGGATTATTTTCTGTTGTGTTGTTTGTAGTTGTTATGTTAACTTGTGCATTTAACAGTTATACATACGCACGTATGTTTAGTGTTTAGGTACACAGATTTTCTCGTCGTGTAGTGGCTCGTCTATTTTTTCTTTACTTATCTTCTCGACTTTAGATACAGGTCCAGAAAATAAGCTTTTATCGTAGAATTTAATGGATTCGTCGCCATATCTACCAAGGTAAGTCACAGTACATTAACTACAGCGAATTCTGGAGCCTTCGAAATAAGGTTTGTAAATTACTTTAAAAGTTATGTGATAGCAATAATCTTTGAGTCTGTAATGTAATGAATTAGGGTATCAAGTTCTTTTGAATTATTATTCATCGTTGTAATTTAATGCCTTTTGAAGCTTAAGGAGGTAATCGGGAAATCTTTTTCTTTGATGATGTAAATTCGTTTTGTACTTAATAACCTAAATATACCTAAATGAATAACTAGAGAGTGGCTTTGTGAGCTGTAAACCTCGCGACCTAATTTTTGAACATTCATGTTTTTTCTTTAATTCAAAAAATTAACCTGATTACAATAATTTCACAAACATTGTTGAACATTTTTCTTTAAAAAATAAAAAAAAGGAATCATCAAAAAATCTATATAATTATCCTCCTGACCCACCGTAGACTTCTCACAGTAAATGTCACAATGATTTTCCTTGTCAAGCAATGCGATGTCACCGTGACATTTTCCACGAAGAGGTTCCCCAATGGGTCATGATTCAGTAGGCCGAGCACGAGTTTTCGAATCCTGCGTTACGTTACGTTATCATATTGAAATCGAGAAACCTCGTACAAAATTTTAGTTCTAAACACCCTCACGGACGGGCGCCTTTCCAAACGTCATACAAATTTCTCGATAACGTTAAACCCGATCACGTTACGCAGAATTCGAAAACTTCGTGCTCCGCCTACAGTTGGTTCGATAGTACAGTCGACCAAGAAAGTCCTTTACTACTTTTCAACCTTAATACTATACAAATAGAACTAAAAACAATTACTTTGCTCACCCGCGACCACAGGTGAAAAATAGTTATATCTATGAGGCAAATGTGTTTCCACGCAAGTCATGCAACACTTCCAAAATACATTTGCCGCACAGATATAACAATTTTTCACTTGTGGTCGCGGGTGAGCAAAGTAATTGTTTATAGTTCATAAATATGGACCTCCGCAAAGTAACGCCTGATTCAATAAATTA
This sequence comes from Clepsis dumicolana, assembly GCA_963691665.1. Lineage (NCBI taxonomy): Eukaryota > Metazoa > Arthropoda > Insecta > Lepidoptera > Tortricidae > Clepsis > Clepsis dumicolana. The sequence continues at coordinate 15,082,719 of OY829515.1, read as the reverse complement.
TACAAATAGAGGCGAAACGTACTTTTTTGGTTGACTATATCTACCTAACGACTGCACACGGCGCGCCATTTTGTCGCTTGTCGCGCAGTGGGTCCCTTTCATAGTGATGGAATCAGTGAAGGACGCACTGAGCGACAAGCGACAAAATGGCGCGCGTGTTAGTTAACAAGTTACTTAGGTACCTATTTTTTGTCCCTCCAGATGTCCCGTTGACATGGTACTGGGGTGCGCGCGCGCTGGTGCCGTGCTCGCTGCCGGGCGCGCGCGTGCTCCCGCGCAGGCCGCCGCCGCCCCTCGACGCCGAGCGCACCAGACCCCAGCGGATGTACACCTGGTTCAAGGATGGCGAGGAGTACCAGGGGAGCAGGTCAGTTGGGGTACCATAAGCTGTCTCATGCGTAGCAAAACCTCGACCCGGCACTTTGAACGAGGTCATAATCTATACAGCTATCGCCAGAAAAACTAAGTAATAAAAACAAACAAACAAATTGACGACCGGATAGCCTAGTGGTTAGAGACCCTGACTATGAAGTTTGAGGTCCCTGGTTCGATCACCGGTCGGGGCAGATGTTTGTATGATGAAAACGAAAGTTTGTCCTCGGGTCTTGGATGTTTAATATGTATATACGAGAATATAAGTATGCATTTATCTAAATAAGCATGTTTATCCGTTGTCTAGTACCCATAGTACAGGCTTTGCCTAGTTTGGGACTAGGTCAATTGGTGTCAATTGTCCCGTGATCTTTATTTATTTAAATTAAAACAAGCTTTTTTTTGTCAACATTACCTTTTGCTGTCCGTACTTGTATTGTCATCTAACGGCATTATAATATCGATACCAAATTTGAAGTCAACGCCATTAACCGTTGAGAAGACATTTGCTCAGCAGTGGGAAACTTAGTTAGGCCTTATTAGGCCATACGTAGTGTAGGGTTCCGTAACCGTTGCTACAAAGGAATGTCGAAAAAAGAGCGTCTCTTCATGACACTTACGTCTATTGGTTGAGAAGCTCAGTTTTTCGGCAATAACTCAAAATCTTCAAATCAGGTCACGTTGAAAACACTTTGCGGTTTAAGTTTTTTGGACCTACAGTTTAGAAGATAAGGGGGGCGGGGGGACACACAATTTATGCAACTTCCGGAGCAATTATTTCCCAAAAATATTCGCTGAATCGAAAAAGTTGCTTATTAACCTCAAAGTGTTTTTGAAAGACTGTCGAAATATTGTGTGCCACGCGTCTTTATTTTTGTTATTTAACTTAATTTTTTGTTAGTTACTTAGACTTCAAATTCCAGCAATATGCCTCTTATAATTTTCGAGTAAAATACCTGTGACGTACGGACGGAGCAAGAAATTACAAGGGTTCCATTTTTGCCATTTTGGCTACGGAACCCTAAAAAGAAGCAGAAGCACCCATTCATCGCATATATCGCATTCTCATGACTCTCTCTTCACAGGGTGTTCTCAAACGGGACACTGGACATCCGCCGGAGTGAGGGTGGCGATGGCGTGTACCAGTGCTCTGCGCGTACGCAGCAGGGACTCGTACTCGGGTACCCCGTGCATTTGAGGAGTGCTCGTAAGTATAATATTTATTTTATTAAATTTTGGGACTGCAAAGGATTAGTATTTTGCACAAAGGCAAAAATACACCAAACCAACAGAACCACTCTGAAATCACAATGAAAAAAAAAATTTTAAATGAGAATTTGTATAAAAACTGAAGAGTTTGAGCTTTAAGGTGAAGTGGATTGATATGGTATTTTATGTGTATTTTTACGAGCATGTCCCACGGTCGATGTGTACAATAATTCAATAATACAATACAAATACCTTTTATTGAAGACCATCATACCAAAACAGAAAAAAAGATCCAAATAAAATAAAGGTAGCAACGGGCGGGTTTATCGCTACAGAGCGATCTATAGATCGCTCTGTAGCCTGGTATACCAGGCAACAATAATGGAATAATGGTAAGAACAGATATTATTTACATAACAAAAGCGATTTACATTGACATTAAAACGAAGCTAAAACTAATTAAAATAAAACTTAAAACTAAATTAAATCTAAATAAGGCCCCCGTGGCATGGTGCCGAACAGGCTGGCAGCGTTGCCTCGCTGAACAGCGATGCTGGTTCTTTGAGAGAGAACTGCCAGCCCTTTTGGTCACAAGTTGCATCGACCAAGCGCTTTTGCAACTCTCAAATAAGCTTGTAAGCACAGGAACAGATTAAATATTAAATCAACCTTACCTTACCTTAACAGTTGCTTTGATACACTGTAGTAACAGCCATTTTAAGAAGTACAATGAAGTCCATTTTATATGTTTTCAATTCTTTCGGATCTCCCCACATTTATCAATAGGGCCATGTCCACGCAACAAGAGCCGAGCCATAGCACATAAAACGGATCACTCACATATATAAGTCGCGTTGAGCCCGACATGTTTCGGACTAATTCGTAGTCCTTCCTCTGGGAGCGCACGTCCCAGCGCACTAGGCGCCGCGGCTCTGCTCGCGCGACTACTAGGCGCAACAGACAGTAGCGGCACGGAACTACTCTCGCTTTCGTGTGCGTCTCGCTGCCGCTGGGTCATGCGCTCCCAGAGGGAGGACTACGAATTAGTGAACTCGACTCATGTACGTGAATGATCCGTTTTATTTCACTATGATTGAGTCTCAAGGTCTTATTACTTTTATTCGGCTTTAACGACACCATAAGAATATACTTAATATAATATCTCTGTAATGATTTATCCACGTAAAGCGTTAGCCGATCATTACATCAATCGTTGCCGAACGTGACTTGTTTTCCCAGGGAGTAGGCAACTTTTAACACGGACCAATTTTCGATAACCCGGAATAACGATATAGAAAGGAAAGAGTTTATCGATTTATATGGGAACATTCGGAACCGAGCGTGTAACAGTTCGCATACATATTTTAGGACAAAGAGTACTTACCGATGAAAGGGAATAGGTACCTTGATTAACATTGACCTGGAGACCCTATACATCTCCTGCTCAATTAAAACGTGCCAGTAAAGTAAAGTGTTCTGGTTTTGCTGTTCTAATAATTACTTTTTACACTTGTTTCTAAAATGCGGTATTTTAAGTAAGTAAGTAAGTAAACACTTTATTGTACAAAAAATAGGATAAAATAGGTATTTTTTTCTCTCTCTTAATCTTTTAATGACAGAGTGGAGTTCTTTGTGTAATTTGTCTGTGGTTACGTATTGTAAGAGCTAATGTAACTTGTTTTTAGATAAAATGACTTTGTGCCAAGTTTCATGCGGTGCATTCTTCTTGGCAATCATGGTCTTTCCGAAAGCGCTGGTAGACTCAAAAAAAATTACGTGTAAAAGAGCATTCAACTGCCTATTTGCTGAATAAAATTTTGAATTTGAATTTGAACAGCTCCGACTTTTTAACCCCCGACGAAAAAGAGGGGGGTTATAAGTTCGACCTGTGTATCTGTGTTCTGTCTGTGGCATCGTAGCTCTTAAACGGATCTACCGATTTCGATACGGTTTTCAATAGAAAGCTGGTTTAATCGAGATGGTACTTAGCCAAGTTTCATTAAAATGGGTTCAACCGTTTTCGAAATATTGAACTTTGAGATTACAATGTCGGGGGTTTTTCAACTTTTCTAAGTTGGTTAGGTTATAACAGTTAATTATTGATATTGAATAAGGTATTTTAAGCCCCGACGAAAAAGAGGGGTGTTATAAGCTTGACTAGTGTATCTGTGTATCTGTCTGTGGCATCACAGCTTCCAAACGGATGGACCGATTTCGATGCGTTTTTTTTATCGAGATGGTCCTTTGCTAAGTTTCCTTAAAATCGGCCCGTTTTTGAAATATTGAACTTTGAAATGACAATGTCAGGGGTTTTTCAACTTTTCTAAGTTCGTCATGTTATTATTTTTTAAATCTGACGTAGCACGCGAAAAATGAGGTTATCGACTCTTCGTTTTGGTACGCGGGGTACTAACGAACAAACTGAATCGTGACCCACTGTGGAACCTTTTCGTAGCATATGTCACGGTGACATATCCCATTGCCTGACAAGGAAAACCAATAAGACACTTACTGTGAGAACGTCCGCACGTCTTTACGAAAGCTGCGTAACGTTACGGTTATCGTATCGAGATCGAGAAACCTCATACTAAATTTTAGTTCCAAATACGCTCACGGGCGGGCGCTGTTCCAAACGTCATACAAACTCGACAACGTTTACTATTCGACTTTACGTTACGCAGCATTCGTAAAGTCGTGCTCGATTCTCAGACACCGTTTCCTTTCTATCTCGTCGCGTCGTTACGATGGCCTATAGATGTGAAGTCGGTTACTAACATTTGTAGCCTAGCGGCTAGAAACGGCTAATTTGGCTTAATATCATTACTGGCGATAACTAGCGGCTGGAAACGGCTGCTTACGTTTCATTGATATATACAATACAATACAATACAATACAATACAATAACTCTTTATTGAACACCACATAACAGTCAAAACAAGAAATAAGGCACAAAGAAAATACAAGGTAACAATGGGCGGCCTTATCGCTACAGAGCGATCTCTACCAGGCAACCATAATGGAATAAAGGTAAGAACATATTAAAGCAGGTGGTGCTAATTAAAAAGGTTTTAGGTCACGAATTTGTATATTCACACGATTTAGTTTTTTTTCTTCTGAACTTACTATAGGATACATTTAACATAAATACCGACAACATACTCCGACCCAGACCTAAACACAGACATTGTTTTATAGTTTTATGTTCGTATCTGAATTAAATAAATTAGTAGGTATAAATGGTGTCTTCAGTGTTTATTTAAAAAAAAAAAACAAAAATAGCAGAACATAATAGTGCCATCGGATGGCCGGAATTATCGCCTATCCACAAACACAAAGTTTTCGCGTAACGTGTGACCCGAGTTAGAATCTTGGTAACTCGTTAAAAACTTCCACGTTGCTTTCGTAACATAAATAGTGTTGGAAAAGTTCGACGGGATATTAAAATGTCGATTGTTGAAGACGTTTCCCGAGCGTGTATACATATATTTAACGATGTGATGATGATCTTAGTACTGAGTAGACCCCGGATTTTTGTCGCAATGTCACAATGGGGTAGTTCGGAAAGTAAATAGAATGGTGTTAATTAATACTCGTACGACGAGCGGCAGGCAGATGCTGGATGCGGCAAGCTGAAGGACAGGGCGTTATGGCGCTCATTAGGGGAGGCCTATATCCAGCAGTAGGCTAGAATAGGCTGATGATGATGACTCGGAATTAACACTGTTCCATTTGCTTCCCAAACTGACGTATTGCGACGAAAATACGGGGTCTAGAGTCTGGCCAACGAAAGTTGAACCAGGAAAAACGCGGCAATTTCAAAGAAGGATGAGAGGGTAACACAGGGTCACTCACACAGCCGCAATTTTCTCAGATAAATTTAAATTTGACATAGGACATGACACCTCAGATAGACACACATAGAGATAGAGACAATGTGTTGCTAATGAAACAACTACGAGGTTCAACTTTCGTTTGCCAGACTCTAGTTCTGACTCAAGAAAATGTCTCAAACGATAGTTACCTTGTTGCGCTTGTGTGTAAACGTGTGTTAACGTATGAAATAGGTACTATGGGCAGATAGGCCTCTAGTGGCACGTATCGACAACAAACATTCTCATAGATTGCTTAACGTAAACCGGTTCGAAACATTTGTTGCTATGTCAAATTTACGCTAAGGGACCGCTAAATCGTAGCGATTATCGTTACCGTGAGTTGCGGGCAATAGTTTTCCGCCCAACTACCAGACTGAGCGTCTTGTGTAACCATAACCAACGACAAAAAAGTCTCGATCGCGTTAGCGTTTACGTCTGAATTACTATGGGCACGTTAACAGCGCCACTAGTGGCACTTATCGACAACAAACAATTGTCATACTATTTGACACTCGTAACGCAAACGCGATCGAGACGTGTTTTTGGCAGTTGATTACACTAGACGCTCATGTCATCTGACCAACGGGATCGGCCCTGTTTGAAACAGAATTAGAAACTCCTAAAAATAACATCCGTCCCACCTTCTCGTCTCAAGTCATCCTAATTTATGAAAGATCCGTTACAAATGTTACAATTAGAATAGAAGGTTTAAAGATGGCGGGCGGACCCGTCAGCCAATCGGCGCGTTTGATCACGATTCAAATGGTACAGCTGTTCTCTTTGATGCCCATGTGATTGGCGTCAAGTTATGTCGGTAATTAGTTGTAAATTTCAATGGATTATCAATGGACTTTCGTAGTTCTAGAAACGCGTTTACATAATAAAAGCAATTTACAATGACATTAAATCCATGCTAAAACTAATTAAACTAAAACTTAAAACTAAATTAAATCTAAATAAAGCCCCCGTGGCATGGCGCCTAAAAGGCTGGCAGCGTTGCCTCGTTGAATAGCGATGCTGATTCTTTGAGAGAGAAAACTGTCAGCCCTTTGGTCACACGTTTCATCGACCAAGCGCTTTTGCAACTCTGAAAAGTTGTAAGTTAGTAGTTGTATCATGACTTCTTCTCTGTCTTTTATTTGTCACTTATCAGCAGTATTTATTTCACACCTAAAACTTAGCAGTTTTCCTTCTCCTAAGGAAACATAACAAACAAAGAAAACTGTTAAGAAACTGTAATTGGCTGACGTTAATTCAATGGCCATTAAGTTGTTACGATCAATAACTCTTAATAGAACCAAGGGTAAGTTCGACTTACCCTTCTTCAATCTTCTTCTTCAATGTCATAATAAAAAAACCGGCCAAGTGCGAGTCGGACTCACGCACGAGGGTTCCGTAGAAAGATTTTAACGCTTTTCCCCGGTGTTATAAGAAGTCCAGTGTTAGCAGAGCCCTACTCCTCAGCAAGATGTACGCAGTCTTGGTCAACTTATATAGGTCTGCGAAATCTACAGACAGACATAAAAATTTAAGATTTTGAGACTTTTTTGAGTGGTTGTGCTATAAGAGCTATCTTCATACCAAATTTCAAGTTTCTAGGACAACTGGAGTACCCTTTAGGTTTTAATACAACGACAATTTGTATGGATACACCCTTTTTAATGACCTTATCTTTTGATTGCGTTGACCTAGAAGTTTGATTTTCAACAGCTTCAAGGGACTGCTGGCTTCAGTATTTTATATTAATTTCAGCATGCTACCTTGCTCGAATCCACGCGTTCCAGAGGAAAAGGGTCTTGACACACAGACAGGGACTACAAAGTGATCCTCCTTATAGTTCTGTTTTCCTTTTGAGGTACGCGGAAGCCTAAAAATTGCTATTAACAAGCCGGGATTCTATGAAATATTGTTCCCGCCTATCATTCGTCCCACGGCTGGGCATGTGAGTACGTACGCTGGGCATGTGAGTGAGTAGGTACATAAGTAAGTGATCCGTTTATTTCACAAGAAAAAACCGACAAGTGCGAGTCGGACTCGCGCACGAGGGTTCCGTAGAAAGATTTAAACGCTTTTCCTCAGTGTTTTAAGAAGTCCAGTGTTAGCAGAGCCCTGCTCCTCAGCAAAATGTGCGCAGTGTGGGGTCAACTTATATTGGTCTGCGAAATCTACAGACAGAAATAAAATTTCAAGATTTTGAGACCTTTTTGAGTGGTTGTGCTATACGAGCTACCTTTATACGAAATTTCAAGTTTCTAGGACAACTGGAAGTACTCTTTAGGTTTTTGGAATTTGTATGGAAATAGCCTTTGTAATGACTGTATCTTTTGATTGCGTTGACTTACTAGGTTGATTCTTTCACAGCTTCGACCGCAGGCTTGAGTTTTTGATATTAATTTCAGCATGCTACCTCCACGCGTTCCGGAGAAACAAGGTCTTGACAGATAGGCAGGCAGATGGACGCACAACAAAGTGATCCTACAAGGGTTCCGTTTTTTCCTTTTGAGGTACGGAGCCCTAAAAACGAGTTTTCTACTTTCCGGTCTGTCTCTGAATATCTCTTTTATGAATAAAGACCAAAGACGTTCTCAATTGACTATGGAATTCCAAAAACCTTCTGGTTCATTCGATCATGAATGAGCGCTTCAATGTTTCATCACTGTACAAACAATTATCTTTGTGAGATGTGAGATTGTTTAGTATGCAAAATTAATTGTAATTAAATCGTCGGTTAGACTAAAATTTGCGTCTGCGTTAATTAATATTCATGATCATGGAGTCTAATTTTAACCCCCGACGAAAAAGAAAGTGTTTCTGTGTGTTTTGTTGCATCATAGCTCCCAAACGGACGGACCGATTTCGACGCTTCAAAAGCTTCAAAAGCTAGTTTAATCGGGATAGTTACTAGCTAAGTTTCATTAAAATCGGTTAACCCGTTTTTGAAATATTGAAATTTTTCACACGCACACGTTATCACAGACCATTGGACGTAACGTCACGTCCGAAACGTCGAGGTATTTAAATAAAAATAAATTTATGTGCATAACGGAAGGAATTGACAATGTCGGGCTATACTCGACTGACATACGAGAGAGAGAGAGAAACATTTATTCACATGCATTCGACACATACAGAGAAATAAAACAGTACATTTAAAAAGAATAAAATACAACAGAACTTAAATAGCTATCTTATTTAACAGTACACACGTGAGTAACCCGTTTATTTCACCACAATTGACAATGACATTAACTTCAAGTTAAAAGTAACTAAACTAAAACTTTAAATGAAATTAAACCTAAATAAGGCCCCCGTGGCATGGTGCCCAAAAGGCTGGCAGCGTTGCCTCGCTGAATAGCGATGCTGATTCTTTGAGAGAGAAAACTGCCAGCCCTTTGGTCACAAGTTGCATCGACCAAGCGCTTTTGCAACTCTGAAATAAGCTTGTAAGCGCCGGGACCCCATCGGGATGCGTCGGGATGTGTGTGGGATGTGGGTGGTGGGGAGCGTCGGGATGGTTTCAAACCCGACAGCAACAAAATTGTAGTTCGGACCGAGAGTCTGCACATGTAGCAGGGCGCGCCATTTTGTCGCTTGTCGCGCAGTGCGTCCCTTTCATAGTGATGGAATCAGTGAAGGACGCACTGAGCGACAAGCGACAAAATGGCGCGCGTGCTAGCCCCCCTGGTATAAATATTAGATTTATTTTAACGTGATTAAGTATTTTATCATAATAATGTCTAAAACTGTGATTTGAATGCATGAAAATTTTCAACATGCTTACCAGCAGTAGCTATGCTGTAGCGGAATGACACGTGAGACGGAATGTTGAAGATCAGGGTTCGATCCCCGGGGCTAGCAATACTTTTCTGGTTTTTTCCGTGTCTTCATGTTTTAGTGAGTATTTAAAAAATATAATAATTAGTTAATTTACTTGTAGTCACTGATTGTGATGGCTTCGTAGCAGTGCTACGGCGTAGACCCTCTACAAGTTCCGAGTTTAAAAGACGTTAATTAATTGTTTTTTTTTAAATTATTTTTATACACGATAAGGTAGGCAAACGAGCAAGTGGGTAACCTGAAGGTATCACTGCCCATAGACACCCCCAACCTTAGGAGGTTTGCAGATGCGTTGCCAACCTAAAGGGCTAAGATGAAATACCTCATGTGCCCGTGATTCCCTCGGCCTCGGATGAGTAATTCTACGAAGCAATTGTGTGTGTGAAGTTCCCAGTCCGCACTGGGCCCGCGTGGGTACTATAGCCCAAGCCCTCTCATTCTGAGAGGAGGCCTGTGCCCAACAGTGGGACGTAAAACAACTGGTGAGGTGAGGAAGGTCAAGGTTGACCTTAAGGCGCTGCGAAACAAATGTAACATTTTTGCTGAATCAGCTTCCCTTTTTTGCTTCCATTTTGCTCTTTTTAATATTATTTTGCATTCTAAGGGCCTTTACACACGGCGTTGTATCGTAACATCGTAAGCTAATCGTATATACTTACGTGTCTTCGTGTGCGGACTTGCAAACATGTACGGTGTGCTTGTATCGCTCTCGTCCTATATGAGAGAGAGAGAGAGAGAGAGAAACATTTATTCACATACATTCGACACATACAGAAAGATGAAACAGTACATTTAAAGGAATAGAATACAATGGAACACATAGCTATATTATTTAACAATACAATATGTTTGCACCGAACGATGTGAAACGGGCCCCACTCAGCATAATGTTGCGGCAAGCCGCAACGCTGTTTTTCTGCAGAGCCCATTTTAACCTAAAACTAGACACAAAGTGCATACACAAACATACACAAACACAAACTCAAACCGTGACGACACGAACGCCAGCGGGAAACAGTTTAGGTACAAAAAATAACAAATACAGGAAATATGTATGGCAACACTTGATCAATTCAACCGTATTTTAACAGTTAAAACCGAAACAAGTCAGGCCAGATAATTATTGTGGTCATTGCAGTGAACTATTAACAATTTCAATTGTCTTGATATTGCAACAATATATATAAGCGCGTATTACGATACGCTTACGATAGGGGATACGATGCTGTGTGTGAAGGTCCTAACGTGACTAATTTACAATACGACCAAGTACATTTTTTTTTTATACCTACTTATGGACTAATACCTACAAAGTAAATAAAAATACTATAACTAACTCAAAAAAATAATTACCTACCAAACCTGGACCTCTGAGGGTCGAGCACGACTTTTCGAAAACTGCGTCACGTAAAATCGAATAGTAAACGTTATCGAGTTTGTATGACGTTTGGAACAGCGCCCGCCCGTGAGCGTATTTGGAACTAAAATTTAGTATGAGGTTTCTCGATCTCGGTACGATAACCGTAACGTTACGCAGGATTCGAAAAGTCGTGCTCGACCTGCACAAGCTCTTATGTCTATAACGATAGAGCCGTGCTTAGATCATTGTGACCGCTTCGACTGCTTTTTTTAAATTCCTTTTTTAGCAACTTTTGCTGCTGACTGAGGGTCGAGCACGACTTTTCGAATTCTGCGTAATGTTACGTTATCGTATCGAAATCGAGAAACTCATACTAAATGCTCGCTGTGTGGCCTCGGCTTATGCTGAGACGGTTCCTTTTGCCACAAGTAATGTTATGTGTTCAAAACTATAATTTTGAAATGCGTCTTGTATATTGTGCACTGTATTATGTTTTGTTCGTTTACGATTTTTTTTTGTGCCAATAAACGTTTCTTTCTTTCTAAATTTTAGTTACAAAAAAAAAGTAAAATCTTTAATATAATTAAGAAATATTGTATGCCAAAACGGCTGATTGTGTTGGCACGCTTGTAAAAAACTTAACAACTGTTGTATTTGTGTATCCACAGTCTACAATAAAAATACTTTGACTTTGAATACGCTCACGGGCGGGCGCTGTTCCAAACAAATTTCTCGATAACTTTACGCAGGTTTAGAAAACTCGTGCTCGACCCTCTGCATCCTTGTGTAACTCACTATGGAATCGCCATCATATTCATTTTGCATGGGCTTACAATTGGTATCGGAGACAACTAGCTAGCTGTCACAGTCGTACAAAAACTGGAATTTCAATCCGATGACGAGTGTCAAAATAGTAAGTGAGTAAACAGGGATCTCTACCAGCCAAGCTTTAATACATACATACAGTCACGCCTGTTTCCCGGAGGGGTAGGCAGAGACCACGGACTTCTACTTGCTACGATCCCGACATACAACCTTTGCTTCCCTTACTCTCATAACATTCTTCATACATGCCTTTAATAGTTACGCAATCACTCTGCTGGCCCCTCAGGCTGGACCCTATTTTAATAACGTTTCGAATGTCGGTTTACAATGACAATTCCATCTACTTTTTAACCGACTTTAAAAAAAAGGAGGAGGTTATTTTTCATTGCGCGCTAAAGCGATCGCTTTAAAACTTCGCTTCGCTTTTAAGCGAAAAGACCGCCTATTGTATACCATACCTGTTTTTCTGTAATCTACTTGTACTGTTTTGTGGTTTTCAAGAAAGAATATTGTATCGTATTGTATTGTAAAGCAAAAACCTTTTAAGTTAGCAATTGACACCGAATTGTCATTGCAAGCAGACATTAAATATTTTGTTACGAGCACTTGTACTTACTCGTAAACAATAAGTTGGCATCAAAATTTGTTGACCATTTGTTTAACATATCCGGCTTCTTTCGCCGTAAATGACGTCCTTTATCTTAAAATTCCTTGCTTTCCCAGTCTTTTGTGACTCTTTTCTTCCCTTAATTAATTTTGCGCCATTTTGAGAGAATGTAACAAAAACCATTCCTTGTCGGTTTCCGAGGGCGTCTTTTGTTTTCGTCAATTATGCTGCTTAATTATGTAAGTAATTTGAGTATTTATGTTGAAACAATGTGTTATGTGAAGGTTTGATGGCGCCTCTCACGTTCACTGAAAACTCGCGAGAAAAGGCGAGTTAGTAGTTAGTAGGCGAAATTTAGGCCATATTTTGTTGCAGAATACCAATTTCATAGAAAACTGTCAAAGTCTCGTGGCTGGGCAGTTCCGCTCGCCCTCGCCCGCAGCGTCGCCCGGTAGTGTCACTTTATAGTAGGCCGAGCTCGAAGTTTTCGAATTCTGCGTAACGTTACGTTATCGTAACGAAATCGAGAAACCTCATACTAAATTTAAGTTCCAAATACGCTCACGGGCGAACGCTGTTACAAACGTCATACAAATTTCTCGATAACGTTACTACTTTACGTTTAGTTACGTAGGATTCGTGCTCACTCTACTGTACTTAGTGAATACCGATTTGGTTTGTCAGCGCTGACACAGCCGTGAACGCAAGGCTGATACCTTACAGAATAAAATAACATAGCTGGCCGCTATATCACCAACTCTACAAATTACAGTTTATAAATGACAATTCGGTGTCAGTTGCTGACTTGAAGAGCTTTTGTTTTAGCGCGATTCATACTGGCAAAGAAATGTTGTTAGAATTGTCATTGTAAACTGACAATTGTAAAGATGGTGAAATAGGGGTCACAATGTGTTCGTTCTTAACAATTTCGCGGGATACAATATACAATACGCAACAGTCGGTTTAACCTCTTGACCGCCACACTACGAATGAAATGTCGTGCTCTGTACGCCTCGGAGCAAACCGTCTAGTAGACAAATAGGGATCTTATCGTAAGTCTTAGAAGGATTTATTTCGAGTGGAATGTTGGTTATGTATTGATCACGTTGGCGTGTGAGCCTTTTCATTGGTTGTCACCAAAGATATGTTGTCACGACTAGGTGACTGTGGCGGTCAAAAGATTAGAAAACGTCTTTTTCTTGTTCCAAAACTGAACTGCACTTTGTGTTCAGATTTTTCTAGCGGGAATCTAGTGTTAACATCCAGCAGTCTTTTTATCAATGTACGAACTCGAAGAAAAAACTAAAAAATAGATGGCGTTATTGTGTTAAGAAGAGGTCTAAAGTGACATACAAAATGGATGGTACAGAGACAATGCCCTGCCCTAATTGCAGCATTATTTCACAATACTAATTATAACTATTAAAGAAGTGGGGCGCCGTTTGCGTGAACGGGGCTTTGACTCTCGCTCCGAATCGTCCCTGGTCCAAATGCTGTCCATCGCCGTTCAGCGCGGCAACGCGGCAAGCGTGTTGGGCACCTTTTCTCCAGGAATGTTTATTTAAAATTGTTATTTACGAGATATTTAAATTTAGGTCATTTGTTTTTATTATTAATTATAGTTCCCTTGAAACTCTGCTTCAAGTTCACGAATATGGACCTCCGCAAAGTAACGCCTGATTCAATCAATCATTGCTCTTCTACCCACAGATCTGGACAAGTTTACCGTGCACCCTGAAAACGCGACTGCGCAGCTAGGACAGCCGGTGACGCTATCCTGCGTCATCAGCTCCACGCCGCCAGCAGTCGTCTCCTGGCTCCGAGATGGGCAGAGCTTATCAGCAGATGATAGGTACTCATCAAAATTAAGGGTATACTCTTGTCGGTGGAGTGTCAATCAATCATCTCCTAATCCTTATACTCGCTAATCCTACCGCTAAGCAGCAGTGCTTGTACTGTTGTATTCTGGTGTGGAGAGTAAGACAGCCGGTGTAATTACGGTCACAAGAGGCATTTCGCCTTATCTCTCTACGTTGGCAACGCATCTGCAAATCCCATTTTATAGAATTGGTGGTAATAATTCCTTTTGTTACAGATATTATTTGTTGAAAGATCAGCTGCTTATAACAGAAGTTAGAGAAACCGATGTTGGCTTGTATAGGTAAGTCGTCTGCTAATAGACCATTGTATAATAACAAAACCGGAACCAATTGCAAACAATATGGCACCAAAAAGACAGTCTACAGTTAACAAAAAATAAGTTATATAGTAACTAGCTGTTGCCCGCGACTTCGTCCGCGTAAATTTCTGTTATCGCTGTCCCGCGGGAACTATATAATTTTCCCAAATAAAAAGTAGCCTATGTTATTCCTCAATATTCAAACTATCTTCTTACCAAGTTTCATCTAGATTGGTGCAGCGGTTTTCCCGTGAAGAGGTAACAAACAGACAAACAGACAGACAGAGAGACAGAGTTACTTTCGCATTTATAATAATTGATTCCCTGGAGAATGGGTAGGGTTCTGGTTTGGGATGCGACCTGTGTCGATACAGTAGCACCCTCACATCTCCAGGGAACCACACAAAAAGCTGGTGCGGCGGCAGAAACGGCTGAAAATAGAAAAAATTCTAAGTATCAATCTCTCGGTCCGAATTATAATTTTGTTCCTGTCGGGTTTGAAACTTTGGGTCCATGGGGTCCCAGCGCTTACAAGCTTATTTCTGAGTTACAAAAGCGCTTAGTTGATGCAACTTGTGATCAAAGGGCTGGCAGTTTTCTCTCTCAAAGAATCAGCATCGCTATTCAGCGAGGCAACGCTGCCAGCCTTTTGGGCACTATGCCACGGGGGCCTTATTTAGATTTAATTTAGTTTTAAGTTGTAGTTTATTTAGTTTAAGCTTAGATTTAATGTCATTGTAAATTGCTTTTATTATGTAAATAAAGTAGTATTTATTAGATAAGGCCGTCCATTGTTATCTTGTATTTTCATTGTGCCTTATTTCTTGTCTTGACTGTTATGTGGTGTTCAATAAAGAGTGATTGTATTGTATTGTATTGTATTGTATTAGTTAGGAAGTGCGTGTTACCATTATGATGACGGTGTCCTTACGTGCCGCCGGTGCTTGCGCACCTTCTCAAATAAGATTGGCTACTGCAGCCATCTTAGGGCACACGAAAGGGCAAACAATTTAGAGCCCGTATTTAGAATTAGCTGGCACTCGCTGCAGCCAAAACCGGCTAGGAGGCAATAATAATAATATTTTAAGAAACTGTGGTCTCACGGTACCTCACACGAAAGTTTTATTTCCATTGTCACTGTCACCTGGCCTCTGTTTCACCAGCTTTACAATTGTCAGTTTTATATGACAATTCGAACTACATTTCTTTGACAATATGAAGCGCGCTAAAACAAAAGCTCTTCAAGTCAGCAGTTGACACCGAACTGTCATTGGAAACTGACAATTGTGAAGTTGGGGAAATAGGGCCCAGTGCCCTAAGCACGACTTGTCGAATCCTGCGTCACGTAAACTCGAATAGTAAACTATAACGAGTTTGTATTATGTTTGGAACAGCGCCCGCCCGTGAGCGTACTTGGAACTAAAATTTTGTATGAGATTTCTCGATCTCGATACGATAACCGTAACGTAACGCAGGATTCGACAAGTCGTGCTTAGGGCACTGAAATACATTATATAATGTTAATTTAGTAAGATTCGTTTTGTGTAACGAATTCAAAAACTACTAACTGTTCTCCCAACAGGGCAATTACCATTTTACAAGCTTTGTATTAACAAGGACCATAAACCCAAGAGGACTGCCAGTGTCTATACGATGCCGCGTTCCTTTGAAATAATACGCCTGCTGTAGCTTATTTTACTACGGAGGGGTCTCTGTACCATTCATTTGGTATGACATTTAGACTTCTGGCTAAGACAATAGCGTCATCTAAATTCGTTTTTTCTTTCAGTTCATAGATGGCGCTATTGTGTTAGCCAGAGGTCTAAGTGTCGTACAAAATTAATGGTACAGAGACCTCTCTATAGTGAAACTAGCTACAGCAGGCTCATAATTTTACAGGAGCGCGACATTGTATAGCCATTGACAGCCCTCTTGGATTTATCTTCCTTGGTATTAAATTGCAATGCATGTACAGTCAGCGTCAAAAGTCGCCCGTCACTTTAATACTACCTTGTCGCAATAACACTCTTGTCTTATAATTAGACCTTAAAACACTCGTGTGATCCTATTATGAAACTGGGCTTCACCTCGTTTCATAAACACACTCGTGTTGTAAGAACTCTCATTATGTAACAGTTGCATAAAGTACCATTACCAACCATTACCAATTACTATACAGATGCAGAGCTACAAACACAGTGTTAAACAAGAGTGTCATGAGCCGCGGCGGTAGGCTCCACGTGGGTCCCTCGTCGCCCCGCGAGCCCGAATTCCTCGCCACCTTCGAGGGGCGCGACCTCGCGGCGCCCGAGGGGGCTGCGGGGCTTCTGCCGTGCCCAGTCGCGGGCTGGCCGCGGCCTGAGGTGAGTGCTACCGAATACACTACCGAGACACTACCGAGACATTACCGAGACACTACCGAGACACCACTGAGGCACTACAGATACATTACCGAGACACTACCGAAACATCACCGAGACACTACCGAGACACCACTGAGGCACTACAGATACATTACCGAGACACTACCGAAACATCACCGAGATACTACCGAGACACTACCGGGGCATTGCCGAGACACTACCAAAGCACTACCGAGACACCACTGAGGCACTACAGATACATTACCGAGACACTACCGAAACATCACCGAGACACTACCGAGACACTACCGGGGCATTGCCGAGACACTACCAAAGCACTACCGAGACACCACTGAGGCACTACAGATACATTACCGAGACACTACCGAAACATCACCGAGACACTACCGAGACACTACCGGGGCATTGCCGAGACACTACCAAAGCACTACCGAGACACCACTGAGGCACTACAGATACATTACCGAGACACTACCGAAACATCACCGAGACACTACCGAGACACCACTGAGGCACTACAGATACATTACCGAGACACTACCGAAACATCACCGAGACACTACCGAGACACTACCGGGGCATTGCCGAGACACTACCAAAGCACTACCGAGATACTATCTAGCCACTACAGAGGCACTACCGAGATACTATCTAGCCACTACAGAGGCACTACCGAGATACTATCTAGCCACTACCGAGACACGTAGTAGAAACATTGCCGAGACGTTGCCGAGACACTACCGAGGCACTACCGAGATACTATCCAGCCACTACCGAGGCACTACCGAGACACCACCGAGACACGTAGTAAAAACAATGCCGAGACACTACCGAGGCACTACCGAGGCACTACTGAGACATTACCGTGACATTACCGAGGCACTACCGAGGCACTACCGAGACACCACCGAGACACCACCGAGAACTGCCGAGACACCACCGAGACATTATCGAGACACCAAAAGTGCAGTCAGCAAATGAGCTTGTGTACCGGAAGGCGAAGTGTTGGTGGCCTCCCGTAAGGTGGACGGACGATCTGGTAAAGATGGCGGAAGCCTTCGGCTGGGGGTAGCCCAAGACCGATCGTCGTGGAGATCCTATGTCCAGCAGTGGACGTCTTCCAACTGATATGATGATGATAATGGTTACAGCCTAGTGTTTTCCCTGTCACTATGCTGAGCACATACTTTGTCTTCAGATAACGTGGGAGCTAAATACAGCAGGCAGCTTCGTCAGTCTGGACGGGGGTCAGGTCTTGGAGCGTTCAGACCTGGACCTCCAGATGCAGGGAGTCTACACTTGCAGGGTTCGCGGTCGGGGCGATTTGGAAAAGGTAAGAGAATTAAATACTTCTGCCGTTATTAATTTCATAAGCGTCACTCAAGCCTCCATTAGGTAAAATAGGTTTTTTTTTCTTACTAACGGAAATGTCAGTGTGACAAGGACAAACGAACTTTTAACGGCATTTTAGTTAAAACAGATTTATGAATAATTGTGACGTTTTTTAGGGTTCCGCAGCCAAAATGGCATAAACGGGTATCAATAAAATTCATTTGGCCAAAAAACGTTTGCCAAACTAATTTCCCAATAATAATATGATTTTTTTTACAGAAACTGTAAATATTTCAGGATTTATTTCAGGGCCATCGGCGGCCATCTCGTAGAACCCTATAAGTTAGGTTAGTTTTATAAAAATCCTGAAATATTTACAGTTTTGGAAAAAAAGCATTTTGGAAAATTAATAAGTTTGGCAAAAGTTTATTTGCAAACATTAGTAAACGCCAATAACGGCATTTTAGTTAAAAACCGTGTACAGCATGTATATTGATACAATTTGGAGTATAGTGTCTTGTAGGACTACAGATTAGTCCGAAACATGTTGGGATAAACTCGACTTATTTGCGTGAGCGACGTGTCTATTTCACTACATTCAGGCATCACATCCGACCTTAGAAGTGCGTTCTCGCTTAGTCAAGTCTGTCTCCACTTAACGCCCTATTCTGGATTTTAATATAAGTAGTAAAATTAAATAAATTTGGGCTACTCGGTACGGTCAGCAACAGAAGTAGCTAAGCAACCGAAGCGGTCACAATGATCCGCACAAGCTCTTATGTCTATAGCAATAGAGCCGTGCTTAGATCATTGTGGGCGCGTCGGTTGCTTAGCTACTTTTTCTGCTGACTGTACTCAATATTGGAATTCTAAGAGGTTAACTCGCTAATTAGAGGGTCCAATCAATATTAATTTTCGGGTCGCCCACGTCACTTATCTATTCCTTGAATAATTGTTTGAGAGTCATAATCTGAAGTTTAAAGTTTACGAAATTGTACCTATTAATCATCATCATCATGTCAGCCGAAAGACGTCCACTGTTGGACATAGGTCTCCCCCGCGGCTCTCCACTCAGACCGGACTTGTGCTTTCCGCATCCACCGCGATCCCGCGATCGTTACCAGGTCGTCGCTCCATCTTGTTGGAGGCCTACCCACAGCTCGTCTCCCGAGCCGCGGACGCCATTCGAAAACCTTCTGACCCCATCGGCCATCAGTCCTGTGAGCAATGTGCCCCGCCCAATGCCACTTAAGTTTTGCAATTCTTCGGTCTATGTCGGTGATCTTAGTTCTATTGCGGATTCCAGTTCTGATTGTAACCCGCAGAGAAACCCCGAGTATAGCCCTCTCCGTCGCCCTCTGAGAGGCTCTGTACCTATTAATGCGATATCTAAAATATCGTAATGTCATATACAAACTATTAAGTTAATATTCTGTCGCTTTGGCAGCGAACTTACCTTTACTTAGAATAGTTGGATACTTAAGTTAGTTATAGTCCTTGTTGAAGACTGAAAACCTCGCTGAAAGCTCGCTGAGTCTCATTCCCTGTTTGCTTCATGCTTACTGTATCTCTTCTTTTGTTGTAATAGCTTTCTATGAATCTGTGTGTTGGTAAATAAAAATGTCTTTTATTATATATTGTTAGAATCAGCATCGCTATTCAGCGAGGCAACGCTGCCAGCCTTTTGGGCGCTATGCCACGGGGGCCTTATTTAGATTTAGTTTAGTTTTAAGTTGTAGTTTATTTAGTTTAAGCTTAGATTTAATGTCGTTGTAAATTGCTTCTATTTTGTTAGACTAGCCGTTGCCCGCGACTTCATCTGCGTAGAATTCGGTTGTCGCTATCCCGCGGAAACTATAAAATTTTCCGGGATGAAAGATAGCCTATGTTTTAATCTCGGGTATAAGCTATCTCCTTCCAAATTTCATCCAAATCCGTCTAGTCGTTTCAGTGTGAAGAAGTAACATACTCCAATCACTCACAAACTTTCGCATTTATAATATTAGTAGAACAGGATAATTATATGCGAAACTGTATACAGTTTTAAATGATTCGCCGATGATTCGGCATTAGACATATGAAAACGGGATATTGACCGCGATTACCTTATAGGTTTGATGAGCTCCCGATATTTCGACCCAGTTAAAGTGTCATTCTATGGAACTTGCTAACTATGTAAACAAACCGCCATAGTAAATTCGTCATTCAGAGACAATTTCAGTATGGCGGTTTGTTTACATAGTTAGCAAGTTCCATAGAATGACACTATACATGCATCATGATCACATGCAAACAGACGAAACGAGGGTAGATACTAATACTGCGCAGACCGGGCTCTTTCGAGTGGGATTTTGTAATAATCATACAAAAACTCAACTTAAACGTGTAACTTGACTTTAAAATAACTTACCACCCTTTCAGGGGGGTAAATACCCACCCAGGGGAAGGGGGGTGGATCTATTGTTGATCAGAGCCTTTCGCTTCCTGTTTTAGATTATTCCTTACTTTGTGTTATAATTTTATTTTCCATAATTCAAGGCTCGAAAGGTCAAACTGCCTTTTAATTTGGCTTATTAAGTATTAGAGATTTGGTTGGAGAATATGATGAGTCGCTTCCGGAAAATGTAGGTAGTAATAAATGTAGGTAGTAGAAATGTTTCGGACTATTTCGTAGTCCTTCCTCTGGGAGCCCACGAATATTCAAAACCTGCGTCACGTAAAATCGAATAGTAAACGTTATCGAGTTTGTATGACGTTTGGAACAGCGCCCGCCCGTGAGCTTATTTGGAACTAAAATTTAGTATGAGGTTTCTCGATCTCGATACGATAACCGTAACGTTACGCAGGATTCGGACACTCGTGCTCGACCCTCTGCTCGCGCGACTACTAGACGCAGCTGACAGCGGCGCACAACTACCCTCGTTTTCATCGTCATTTTTATTATTGTCAAATGTAGGGTAGCACACTACAGTGATCACATCACTCTGTAAATAACGTTGATAACTGTTTACGTAAATAGCTGTTTAAGATATTGATAAAACGGACCATGCAAATGCAAGTATATAAACACGACTTAATAATATAATAATATTATGCGAGTGATCCGTTTTATAATAGACGACCGTATAGCCTAGTGGTATAGATAACCTGACTACGAACCTTGAGGTCTCGGGTTCAATCCCCGGTCGGGGCAGGTGTCTGTATGATGAATACGAATGTTTGTTCTCGGGTCTTGAATGTTTCATATGTACGAGGGCTGTTTGATAAGTACCTGTTTTCAAATGTTATTCTTGTCACTGGCTGAAAATATGTATACGAAGGTTTTAATGCATCCTTTATGGGTCAGAAAAGGTAAAAATATATCACAGCATTATTTTGTTTTTTTTCGTTTAACGGCTGTTGAAGGTCAGAATTCGATTTCAATTTGCAAATATGGAGAAAGAACAGTTTCGTTTGTAATTCCTTTTCAGTTTTTGGAAGGAAAACCATGTGAAGAGATAAAAGTATAGATACAACGTGTTTACAAGGATAATACACCTTCTATGACAACTATCAGATATTGGTATAACGAATTCAAACGGGGCAGCACATCCGTCTTTAACGAAGACTGTTCAGGCCGCCCTATTGAGGTGACTACGGAACAGATGGTCAAGAAAATTTAAAATATCGTATTAACCGAGCGCCGAATAAAGCTTAGAGAAATTGTTGACACTATTAATGTTTCAATCGAGTGGGTACAATATATTTTAAAAAACAAATTAGGGATGAAAAAGGTATCTGCAGGATGGGTGCCGCGTTTGCTCACAGAGGAACAAAAGCTTATCCGAGTGACCACTTCGAAGCAACGTTTAGCAAAGTATGGAAGCAATTCTGATGAGTTTCTGCTTCGTTTTGTGACTGTGGACAAAACGTTGATTAATAACCATACCCCAGAAAATAATAAACAGTCAGAGCAGAGGATCTTAAAATGCGAATCGGCTCCAAAGAAAGCAAAGACCGTCCCATCGGCCGGAAAGGTCATGGCGACCGTTTTTTGGGACTCACAAGGAATCATACATAATGATTACTTACAAAAAGAAAAACGATAACAGGGCAATACTACGAAAATTTCTTGAGCGAATTTTATTCTGTTTAAAGGAATGAACGACCCCAATTAACAAAGAAAAAAGTTCTTTTCCACCACGACAACGCACCAGCTCACTCGTCCTCAATCGCAGGGGCAAAATTAGAAAAATTACACTATGAATTGCTACCTTATTCACTCTATTCTCCAGACTTAGCCCCATACGGCTTTTTTTAATTCCCAAACCTAAAAAAATGCCTCAGCGGAAAGAGATTTGCGTCAAATGAAGAGGTCATTGCCGCCACAGAGGCCTATTTCGACGACTTTCCGAAATCTTATTTTTTGGGTGGCTTATTAAAGCTAGAATACTGCTGGAACGAGTTTATAGAGCTAAAAGGTGACTACGTAGAAAAATAAATATACGTGTCCAAAAAATACATGTTTTTTTTTTCAAAACACGGGTACTTATCAAACAGCCCTCGTATTTGTATATTATTAGTATGTTTATCCGTTGTCTAGTACCCATAACACAAGCTCTGCTTAATTTGGGACTAGGTCAATTGGTGTCAATAATTGTCCCACGATATTTATTTTCACTAAGGCTCGATGATCTTAAGATAAAAGGGTTGAAATTAATTGTAATTCACAAAGATTTCGAGATCAGTGATCGAGGAATCTGAGCGAAAGTGAACGTCCTTTATTACGCCATTTGATTCGTTCGAGATATTGCATCGAATTGTCGAAGTTACTTTGAATGTTGGGTATAATTTAAGAAAGGCTGCGACTTCGTAACTGATCAGCGATTGACTCCTACCCCACCTGATAGAAAGTTCTGGTGAGGCCAAAGATTTCATTAATCATCATCATGTCAGCCGAAAGACGTCCACTGCTGGCCGGGCCTCCCCCAAGGCTCTCCACCCAGACCGGTCTTGTGCTTTCCGCATCCACCGCGATCCCGCGATCTTTACTAGGTCGTCGCTCCATCTTGTTGGAGGCCTACCGACAGCTCGTCTTCCGGTCCGTGGTCCGGTTTATCTTTGTAACAGTTGTAATCTAGTGACATAAAATTGCCATACGATAAATAAATAAATAATGTACCACATAATAAAGCTTCCACTTATGTATCAAAATGTACTATTAAAAGTAAAAGAGGCATTTTATCGGACAATTAACGGGTATTTTCTTTCCGCATTCCTGAAAGAGACGATAAGGATCAAATTTCCTCCCCATACCGGAATCTCGGAGGAAATTGTTTTGTTCAACATACAGCTATGTGTATCTGTCTATGTCTTGATGGGAATATCACATCATAATAGAGTCTTGAGATAACAAGAGCGGGTCATTATGTTCAGAATCGCAATTATATTTAACGGGAGATCGCTTTTGAGCGACAAGACCGCCTATTGCCTAGGTACCTCACCTGTTTTTTGTAATATCCTTGTACTGTGAATACCTAGTTGTGTTGTATTGTATTTATTCTCAAGATGTCTATAGTTTATAATATGGAATGTTTGTAATTCACTGAATACGTCATTCGATCTTAATGAATTTGAGAACTACGAGGGGCGGCTGAAAAGTAATCTACCTAACAATGAAACAAAAGACTGTAGTGGTTAAATTTTTTATTTTTCTATATAGTCCCCTGCTAGTAAAATGCACTTATTAAATTTTTCAAATATTGAATTTAAACCATAAAAAAAAATCTTTCGGTTTGTCGTCTAAAAAGTCAGTAACCGCAGCCTTCATTTCGTCATCGATCATAAACCTTCGTCCCTGTGGTCTTTCTTGAGAAGTCTAAACAGAAAATAGTCACAGGGGGCTAAATCTGGACTATAAGAGGGGTGGTCAATGGTTTCGAAGCCATTGTCTTGCTAGCTTCGTTGTGCGGGCGGTATGCACTGGTGCGTTATCGTGCAAAATCAGAATTCCTTTGCTTTTTACTACTTTATTTACATAATAAAAGCAATTTACAATGACATTAAATCTAAGCTTAAACTAAATAAACTACAACTTAAAACTAAATTAAATCTAAATAAGGCCCCCGTGGCATAGTGCCCAAAAGGCTGGCAGCGTTGCCTCGCTGAATAGCGATGCTGATTCTTTGAGAGAGAAAACTGCCAGCCCTTTGGTCACAAGTTGCATCAACTAAGCGCTTTTGTAACTCAGATTGATTAACTTTTGTAATTCCTTTGCTTAGTTTACCTCGCCGTTTTACTTTTATTGTTTCTCTTAGTTGATATAGTCAGTTTGAGTAATAATCAGCATTCATTGTAGTTTTCTTCGGTAAATAATCTATGAGCAAAATCCCTTCTGTGTCCCAAAAGATTGTAGCCATAAGTTTACCTGCCGATGGACAGCCTTGAATTTCCGAGGCGGGTTCTCATCCTTAAATTTCCACTGTAACGACTCTTGCTTACTTTCCGGGTCCCATTGTCGAATCCAAGTCTCATCACATGTTACAATTCTAGAAATTATTTCTTCCTCTTTTCCTCGACTCATGTCCAAAAACTCTTCGCAACATTTGACACGCCTCTCCGTGTCAAATGCAGTCAACATTCTGGGGACCCAACGTGCACTAACCTTGGACATTTTCAAATGCTCATGACTTATTTCATTGACTCGCTCTTTACTGACGCCCACATCTCTAGCTATCTCCCACTGCTTCACTCGTCGGTCCTCTAATATAATTTTTTTCACCCTGGCTACATTTTCATCGGTGACGGCCGAAACTGGTCTTCCGCTACGAGGATCATCTTCCAGGCTCTCACGACCTAACTTAAACTGCTTTGACCAAAACTTTATAACAAATTCGGAAGAACACGAACTGCCAAACACACGTAACATACGCGACGAGAAGATCAGAAGAGCAGCGTGCGGTGATTAAGTTTTCACGCTGCTCGATTTTATCCATTTTCACTTTTTCTACCGACATGTTTGAAACAATTGTAGGAGACAAATAAACGTGATGCAATAAACAAATGAATGTAATACATTTTGAAAATAGAATAACAAACGAATATAAATCCATACCAGCCAGCATTATTTTTGTATATATTTCTGACCAAGGAGATTACTTATCAGCCGCCCCTCGTATCTGTCCTAGTTTTTTTTTAATTATCAGGAACAACAGATGTACTTACAAAATGAAAACCTTTTTTACTTAAAGTCGTAAACGAACAAATTTATAAACGTACTACTTAGTTGTTTACATTATCCATAATTATTTAAAAAACAGAAAACTCGACTGCGGAAAAACTATTAACTTACATAAGTATATTAATATAAGTACCTCATGTTACTCCCAAAACTGAGAAGAATCTAATGACACCGCATAAATGTTGAAATCCGTCGAACGGAAGGCCACAAAGCGTGCTAAAGGTTAGACATAAATACCTACATAAATACGTAGAAAGTTACAAACATACATATACTCGAAAAACATAACCCTCCTTCGGTAGCCGGTTAAAAAAAACCGCAACAATTCCCCTAACCTTGCTTTTCAACGCCGATGGCTGGCGTGCCGTTTTAAATTACCATCAACTTCCAAAATTACGTGCCTCATTGAATATCTAACTGTCAACTGAATCGTGAACTGAATCTCCATGTAATTCCTATGTTGATATAACGAGGATTCGATAACATAGCCCCTGTTTAGTCGGGCTCACTCAAAGATAATTCTAAAGTTAGGATGATATTCGCGTGGGTAGTGAATAATGGTTTCGAAATTCTACTGCCTTTCCTGTGGCCAAAAGTGAACAACTTGTTGTTTAATGTTTTCTAAGCCAGAAAAACTCAACTGACTTAAAAAACTATTGAACCGATTTTTATAAAACTTAGCCAAGAACCACCTGGATTAAGCTTTAGATCAAAACAAGGCGCGTCCGAATCCGTTCATCCATTTACGAGCTACGATGTCACAGACATATACAGATACACCCATACACGGTTACACAGGTTAAACTTATAACACCCCTCATTTTCTAGGGGGTTAGAAATATTATCTTTAGAAACTAAACGTTATATCTGATTGGTGGTCATGTTGGAATGAAATACTTAATATGTATTCTTCTAAGTTTCTATCAAAGGAAAACTCCTAAAGTACCTACTAACTTTAGTGTAATAGTTAGCTCGTGACACGTAATGTCAACATGATTCAAGTTGGTATTATAATAACAATAAAACACTCTTTCGTTCTGCATAACCAGCCAAGGTATAGGTACCAGTAAGTCATAAGTTGAGCGAAAATGGAACCTTTTCTAAATAAAGTACAACATGTTATGCTTTGTCATGTCAAGCCACGAACACGTCACTACGTGGTGACGGCTGGGCCGTGTTTTATAAAGCTACAAGTTACAGTTTACAAGCGGAAGTCTCTTTCTAACAAGAGGCGATAGAATGAAACTTCTGTTTGTAAATTGTAACTTGTATGTAGCTTTATAAAACACGGCCCCAGTCACTGCTATTTATTTCGAGAAAAAACATCTGTGGCCTCAGCATTCCTTGACAAGACTAACATAATTATTATACTTACATCCATGCCTTCCAAAAGTCGTATCCATAACGAAACATTGTATAAAAATACCCCTACAACGTAGGCTTCCGCGATCTACAGTGGATCATAATAAATTTTATTAATGAAATGTGTCATGGTTCTTGAATAAACGAATTGTATTATTATACGTATAAATGGATATTTATCCCTCTCTAGGTTGGCATCTATTCTGCAAGCCCCCTTGGGTTGTTGGAGTCTATTGGGCAGTGGTGATCACTTTACCATCAGGTGATCCACTTGCTCGTTTCCATTCCTTGTGGTATAAAAAAAATAGGTAGCTGGCGTAAGGTATAGTGTCAATTTGGGGCTATTAGCCAACCCTGTACAGCGTAAGAGATTCGCGTGTGAACACATAACGACTAGGTTTTCATGAGCCTTTGGACGCTGCGCTTCTCTGTTCCATATCCGATGAATAACATCATACCTACTGGCCCGATATTGCTTTCCAGTGGTTTAATGGAGACGGGAAAATCGGAAAAAGTCTTGGGGTAGGTTTTTATAATATTTATGTAAAAAGTCATTTAAAAAACATTAATACAAAATATACAAAAAGCGACGACCTGGTGAAGATCGCGGGCCCGCGGTGGATGCGGAGAGCACAAGACCGGTCTGAGTGGAGAGCCGCGGGGGAGGCTGCCGGCCAGCAGTGGACGTCTTTCGGCTGGCTAGGGTGCCACCGGGGCGGGGATATGATTATCTAGACACACGAAAAACTCAGAGGTGCGAGCCGGGGTTTGAACCCACAACCTCCTGTTTGAGAGGCCATGTAGGTCAAACCACTAGGCTATCACGGCTTTTTAAAGTGAAAAAAAAAATCGTTTATAAATTATCAGATCATAAATCCATAAACTTCAATATAAACTCAAACTATGTTACGTAGGTATGTAGCAAATTACAGTAGGTACATAAAAAAAAATTGTCTGATGATTTATATAATTTCTTAGTTACAAACTCAAGTTTTTTAATGCTCTTTGCAATAATTATTTTACCTTTAAATACCTTTTTATTCACAGAACTACTAAAAAGATGATAGAAGTGGCATGGCCGCGTGACCTTGTCGTGTCGCCGTGCTAT
Organism: Clepsis dumicolana; assembly: GCA_963691665.1. Taxonomy (NCBI): domain Eukaryota; kingdom Metazoa; phylum Arthropoda; class Insecta; order Lepidoptera; family Tortricidae; genus Clepsis; species Clepsis dumicolana. The sequence continues at coordinate 15,055,052 of OY829515.1, read as the reverse complement.
TAAATTGCGGATACTCATCCACAGCACAGTATATATATAAGCTAAAGCAGTACAGAAACTAGGCCTTTTTGTTGAGATGATGACGTAAGCGCCGATTGAGCGTTAGGGTTGTCCTCTTATTTTTTTGTAAAATTGAAATAGTTTTTGTGTAGTTAGCTCTATATCTCAGCTATTTAAGCCTTTTTTGAGATAACTAGCTAGTTTTCGTTAGAACATTAGGGTATCTGTCACTCTTAATTACTAAAATTTATGGGTTTTTATTTACTATTTACTAAACCTTTTATTTGGGTATTATAATGATCAAATAATCGAATGAATTGACTGACTAGTTTACAAACAAAATTGTGTAATTAAATAATCATCAACATTTTAAGAAAACTTTGTTTTCGTTAGTTATTAAAAATGCGAAACTGTCACCCGCCATCTTGGATCAAAAAAATAATGTCAAATTCGAACTCACCGCTGTCAAATTACGTGAAATCGATACCCATGACCATTTTTAGTGATAAAAATAACAAACTGTCACCCGCCATCTTGGATCCAAAAAATAATGTCAAATTCGAGCTCACTGCTGCCAAATGATCATTTTATTAACAAAAATTACAAACCCAATCCCAATCCGTAATCTTACATTGAATTTTTTTTATTCCACTGATTACAATTCGAATTAAATTCATAAAAAGTAAATAAGTTATGTCACTGTGCTATTACCATTATTCATCATTAAATTATACCACCTATCTAATAACTATTAGGTTTTAAACACAGAGTCGCCACTCGTCTCGACGCGGCACCCGCGACTGACAGCACCGCTACTCCACCTTATTAGCCTTGTAAAAACTGTGTCCGTGTGCGTGTGTCATTTCGAACGTTTGTACGTAGTTTCTGTACTGCTTTAGTTTGTATATATATATACTGTGTCCACAGTGCGTAATTACACTAGTAATTGTGTGCGTAATTGCGTAGTGTTTTTGCGTGTGTGCGTTAGCACGGTGTTAGGCGTAGTGCGTTAGTGTGGAGGGGAAAAACCGGCCAAGTGCGAGTCGGACTTGCGCACGAAAGTTTCCGTACCATTATCTATAAAAACGGCTAAAAAATCATGTCCGTTGTATGGGAGCCCCACTAAAATTTTCATTTTATTCTGTTTTTAGTATTTGTTGTTATAGCGGCAACAGAAATACATCATCTGTGATAATGTCCAACTATCACGGTTCATGAGATACAGCCTGGTGACAGACGGACAGTCAGACAGACGAACAGCGGAGTCCTAGTAATAGGGTCCCGTTTGACCCTTTGGGTACGGAACCCTAAAAACGGCGACATTGGTTCTCGAAGGAAGTTCGAACAATATCATTTTCTATCCTGTTTTTATTACTTCCGTGTTTTTATCGAACATTTCCCCGCCAATTAACTTCGGACATCAAAGGCAGCCTCCTCAAAAGCTACATTATACATAATTGTTTTACATTATCCGCTTTTATATTTTTTTAGGCATTTAATAAACCGCACCGTTAAAAAATGACGATCGTCCTGTATATTATATTAACTTTTAGCTACGTTTATTCCGAGAAATTTCGTGTTACGAATTTTATGTTAATTTTTTTAAATATTTCTTTTTGTGTAAGGCCTGGTCGCTTTACGCTCTTATAAGTGTTATAAGGGTAAGTAGGATTAGTGTTTTACAAGCTTTTATAATAATAATAATAATATCACGGGACAAATTGACACCAATTGACCTAGTCCCAAACTAGGCAAAGCCTGTACTGTGGGTACTAGAGAACGGATAAACATACTTATATTGATAAATACATAATTATATACATATTAAACATCCAAGACCCGAGCACAAACATTCAATCATTTTATTTAATCATTTTTAACTTTTACTGTTCGTATGTTTGTAAGTTGTCCGTCAAATCGTGCAACTGAATTTTAAAGCTGAGGCCCGAGTGTGAATACTCGAATCCTGCGTAACGTAATCGAGTATTTAGTAGCGTTATCGAGAAATTTGTATGACGTTTGGATCAGAGCCCGCCCGTGAGCGTATTTGGAACTAAAATTTAGTATGAGATTTCTCGATATCGATACGATAACGTAACTTTACGCAGAATTCGAAAACTCGTGCATAGTTGGGAGTTTACAGTGAATCATTAATTAGTTTACTATGGCGAGCACTGCAGTCGTCACAAAACTAAGGGCCAGTGTCAGACACATACATTTCATTACAAAGCTGACCATTAAGACGTGCTTTAAAGACATAAAGCAGACAGACGACAGCCTTTGGCTTATCTATGCACTACAATTTTTCTGCCACTTTTTGAGGGGGACGAGGAACACACGTACAGCACACGTCTACGCTCCTGCCAAAATTTGTTACGCACACTAATAGACCCTGATCATTTTGGTCAGACTTAATGTTAGAGAATTGGCAGTAGGGAAATCGCGCGTAAACATCTCCATTCCTTTCCTCCTCTAAGTTTAAAATAAACATAACATTTATAAGTAACACTTGACAGCACGAGTTAAATGAAAAATACCCAGTTATCTGAAACCTGTGACAATACAATAATCTGGTCGCGAAATTCTGGTGATGCGGCCAGGATCGTCGCAGATCCGTAAGTCATCACACTGGTCAAAATCTTTTGACTTCAGACACTGCATATCCTGGTATATCATGCTCATATCTGTTTCTCTTGTCCTCAGTCCTTCAACGTGACAGTGACCCGACCAGTCAATATCACCATGCCGCCATCTTCCAAGCAGGCTCCCCGCGCCAGCACCGTCCGCCTGGCCTGCTCAGCGGATGGCCGACCAGCGCCCAACGTCACGTGGTACAAGGATGGTTCTCCCCTGGCTCTCATAGAGAGGGTAAGTTACATATTAGATGGTCATCATCACCAGCCTTTTTTACATCCTGCTGGGCACAAGTCTCCTCTCAGAATGAGAGGGCTTGGGCTATAGTTCCCACGGAAATGGAATTGAATACAATGTAATTTTATGTCCGCTTCTGTGACTTATATTCTTCTGACATTACACACTTTATTTATAACTAGAGAGCACCCGCGGCTCAGCCCTCGTGGAATATTATATTATGCAGGTACGGTATAATATCACCAAATATTATTGAAAAAAATATTGAAAAAATGAGTACCAAGAAATCGCCTGGAAGTGATGGTATTAGAATGCAAGATCTGAAATATATTAACAGAGAAATAAGTCCTGTTTTGGCGAATTTTGTTTAAAAAAATCACTCATACGGCCTATTTATAAGCAAGGAAGTCATTTGGATCTTTCTAATTATAGACCAATAGCAATATTAAGTGTAGTAAATAAAATAGTTGACCAAATTAGACATAGACATAGACATAGACATAACTTTATTCGACATCAAAAAATACACTGACTCTTAAACAAATACAAAAAGTTACTGAAATTATACTTAAATGATGATGTCGAAAAGGAATTTGACTCAGCATTATGCTGCAGCAGGCGCCTGCTACAGCGCTGGTTTTCAGGCAAACCCTTCATATCCTTGCATCAAACGCGTTGGACCGGAATCAGCACAAATAAGTTTGCGTAGGAAAAGTGTGTGATAAATAAATAAAATAAAATAAATAAATAAATAAAATAAAATAGCTAAATAAATAAAATAAATTTATTGGTTTACCAAAAAACAGCAACATCTTATATTACATACAGCCATATTTTCTTAGCCTAAAATAAAAAATATAAAAAATATGAAGGTAGTCGCATTAGAGGTAAGACGAAGTAGCCTTCCCGCCTACGGGCAGTGCTTGTTGTAAATTCAATAAATATTTGCTTAGTTTAATCTTAAAATTACTAATAGCGATATTTTTTTTGAATGGCGGAGGCAGATTATTCCAACACTTTGTGGCAGTGTATTTAAAACTACCTTTAAAAGCGGCAGTTCGGTGATACGGAACCGCTAGTTCATTGCTAACCTCTCTGACCCCATGTGTGCTGGATCTGCTTTTACGCCATCTTAATTTTTGGAACAGGTACTCCAGTTTTAACAATACCAAAAAGCAATGAGGATAAGTGAAGTTCTCTCCGATATGCCATCTTTAAAATGCCAGCGGAGTTTAAATATGGCGTTACATGCGTACGCGAGGGAATTTTAAAACAAAAACGAGCACAGGCATTTTGGACTCTCTGCACTATACGATCTGTGCGGGAGAGCAGCCGAGGACCGTATACTACATCTGCATAACCCAATTTTGAGAGTATCAGAGAGTACTTTCCTAGAGGAAAACAGCGTGTTGTCCGATACACAGCACGGGTTTAGGCGCGCGAGGAGTACCTCTACGGCCCTAGCACGATTTACTGATGAAATATATCAGCATTTAAATAACAGAAAATATGTTGGGATTATTTTTGTTGATTTTAAGAAGGCATTTGATACGTTGGACCACGAACAGCTACTTCAAGCTATGCAAGAGTGTGGTGTTCGTGGCCCAATAAGAGAATGGTTTCGTAACTATTTAAGTGGGCGTACTTTGCGTGCCACCATTAGCGGTGTGAGTGGCAGCGAGGAGAATGTAGGGCATGGTGTGCCGACCGGCTCGGCGTACAGGCCGGTCGGGTACATCATGCATGGCAATTGCATCAGCAACGTTGTCCAAAATTGCTCCACCTATATGTATGCTGATGACACTTGTTTGGTGTATGCTGATAAAGAAGTTAAAAATATTGAAAAATGTTTACAAAATTATTTGGAAAGCATATTGAAGTGGTCTCATGATAACGGAATTATATTGAATGCTGATAAAATTAAGGGTATGTTAATCCACTCGCCTTATAAAACAAAAGAATGTGAAAAGAATACTGTTATCGGACACAAATATGATTGTTTACATGGTGCTGAACCAACTTGTAGTTGTAAGAATATACAGTTTGTAGACAAATATAAGTATTTGGGCCTAACAATAGATACCACCATGAATTGGAAATATCATATAGAGATACTATGTAATAAATTGAGATCGATTTTGTACAAAATTATAAGCTTAAAAATGACAGTTAGTAAAAAAGTTTTGATTATGTTATATCATGCAATGGCAGATTCGGTAATTGGATATGGATTAATGGCATACGGCCGCACTTTCAAAACTTACCTAGACAAATTGTTAAATATTCAGACCAGATTATTAAAAGTTATAGTAGATAAAAAGACGAGAAAAATATGTAATGGAGATTATAAAAGGTTATTTAATAAGTTAAGTGTCCTGTCCGTGCATGAGAAAGTTAAGTATTTAATAAATAGCAACCGACCAATATCGGGAAACTGAGCACAAAATCCCAAGGACGTATTCATGTAATCTAAGAGCCACGTCACGACTTAAGTATGTTGAACCTAAAGCTAACAATTATTACGGTAAGAGAACGAGGATGTATATCACTCCACGATTGTTTAATAATGTTTTCCGAAAGTGAGTGTAAAAGTTTGCAAATTTTATGAACAAATTAAAAAAGCTTTTTTTAGAAGAGTTTGTATCGCAAAATGAAACGGATTAGTGTAGGTGAGTATTGAAGTCGCGAAATAAAAACTAGTATTGTTAGTGTAAAGTAGCATGTACAACGTGCGGCCCGGGGCTAGGATGTGATCGCATGGTTGCGCCTTATTGCAATAGAACAGGGTGCAGGCTTGAATCCATGGATCGGTCCTGGGCTGTATAAGTGTAGTTAGATTATTTAGTTTAGTTTAATGTAAACAGGGTACAACTGTGGTTGAAGTGAGCGCAGTATTCGCTAATAAACGTAATAGTTTGGCGAAATTAGTGATGTAACATAAACTATGTACCATTTGAGAATAAATAAATAAAAAAAAAAATGTATTATTACGTAAGGAATCTCAATAGCAATAGGAATGTGCCCTCTGGGTAAGAAAGTATAATATTTCTAATTAGTCCGTCAGACTATTAGTCATACCCGTATTTTTTGCTTCATGTTATCAATAAAAAATTACGTAGATAAAATTTAAAATTTCCGTAGACTGCAATGCAGAATAATGAATGGCTTTCTTTATCCCTGAACGGCAACACTGGCATAGATAATAGATCACTCGCTATTGACTCGAAATTCGAACTCGCGATTTTATTTTGCTTATTATACAAAACTTACACACCCAATATCATATTTTCTCAAGTTTTTCGCGATTCCCAAGATCAAACAATCGAATTGCTTTAAAAATCCGGAGAAATAATGCGTTGTTTGGGAGAAACGTGTCAAAATGGTGTTGTAGAGCGCCATCTCGTTCTGTTTCGTTTCTTTAATCCCGTTTTGGTTTTTCGAATTTATATATTAGATGTTTTTTTTCTCAGATCGGGTTACGGAAGTCGTACCCTGAGGAGGATCGCATAGAACTGGTCATCAGCAGTGTAACTTCAGAAGACGCAGGTAAACTGTAGCAATACGTTTTAAGTGTTTGCACAAAAGTTGCATGAATATCTTTTTTCGATCTGTTTCCGCCCACGTGCAGAAAGGGCTACCTTTTTATGAATACCCACGTAAAGCAGCATTATTCGAGGACGTGCAACTGTGTGTAATTGTGTGTCTGCATTTAATGATTCGAATACTAGATTAGTAAATAACAGTAAATAACTGTGTGCCTGTATTTAACGATTCTTAATACTAGTAAATAACAACTGTGGGTCTGCATTTAATGATTACCAATACTAGTAAATAACAGTAAGTAACTGTGTGTCTGCATTTAATGCTTCCCAGTACTAGTAAATAACAGTGTCTCTCCGTTTATGATTCCAGGAGTATACCAATGCTTCGCCAGCAATAACGTTTCCGTGTCGTCTGCGTGGGCGGCCCTTACGGTGACCGGATCGGACGCCGCGCCGCCGCACCGCGTGACGTGTGAGCCGGTCGACGCCAGGGAGGTCCTCGTGCGGTGGCTGCCGGCGCAGGAGCCGGTCGTGGCTTACACTGTGCATACTACACGGCAAGGTGGGTGCCAGCGGGTTACCGGACGGCGGCAGCAACCGGGAGATGGCATTTGTAACCTTTACTAGTGGCTGTGTGAGCTGTAGACCTGGTGAGCTCATTTTTGAATATTTGTTGTTTTTAAAAGAGAGAGGGGGTTGCGGGGGTGGGAGGGAGAGGGAGAGAGGGTGACGGGGAGAGGGGGTGACGGGGAGAGGGAAAGAGAGGGGGAGAGGGAGAGAGAGATTTATTCACGTACATTCGACACATACAGAAAAAAAAACCGGGCAAGTGCGAGTCGGACTCGCGCACGTGGGTTCCGTAGAAAGATTTTAACGCTTTTCCCTAGTGTTTTAAGAAGTCCAGTGTTAGCAGAGAGCCATGCTCCTAAGTAAAATGTACGCATGGGGTCAACTTCTGTCTGCGAAATCTACAGACAGACATAAAAAATTAAGATTATGAGATTTTTCTGAGTGGTTGTGCTATAAAAGCTACCTTCATGCCAAATTTCAAGTTTCTAGGACAACTGGATGTACGCTTTAGGTCTTCGGAAATAGCCTTTTAAATGACTGTATCTTATGATTGCGTTGACTTAGAAGATTGATTATTTCACAGCTTCAAGGGACCGCAGACTTGAGTATTTGATACTAATTTTAGTATGCTACCTACACGCGTTCCAGAGAAAAAGGGTCTTGACAGACAGACAGACAGACGGACAACAAAGTGATACTATAAGGGTTCAGTTTTTTCCTTTTGAGGTAGGTACAAAAAACGGTAGGTACATTCGAAAAAATTGCTTTGTAAGATGTGATTTTAGCGTCTCCGCTTCAGCTCGGACAAAAATGCTTTAGTACCTATGTCTGGCTGTCTGACTATTCTCTTCAACAGGTGGCAACTTTCAATCGATTCTCGTGAGATTGTTCTAAACGTGCAAATTTGACCGTTGGATATCTATTTTTACGTGGGCTAAAATAGCCTTATAAGTTCTTGTAACAATAATAACTGTTAATTCTTTATTTTTAGATATAGTCGGGTCGTCTTTGCCCGGCCAGCCTCACAAGAACACCCAAGAAGTCGTGACGGTGGCGGAGGCCCTCACTCCTTACAAGTTCGAGGTAAAATAACTCTTAAGTTCATCATCTCTAGCCTATTTAACGTCCCACTGTTGGGCACAGTCCTCTCACAAGCAGATGGCTTGGGCTATGGTTCCCATGCGGACCCAGTGCGGATCGGGAACTTCACACACACCGTTGAATGGTTTGCCAGGAGCGTGCCTCAACGGAACGTATTCCTTCACCGAAAAAAAAGCTTAAACACAATTGTAATTTCGTAGGTAAATTAATTCCGTGAAAGACAGAGGTGCGTGCGGGTTCGAACCCACGGCCCTCAGCTTCAGAGGCCATAGGCCAATCCCAGCCAAGCAGTATGACGTAAAAAAGGCTCTTGATGATGATGATGAACGCCTTGTACAGTCGAGTTCTCCAATATCTATATAGTCAACAGTTCAAAAATATCTATACACAGACCTTATTACCAGTTACATAAGGTCTGCGTTTAGATATTTATGAACCGTTGGCTGTACAGATATTAGAGATCTTGACTGTACCTAATCTGTGACCTAATGTAACTTGTGTTTAGAAGAAATATGACTTTGTGCCAAGTTTCTTGCGGCGCATTCTTCTTGGCAATCGTGGCCTTTCGAAAGCGCTGGTAGACTCAAAAAAACGTGTGATAGAGGTTTCAATCGCCTTTTTACTGTTTTGTTTTTCTTTTTCATATATTGCTGTTTGTTGCAGGTTCGGGCGTATATTCAGTCTATGAAAAACATGGCAACAGATTTTTCTGAAGGCGTGGTGTGTCAAGGGCAGGGAGGTAAGAATACGGGTCGCACTTGGTCGGATTTTACAGTAAAAATAGTTTTTACACAATGCATTGAAAAATTTGTTAGGTTCAGCCTCTCAAGTATGGCTTACTTTTTTCATCATCATCATTTATTTAGCAAACATGTACATTAGTCTTAGAACTAATTATACATGGACCCTGGTAGGGTATAGCTACAGCAAATACTTACTTATGTCTACTTATATACATATTCATCTACTTTATAAGTATTTCTAATATTTTCTCCAACTTAACATCTAAGTATGGTATGGCACAGTTCACTTAATAAACTAACTTACTTAACCTTATTCTAAAGTAAGCTTTCAATTCTTATTTATCTGTAACATTAAATAAGTATTTATTTATTTATACGTAAGTATAAGTATTTATTTATTTATACGTAAGTATAAGTATTTATTTATACATAAGTATAACTTGGTGGAGCGTGGTACGGATTACCGAGGTTGCTGGTTCAAGTCCAGCTGCTTAATTGATTTTTCTTTGCATTGTCATTATACAGTCAGCAGAAAAGGTAGTTAAGCAACCGACGCGTTCACAATGATCTAAGTACGGCTCTATTGTTATAGACATAAAAGGTTGTGCAGATCTTTGTGACCGCTTCGGTTGCTTAGAAGTTTCTGCTGCTGACTCTATGTTGCCCGTATACAGAGTGTTACAAAAATACCCATAAAACAAAGGGGTTAAATGGTCCATTATAAAGAGTAAATTTTGGGTCAATCAACTTTTCTTTGCCACGTTGCCATGAGATGTCCCCTGGGTAACACATCAAAAATATGATTTTCTAAGTCCCAACTTTCTTGAAAGTCAGGATTTGCACGCTTAGGAGATGAAGCATGAAGGAATTGGCATACAACTGTCGAAACTCCTAACGTTTGGTGGAGTGGTGCCTTAGAAAATATTATTTTAGACATATTTTAGACGAGTGACCCAGGGCACATGTCCATGGCTACGAGTGGCAAAGAAAACTTGATTGACCCATTTACAGTATTTGAATCACTGTATGAAAAAAAAAAAAAAAATGTCTGTAAACCCGAACCCTATATTTTTACAGGTTATTTTGAACGCGTTGTGTTCTTTCAGTACCCATCCAGCTGGAGAAGCTGAACAGCTCCTCGGTCCTGGTGTCCTGGCAGCGGTTCGCGGCGGAGACCCCCGGCGTGGCGCAGTGGCTGCTGCAGGCCCGCGCCGGCGACGGGGCCCCGATTAACGTCACCCTCGACGCTGGCGCCACCAGCTACATGCTCACGCGTGAGTGGACTTATTGGAGTTAGAGAGTCATCATGCTTAAGGGTCCCGGGTTCGATCCCAGGTCCGGGCAGCTGTTTGTATGATGAATACGATCATGTTTAATATGTACCTATTTAAGTATGTATTTATCTATATACGTATATTTATCCGTTGTCTAGAATCCATAGTACAGGCTTTGCCATTGGTGTCAATTGCCCCATGATATTTATTTATTTATTTTAATACATATAGTTTTACATACAAATACATATAGTATATTCTTTTGAGTAGCATAAATTCCACGGACAACCACCCTTTGAACACCGCATCTTTTATAGTTTACTTGGAAAGTTATTACGAAAAAAGCCACGGTGAGCTGGCCGGGGGAATGCGTCGCGATTGGTTCATAGCTTGTCATCTGGTCGAAAGTGAGCCGCGATTCGAGGTTAGAGAGGTTTATAGGTGCAAATGAAGATATGCGTTTCGGAAACGTTCGCCTGACAGTTGGTGTCCAGGCCCCTATTTCTCCATCTTTACAATTGCCAGTTTTATATGATAATTCGAACTACATTTCTTTGACAATACGAAGCGCGCTAAAACAAAATCTCTCCGCAGTTGACACCGAACTGTCAAGAAAACTAACTATTGTAATGTTGGTAAAATAGGGGCTTGAGGGTGGTTGGTCCGTGATAAATTGCAATGTTTCCTTTCAGTCCCCGAAGACTGCGCCCTGGAGGTCCGCGTCCTGGGCACCCGCAGCCTGCCCTGGCTGCAGCAGGACCTGTCCCAAGTGCCCTGGTACTCCGCGTCCGACTCTGGGTGAGGTTCTGATCGCCAGCAACGGGAAATTATTCATCGGTATCCGATCGGGAACTTTCTGATCTTTTTGTTAACCCGAGACGAAAAAGAGGGGTGTTATAAGTTTGATATGTGTATCTGTGTGTCTGTGTATCTATGTATCTGTCTGTGGCATCATAGCTCTCGAACGGATAGACCGATTTCGATGCGGTTTCTTTTAATCGTAAGCTAGTTTAATCGAGATGGTTCTTAGCCAAGTTTTATTAAAATAGGTTCACCCGTTTCTGAAATATTCAACTTTGAAATGAAAATGTCGGGGGTTTTGGTTAGGTTATTTGAGCTTGAAATTTGAGAAATAGTACATTTATTTTAACATGACTAAGTCCCGCTTTTATCGTAACATTATTTGTTAACAGCGATGGCGTCTCGGCCCCTCGAGATCTGGAGGTGATGCAGGTCACCGCGCGAGGCTTCACCATGCGCTGGAAGACGGACCAGCCGCAGAAGCACTTCCTGGTCTGCGTCACCAAGGTCGATGGCATCGAGGAATGCCAGCTCAGGTACATTACCCCCCCCGCCCTATCCCCCCCCTTCCCTCTATCCCAATGTAAAACTATGTATTTAATTGAGAAATGTCACAATGTAAAACTATGTATTTAATTGAGAAATGTCACAATTTAACTACTTATCTTTACTAACCGCCGTATCCCTGCTATTCATAAACCCATATTAACTAAAAAGTTTCCTTTGTCCCTTGTCACATTGACATTTCCGTTAGTAAGAAGAAGACAAAACCTATTTTAGCTAATGGAGGCTTGACTGACGTTTATGAATAATGTCATAAGTTTATACGCAACTGGCTTATGCCCCGCGGCATGGCCTGCTTGAAATATTACAAAATGGGCTAGCTCCATATCCCGTGGGAATTTCGGAAAATTCCTTCTTAGTGCACCTCTAGGATACTCAAGGTCTATGTTTGCCAAATTTCAAGTCTGTAGGTCCAGTTGTTTAGGCTGTGCGTTGTCTGTCAATCATGGTACTGTTTTATAGGTATAGATGTAATTCACGCATCAAAATTACCGGAGTGACATTAGTTCTATTCCAGCTCTAGTGAATTAATGAATACTATTATAATAACATAACCTTAAAATTAACTAAGCGGGTGGTAGGACCTTGTGCGTGATCCGTCCGGATCGCTACCACCATCTTAGTCGCTAATCCTGCCGCTAAGCAGCAGTGCTTGCACAGTTGTGTTCCAATGTGGAGAGTAAGACAGCCGGTGTAATTACAGGCACAAGAGGCATTTCATCTCAGCTCTCTAGGTTGGCAACACATCTGCAAACCCTCCGGGGTTGCGGGTGTCTACGGGCAGTGGTGATCACTTACCATCAGGTGACCCACTGGCTCGTTTGCCTTCCTCGTTGTATAAAAAAAAACTGAAAGTACTTATGTCATTTATGTTTACAGTGACATGAACTCGATTACAATAGAAAATCTCCAGCCGGCCAGCGAATACGAGGTGCGGGTTCAGACCAAGGTTCCCGGGCGAGAGGCTGCCGAGACCGCGCTCTCGTACCACGTCATCACATTGCCGGAAGGTAACATAGTGGTACTTAGTATGTACAAGCTACAGACCTATACCGGGATAGAAACAAATAGTTCATCTATTTGTATGGGAACTGAGCGCGCAACATATTGCGTACGTATTTTGTCGTCGCGAGTGTAATTGGAGAAATACATGAACAGCTCTAAATTTTATGGCGGTGTTTAAAAAAACCGACCCTATTACTAATACTCCTCTGTCCGTCAGGCTGTCTGTCTGTCTTAATGAAATAAAAACGGATCACTCACGTATATAAGTCGAGTTTAGCCCGACGGTAGTCGCGCGAGCAGAGCCGAGGCGCGCAGAGGAAGGACTACGAATTAGTCCGAAACATGTCTGGCTAAACTCGACATATATACGTGAGTGATCCGTTTTTATTTCATTATGATGAAAGTCTGTCTGTCTGTCCGTTTGTCACCAGGCTGTATCTCATGAACCGTAATAGTTAGACAGTTGAAATTTTTACAGAAGATGTATTTCTGTTGCCCCCATAACAGCAAATACTAAAAACAGAATAAAATAAGTATTTAACTGGGGCTCCCATACAACAGACATTTATTTTTTTGCCGTTCTTATAGATATTAATACGGAACCCTTCGTGCGCGAGTCTGACTCGCAATTCTTTCTATCCCGATGTAGTTCTGTGGTATAAGCTTTAATTGACCTTTACCTATTTACTGTCCCGGTGTCTCTATCTCTGTCTGTAATCAAATCTTGCAAGTTATGTAACTGTGACTTACTTCCAGTTGCCAGATTGACTTGGATATAATTTATTTACACAAAAGCAATGTACAATGACAATAAATCTAAGCTAAAACTAATAACTAAAACTTAAAATAGAACTAAATTAATTTTAATTAAGGCCCCCGTGGCATAGTGCCCAAAAGGCTGGCAGCGTTGCCTCGCTGAATAGCGATTCTGATTCTTTGAGAGAGAAAACTGCCAGCCCTTTGGTCACAAGTTGCAGCGTCCAAGCACTTGAATTTTTTTTGGATATGTAGATTGAATAATAATGGAAGCAAAGTAAAATGTATACCTACCTAGTCAGCAAATAAGCTTGTATTAAAAATAATAATAATAATAAAGAACTTATATTATTCAAGTATGAACTTATATGTATTGTATATGTATTATAATTATGTATTTATTCGTACGTGTATTATGTTGTTACCATGTAATGTTTTGTTTTATTTATTATATTGGGTGTTTTTCCTATGTGTTTTCATATTTATTTATCTCTGTATATTATTGGTTGTCTGGTAGAGATCGCTTTTAAGCGATAAGACCGCTTGTTATCTACCCTGGCTATGTTTTGTAATCTCATTGTACTAATTTGAGGTGTATAATAAAGAATATTTATATGTATGTTTGTATTTGTATAAATATATTTATTTATTTGAGAAAAATAAACCATTCGAGCCACTTTTGACCCTTAATAACTCAAAATCAATTGAACCATAAACATATGAAATTTGGTTCAATACTTAAAACCCCCGAGGAACCCCAAATTTCATAAATAGAGCTCGTTATATTAACATTATTAACGTATATAAATCGGCATTTTTAACAGACTTCATTGTAAGTGTGAGTGAGTGATTGATAATGGTGATAATACTTATAGATCAAAAACCGGGCAAGAGCGTGTCGGACACGCCCAGGATAGGGTTCCTAAACCATTACGAAAAAGCCATGGCATCATTTAAAGGATTTTTCATGACACTTATTCGAAACCAGTGTTAGCAGAGCCCTACTCCAAAGCAAACTGTACGCAGTGTGTGGGGTCAATTTATATCGGATAGTTACAGACACATAATTAACTATTGCTCCCAAACCTGTAAATCCCGCTTATCTCTGATAATTTTCCTCTTGAATTCACCATAATGCACTACTTACTGCTCCACATTTCCAAACATAACAGTTTCTCTGGTAAAGGGGGGGGGGGGGGAGGGGGGGAGGGGACGACGACGACGACACTGGACTCCAACAAAAATGAGCAATTAAAAGCTAAATATTTCGCAAACGAATAACTTTAACAAAAAATGATCTTCGAGCAGCCCTAATATTTTTGAAAGACCTATTTAACGATACCCCACACTATGGGGTGGGCGAGAAATAAAAAAATCATCCACGTATTTAGAATATTTAAAAAAACTTAATTAAAAATACTTTATTTACATAATAAAAGCAATTTACAATGACATTAAATCTAAGCTTAAACTAAATAAACTATAACTTAAAACTAAATTAAATCTAAATAAGGCCCCCGTGGCATAGTGCCCAAAAGGCTGGCAGCGTTACCTCGCTGAATAGCGATGCTGATTCTTTGAGAGAGAAAACTGCCAGCCCTTTGGTCACAAGTTGCAAAAGCGCTTAGTTGATGCAACTTGTGACCAAAGGGCTGGCAGTTTTCTCTTTAAAAAATAGGTGTTATACAACCCATTACAAGGAATCTATCTCACACATCCAGAGATTCTACTTCGACCTAGAAATGGAAATAAAAATAAAAACCAAAACGGAGAAATTGTTTTTTTGCGACGAAACTATTTACATTTAAGAGCAAATGAAATCGGATCTATATGCGCGTTCAATTGCCGCATAAAACAATGCCACGTTAAACGATGAACTGGCTGTAGATTATTTACAGGAATTAATTTTCCTTTTTCTTTCGTGAAGGTCACACAAAGTTTAATAATTATTTTTGGAAAAAAATATTGTAAATCGGCACACTGGACATCTCGTCTCGCGTTTGAAATGATACAAGTGATTTGTTTAATAAAAAGAGAATGTCACTTTTTGGGGTCGAAAAACACACAGTGGCGCAGGTGAGAACTCTTCAACGGTTAATGGCATCGACTTGAAATTTTAATGATATTTACACGCATAGAGCTCCGATGACAAAGCAAGTACAGTAAAAAAAATACAGTGAGGAAAATAGCTTGTATTAAAAAATATATTTTGAAGCAAGCCGCATTTTAAATAAACTCAATTCATGTTGTACTGTATTATTCAGATACTTAGGTTGACTTTCCAAGTAAGTGTATATGGCATAAAGCAGACAGACGGGAGGCGCCTTTGGCTTATCTATGCACTACAATTTTACAACTACAGCACACGTTTGCGCTCATGTCAAAATTTGTTACGTTCTCACAAACTCACACTAAAACAAAACTGTCACATCATCATCATCATCAGCCTGTTTACGTCCAACTGCTGGGCACAGGCCTCCTCTCAGAATGAGAGAGCATTGGGAACTTCACACACACTATTGAATTGCTTCGCAGGAGTGTGCAGGTGTCCTCACGATGTTTTCCTTCACCGAAAAGCTCATGATAAATTACAAATGTAATTTCGCACATAAGGCCGTGCGAGCCGGGGTTTGAACCGACGACCCTCTGCTTGAGAGGCGATAGGTCAAACCACTAGGCCAGGGGTTCCCAAACTGTGCGCCGCGGCTCCCCGGGGCGCTGTGAGGAGTCCCAGAGGTGCCGTGATACATTTCTGTTTTCTCTCATCTTAGGTACCGTATTGATGCCATTTTATCTACTGTGTATACAAAAGGGCGCCGGGATGAAATACAAAAATGTAAGGTGCGCTGCAAAGGGAAAAAGTTTGGGAACCCCTGCTAGTCTATCACGGCTTTTTTTTATTTAAATCGCGCGTTAACATCTCCATTCCTTTCCTGCTCTAAGGTATGCGGTCGTTAAAGCGCCTCTTCCTTATCAAGGGTTGACGGTTACGGAACCCTTTACTGAGCATGGTCCATCATGTCTGGTTTTTTATTAGAGATGCAACGGACATACACGGTATCCGGCCGAATACCGGATAGTTGCGTAGTATCCGGCTGGATATATCGCGCGGCGAATTAAGATCGCTTATGAAAAGTGGAAGGGGGATGCGCAGAAGTCAATTCTTAGGTCTATTTGGTTGCGCAGAGGGGCGAGGGGAGGGTGCGCGCTGGCGCCGACACGTTATTGGTAGATCAAGTCGTTCTTCCCCTCCCTCGCTTCGTTCACGCGTCACGTGTCTCTTGAGTACTGTTGCGCACGGATTGTTTTACTGTATTAGTAGTAAGTACGTTATGATGTCGTAGTTAGTGAAAAAAATGCCCAAATATAAAGTTTGAACATGGCAAGCCAGAAAAATGGTTTACGACGTGAATTGTTATGTTAAGAAGGAAACGAATTAAATAATGGGTTTAAATAATTAAAATACTACCAAGATTCTGAATAAACAAACTAGCAAAATAAGTCACAAGTTATAATATAGCGCAATTGGTAGGAGGTTATTGTTGTTCGGATCAAACCATTCTTTATATAAATTATACATACGAGGAAAGCTCAATGTTCCATCTAAGTAGAGTTTCTGGCTGTCCTTGCGGCAATAGTGAGAGCTCACTGGTTCAAATGACCGCACATGGTCACAGACACTTTTTTTAATTTCTTCATTAATAGATGTAACATTATGACTATGACCTCTTTTATCTAATAAAATGAAATTGTTTTTGTCATCTGATTTACTCAAAGCAGTTCTAATAATTTTTGGCCCACAACAAAGTGTACTTAAAAACATCTTTTTACAAACCACTAACTTTGTATTGAGATTATTTTCTTGCCATACAAGTGATAGATATACGTAAAAAATCGTCGAGATTCATTGTGTGTAACTGTTCTTTTTTTATTTATTTTTACAACATGTTTTACTATGAAATCATACTGCTTGGAATGGTCACCAATAGCCCAAAATTTTTTAATATCTGTTCTCTTGTGTTTACGTCAAGCTTATTGAAACACTTAAGTTGACAAGAGTTTTCACAAGGCTCACCTAAACTTTTTCCTTGCCTTTGTTTTCCATCTCTGCTGTTGTAAGGTTTTCCTGAATTTTTAAGTCTTTTTCTTTTAGAATCTATCCACTCCTGATTATATTGTTCGCGTAATCTCCCACTGTCCTTTTTTTTTTGAATATTTTCTCTTCCTAGACTGCCTCGGTGTGCAAGGTTCATCCGATGAATATGGTTGCGAAGACGATGTAAGGTTAGGATCCGTAAGCAAAGATGACACGGAAGGAATAATAACTTCTTCGCCAAAATATACAATACTGCTATCAGTTATGGCATGGGAGTTTTTTCACCGTTAATTTCGGTGTTGCTAATAATGGACTCAATCAAATTATGACTCGATTCAACAACCTCATCATGCTTTGTTGGTATCGGTGATGTATTAATTGCCAAGTTGTCCAAGTTACATGCCAAAATGTCTTCACGACTAAGGCTTCTCGATGATCCACTGCTGTCATTCAAGTGTTGTATTGACTCTTTACCAGGCCCGATCGACAATATTGTATTGTCTAATTTATATGGCGAGATTTAGTTTTTATTAGATTCTTTCAACAAATCGTTCTTTTCGTTTTCGAGATCGGTAATATTTCATTTAATATGCGTAATGCGTAATTTTCCAGTATTTCACTAGCCCCAAAAGGTAGTGGAGAAGCTAAAACAACATAATTAACCCATAAAATACACTAAAACAAGCAATAACATTAAAATAATAATTACGGCTAAAGTGATGTTTACTAAAATATTACCCGTATAAGGGCCTTTCTACCAGATTGGCCTTTAACACCTAACATTACGTTGTTTTAAAATAAAACATAAAAAGAAGACCATCTATAGTGTTAGATATCAAACTTAGGAATAAAATAAAATCTTTTAAGAACAAAATAAAACTTACAGTGTTCTGAATTCCGATTTTCGTCGTTATCATAACCTACACAATCATTGTCCAAGTTATTATTTACATTGCCTATAGCTAAATTAACTAAATTACGACTTCTATTATTCTTCATCTTGTTCTACACATAGGTAACGTTACGCGAGATACCCGCAGACATTTAAAAATTAAACAACAACACTACCATGTGAACATCGCGACAGCGGCATTACGTTTCACGTACAAGTACCTGAGTGGCAGTTTTACCCACAGACTAAAACGAACCGCTGGGGATTTACCACGTAAAAGTGTCAAACGTGCGTTTAGCCCTTTTACGTTAAAATGATGTCTAGTTCGGCCCTTCTACTGAGGTAAAAAATCGAAAAATAACTTAATAACAGTGTTTCTTTTAATGCATGTTTGAAATATATAGTTAATAGATACCTATGACGTATAAAACTCGAAATTAAAAAAAAGCACTTTTTCCCTTGTTCGTAGGACCCATCGATATGTTAGGTGACTAAAGGTACAAAAAAATGCGAAATAAGAAAAATATATTTCAAAGAAATACACTCAGAACTTATCAATTTTGTGCGCAATTGTACAGATGCGCCAAATTGCCCCCACCAGTTTCGCCGAGCGATCTTAATCCATCGCGCGGCCTATACCAGACAGTAATTTAGTACCTAATTATAAGGAGATGTTCGAGCCAGTGCAGAGTGGGGGGTCTCAAACAGCGTGCTTTCTGTTATTGATGTATTTTCTATCGTGGTGGTGAAAAAAAGGCCGGGGCTTCGGTGTGCCAGAGCTTATATAACCTTATGCACCTCTATATTACTTACAAACTACATATATTTATTATAACACCCTCTGTGGATCGTGCCTTGCACTATATCGATTGCTTTCTAGCTTAAGTTAATTTAGGAACATTATGTTACTTATTAATTGTGAGAGCGTTCGTTAGATGACGCTTGAACAGGAGAAAATTTGAGTAACATAAATATCAAAGCATAAAGTAATCAAAACTTTGCCTACAATGGCTACAACATGCCTCTACAACGGCTACAACGTGCCTACAAGTAGAAACACGTTGCGACCTGCACCGCCCATCGCATTTTGCATCTCTATTTTTTAACCCCCGACGAAAAAGAGGGGTGTTATAAGTTTGACCTGTGTATATGTGTATCTGTCTGTGGCATCGTAGCTCGCAAGCGGATGAACCGATTACGATGCGGTTTTTTTTTATTCGAAAGCTAGTTTAATCGAGATGGTTTTTAGCTAAGTTTCATTAAAAGCGGTTTTTCCGTTTTTGAAATATTGAACTTTGAAATGACAATGTCGGGGGTTTTTCAACTTTTCTAAGTTGGTTTCGTAAGTTAACGCTCAGTGCCCTTAGTGTAATCAAAAATACAGAATACGTCTCGATCGCGTTTGCGTTAAAGTGTCAAATAGTATGAGAGTTGTTAAACGCGAACGCGATCGAGACGTATTTTTTGGCCTGGTCGGTGATTACACTCGGCGCTCAGAATACAGAACAAATGTTTGTTTGTTGGTTTTGTTTGTTCTGTATTCTGAGGGTTATCGGTTTTATTATCAACTTTGTTCCAGGGCCTAGCCTCTTCAAAGACATAACCCACAAGTTTGTGAACGCGAGCACGCTCCGAGTGTCGTGGGGCGGCGCGCCGGGCCGGTACACCGTGCAACACACGTCCGACGTTAACAAAGCCAAAGAGCTATGGTCAGCCGTCACAACTATGGGGAACACTGTACTCGTGAGTAAAGCTATCGTCCGCTGCGATGTTAAAACTTGTCATAGTGACATAAAACGGGTCACTCACGTATATAGGTCGAGTTTAGCCCGACATGTTTCGGACTAATTCACAGTCCTCTCCCTGGGAAACTCGGCTTATGTATACGGGAGTGAGCGTCACGTTGGTTTCATGCTAAAATATGAAACTGTGAATTTAGCTGAATTAACCACTATTAAAGGCCCAGTTTTTTCGATTTCCTCTTGAGGTATCTACCTACGTACAGTCAGCAGCAATAGTTGCTAAGCAACCGACGCGGTCACAATGATCTAAGCACGGCTCTATTGTTATAGACATAAGAGCTTGTGCAGATCATTGTGAGCGCTTCGGTTACTTAGCTACTTCTGCTGGCGACTGTACGATAAAACACGTGTGTTTAACCTCTGACGAAAAAGAGAGGTGTTATAAGTTTGGCCTGTGTATCTGTCTGGCATAATAGCTTCCAAACAGATGAACTGATTTCGATGCGGTTTTTTTAATCGAAAGCTAGTTTAATCGAGATGGTTCTTAGCTAAGTTTCATTAAAATCGGTTTGCTTACCCTTTATTGAAATATTAAACTTTGAAATGATAATGTCTTGGGTTTCTCAACTTTTCTAAGTTGGTTAGGTTAGACATAATGAAAACGGGATATTGACCGCGATTACCTTATAGGTTTGATGAGCTCCCGATATTTAATCATCGAAATATCGGGAGCTCATCAAACCTAATATATGGTAATCGCGGTCAATATCCCGTTTTCATTATGTCTAATGCAATTAACCGCGAATCATTTAAAACTGTTATTGGTTAGGTTATTATTCAATCGATGTTGTTTCCAGATAACCGGTATCCAGCCGGGCGACACAACATTTCTGAAGGTGACCGGATACGAGCCGCCTGCGCAGAGCCAGATCATCACGGTGCCGCCGGTCTTTAATGATCCAGGTCAGTACTATAGTAGGTATAACGAAATATAAATACAGGTCTAGTGAAATAGTAGTTTATGCAACTGCTACATAATGAGTGTTTTAAGGCCTAATTATGTGGAGTTGCATACATTACTTTATCTACACACATATTATAAGTACTCTAATATGGGTTCAGAAGCCGAAGGCAATATCATACCCATACCTGTCACGAATTTGATTGTTTTTTTTTTTAACCATAGACAAACATACCGAGCTTGTTGAGTTTTTTTTGTAAAAAAAAAATAATATATATCACATTATTAATTATACATGTCGGACTGAACTCGACTTATACACGTGAGTGATCCGTTTTATTTCACTATGATTGTAAATTACTTTGGTTGTCAAATTCGAAAAATCGAATTCGATATCGAAAAGTCATTACGATATCGAATTCGATATCGAAAAGTCATTACGATATCGAATTCGATGTCGTAATGACTATTACTTTACCGCTGGACCTGCAGGGCGGGCGGAAGCGACGATGTACTGTGCCCTAAGCACGACTTGTCGAATCCTGCGTCACGTAAAATTCGAATAGTAAACTATAACGAGTTTGTATGACGTTTGGAACAGCGCCCGCCCGTGAGCGTATTTGGAACTAAAATTTAGTATGAGATTTCTCGATCTCGATACGATAACCGTAACGTAACGCAGGATTCGACAAGTCGTACTTAGGGCACTGCAATGCTGGTCATTTTCTACGGTTTCTGAACGCATTATAGAGGACTTATGATATGTGTGTAGATAGAGACTTTTACTGCAGGCTGTGCTACAGGTCAGGCCAAAAACAATCTTATGCCAACGCCGATTGTTACCTTGTATATTATTATTCTTTGTGGCTTTCCGAAGCCAAAATGGAAAAAATTAACCCTTACAGTTTCGCCATGTCCGTCTGTCTGTCTGTCTGTCCTCGTCATAGCTCGGAGACTATTGGTGCTAGGAAGCTGTATTTTTGCATAGATGTACATATTAATTAGGCCGAAATAGTGCTGGGATAAAAACTAAAAAAAATCATTTTTTTTAGGGTACTTACGTTCCCTTCACGTAAAGTAGAGATGCTTTTTTATTTCTCGCCCACCCCATAGTGCAAGGTATCGTTGAATAGGTCTTTCAAACATATTACGGGTACTTGAAGATCATCATCATGACGACCGAATAGCCTAGTGGTTAGAGACCCTGACTATGAAGCTTGAGGTCCCGGGTTCAAATCCCGGTCGGGGCAGATGTTTGTATGATGAATATGAATGTTCGTTCTCGGGTCTTGGATGTTTAATATGTATATAAGTATGTATTTATCTATATAAGTATGTTTATCCGTTGTCTAGTACCCATAGTACAGGCTTCGCCTAGTTTGGGACTAGGTCAATTGGTGTCAAATTGTCCCGTGATATTTATTTATTTATTTATCATCATCATCATCATCAGCCTATTTACGTCCCACTGCTGGGCACAGGCCTCCTCTCAGAATGAGATGCTCGAAGATAATTTTTCGATAAAGTTATTCGTTTGCTAAATATTTAGCTTTGAAGTGCTCATTTTTGTTGGAGTGCAGTGTACCCCTTCTACCAGAGAAACTGTTATATTCGGAAATGTGAAAAAAATCAGAGCAATAGTGCATTATAGTGAATTTAAAAGAAAAACTATCAGAGATAAGTAGGCTTTGCAGGTTTGGGAGTAATATTTGATTAACTTATTATGTTTGTCTGTGTCGGTACCCGATATAAACTGAACCCACACTGCGTACAGTTTGCTTAGGAGTAGGGCTCTGCTAACACTGGTTTCGAATAGCTGTGATGAAAATATCTTTAAATTAGGTATCTACGATAGGGTTTTTCGTAATGGCTTAGGAACCCTATCCTGGGCGTGTCCGACACGCTCTTGCCCATTTCTTTTAATAAGAAGGTAATGTGTTTATCAGCCTATGTACGTATGTATATATGTATGTTTGTTCCATTGTGGTACTCTAGAGACCGAACGCGTTTGCCGGTTTTAATAATTCTTACGTCAATCGATTCGTGTTAATCTTGCGAGTGTCACTATAGACATGAAAGTAATTTAAGTCCACCATCAATCGATCACCAGACGCCATATTGTGAAAAAAAAATAAGTCGACAAACTGTATCAAATGGGGTATCATTGAATAGGTATTTGAAAATCAACTTTAGGTTTCTTTGGTGACCATTTAGGATTTATAAATTTTTAAAGTTGGTTCGCAAACATTTTCAGTTTATACGACTAAAAAGCTTTAAATAAAACAAAATTATTTATAAACAAAAACGCGACTGCAAAAACAATTAACTAAAAAGAGAAAAACCAGCTCATTATAAGTACTTTATATATTTAGGTAGCTTGTATATTATAATTGATTTTGCAGTCGGGTTTTTATTTTTAAATATTTTTTCTGTTTTGTTTGTTATGTGGTGTACAATAAAGAGTTATTGCATTATATTGTATTGTAGTTTGACTAGTTCAGTTTTTGTCTGTCCGCAGACGTCAAAAACCTTTCGTACGTGTACACGAGCGGCGGCATCTCTGTGTCGTGGTCGGGCGCCGGGCCGCGCGTGGTGCGGTTCGCGCAGAACATCACGCGCCCTCTGGAGGCCTGGCACCGCGTCAACGTCACCGAGACGCACGTGCAGGTAGGTCGTTGCTCAAAAAGTGCTACTTATTGTGGCTACGTATGGTGCGGAAAGTTGCATTTTTCGCACTAGTGCTTTTTACTTTTCCGAGGCTCTGGTGGAGGAAGGCGGCGGAGTTGCCTCCTGCGGGGGGTTAGGGTCGCACGCGACGACGTCACCGACTTTGGCTTCATTGTTATAGCAAATGTATTAAAAAAACGTCGTTTGGTACACGTGCGGAAGTGTCATTTACACTCGTACCGAGTCTCGACCCTCGTCTGACGGCTCGGCCCTAGACACCTCGGGACTCGCGCAAAAAGACACACTTTCCGCATTTATATCAAAAAGTACTATTATTGTACAGGATAAAAACACAAGTCACAAAACAATCTAATTCGAGTACAATGGCGGACTTATCCCTTTAATCTCTACCAGCCAACCTTTGAGTTTTAAATGATTCGCGGTTAATTGTATTAGACATAAATGCACAAAATGCAGGTAGACAGAGCCCGATCTGCGCAACATTAGTGTCTACCCTCGTTTCGTCAGTTTGCTCGTGATCATGATGCATGTAACTGTCGAAATATCGGGAGCTCATCAAACCTATAAGGTAATCGCGGTCAATATCCCGTTTTCATTATGTCCAACCTTTGAGTGGTGGAGAGGAATTGTTTACTAGGGACAAAGTATCTAAGTAACAAAACACAAAATAACAAAACACAAAATAATTATCTTGACTTTAACTAGTTTAACATGAATGAATATTTTCATCATCATCATCATGTCAGCCGAAAGACGTCCACTGCTGGACATAGGCCAAGGCTCTCCATTCAGACCGGCCTTGTGCTTTCCGCATCCACTGCGGTCGCGCGATCCTCACCAGGTCGTCGCTCCATCTTGTTGGAGGCCTACCGACAGCTCGTCTCCCGGTCCGTGATGCCATTCGAGAAGCTTCTGACCCCATCGGGCATTACTTCTGCGAGCAATGTGCCCGCCCACTGCCACTTAAGTTTCGCAATTCTTTGGCCTATGTCGGTAACTTTAGTTCTACTGCGGATATCATAATTTCTGATTCTGTATGTAAAACGAATGTTTTATTAAATATAAATTATTAACACTGTCCTGTATTCATATGGATTATATAATGCAAGCAGCTATTTTTGTTCGTAAACACTCGAATTTATTTCTAATAAAAAAGTAAGGATCGTAGCAAATGGCAAGCCATAGTTTCTGCCTACCCCCGTGGGAAAGAGGCGTGATTATATGTATGTATGTAAAAAAAGATCTGCAGAAAACTAGAACTCAGTACATGACTTAACAATGAAATAAATGAATGAATGAATGAATGCTGACCCAGTGTTTGTCGTGTTTCAGCTGGCGGGTCTGGACCCGTCCCTCCCCACGTTCGTGACCGTGACGGCGCCGGGCTCCAGCCGCCCCAGCCAAGTGCTGACCATCCCTGCGCGCCCGCACGACATGTCCGCCGTATCTATTGGTGAGTTTACGTGATTAGATTTGATTCAGAGAGCCAATAACCTTAACAAAGAACTTAGAAAAGTCGAAAAACCCCCGAGATTGTCATTTCATACTGCATCGAAATCGGTCCATCCGTTTGGGAGTTATGATGTCACAGACAGATACACAGACGATTTCGATGCGGCTTTTTAAATCGAAAGCTAGTTTAATCGAGATGATTCTTAGCTATGTTTCAGTAAAATCTGTTCACCCTTTTTTGAAATATTGAACTTTGAAATGACAATGTCGGGGGTTTTTCAACTTTTCTAAGTTGGTTAGGTTATTACTGTTATTAGGAAAAAAGCGTGTGCCAAGTTTCTAGCAGCGCATTCTTCTTGGAAAACGTGTAAAAGAGCCATCCACCACCACCATCAACTTACTTAATAAAATAATAAATTTGAATTTAAAAATTTGATAATCCGTGTTTTTATTAATGCAGCAATTTATTAGTATACAAACGTGTGTAGACAGTAGAAAAACCTTTCCCACGGGCCAGGCAAAAATCAATCTTATGACAATGTCATAAACGTTTTGACAGGGGAAAGCTTTTCTCACTTTAACCAGCTTTAACTTATTAGGGAGAGTTTATGTTGTATGTTTAATGTTAGTAAATTTAATTTTATTCGTGCTGTTTTTTATATTATATTTCTATTGCCATTTACAAATACACGTTACGCTGGCGTTACGTTACGTTGGTATACGTTGTCTAGTACCCATAGTACAGGCTTTGCCTAGTTTGGGACTAGGTCAATTGGTGTCAAATTGTCCCGTGATATTTATTTATTTATTTTATGTTATTTACGGGTCTGACATGTTCATGTCTGAACAAAGCCCCTAAATGAATAAAGATTTAAAATAAACCAGCTTGAACTATAGGTACAGTCGAGTTCTCCAATATCTGTACAGCCAACAGATCATAAATATCTAAACACGGACCTTATGCAACTTATGTTCAGTTCGAGTTCTCCAATATCTAAATATTGGAGAACTCGACTGTACATGTGTTGATTTAAACTTTCGCGATTTTCACACATTATTCACATTGGTCCCTTCGAGACCATGGACGCAACGTCGCGTCCGAAACGTCGAGATATTTAAATTAAATAAATAAATAAATATCATGGGACAATTTGACACCAATTGACCTAGTCCCAAACTAGGCAAAGCCTGTACTATGGGTACTAGACAACGGATAAACATACTTATATAGATAAATACATACTTATATACATATTAAACATCCAAGACCCGAGAACGAACATTCATATTCATCATACAAACATCTGCCCCGACCGGGATTTGAACCCGGGACCTCAAGCTTCATAGTCAGGGTCTCTAACCACTAGGCTATTCGGCCGTCAAATTATAATTTAAATATATGTTTTTTACGCGATTAATGCCCGTTTTCACCAACGACTCCTAAAATTTAAGGGATCCCTTAGCTCTTTTAGGTGACACCTAGATCAATTTCAGTTTCACCTACGCTTAAGTAATACCTAATTGGTAAGGGGGCCCCCTAAGTTTAGGGGCTCGAATATTGACCCCCTAGCGCTAAGTGACAGTTCGCGCAGTCGCAGATGCGTTTTAATTTTTATAGGTTATTGTGCATTTGTTATGCAATAATTAACTTGATTGATAAGATTTATATAAAATGGAAGGCTATTTTAATGATTTTGTAGAGTTTGGAAGCTGTTTAATAATTGGGTTTAATATTCACATCAAACTTATTTAGATCAGACTGAAAATCAGATGATTTATATCAAAGTATGATAGGTACTAAAGATTTGTCATGAGATATACCTACTCGTAGAATGTCGAAAGAAAGCGTGCTTTTCATACTTTCGTTCCGTTCTGTATAAAGGAAGACCTCATCGCAGCCGGACGAATGCCTAATACTTATTCATCATCAGTCTATTAATGACCCTCAGAATACAAAACAAACCAGAAGCCGCGTTCAATCATAACAGAACGCCGCGCACTGTGTCAATTTATTATTGATTTCGCTATCCGTTTACACTTAAAATATAATCATATTTTGTGTTTTTTATATACCTGTACGTCCTATTATATGCATGTGTGAGTGCATGCATGACTGCACGTAATTTTGATGTAGGAGTTAGTTGCAAATAAACCATCAAACAGTGCGCACCACTTCGTTTCCTTGCTAAGTCCTTCAAGCGAACCTACACCTTATCCACTACAACAATACCCAACGGCATTTCTGCATGTAGGAAACACACGAGAAGCGATTAATTAACATGCGCGCTCGCGGGTTCTGGTCAGTTCTGTATTATACGGGTTTCAAAGAAATCGAATAACACAATACTTTGAAAATATGTACAGTTCATGAATAAATTAATCAGATAACTAACCATTCCAGTTTCAGTCAATGAATGCTAATAAATTTCAATCATCGCACCGAAAGTTCGGAAAAAATTAGATACTTAATTATAAACTGTCCCCGTAAGTTCTTATTTTTCTGGATAGCAAAGATAATGCCACACAGCCTAGTTAACATTTAAAAATAAGAAATAAGACGTCAGTTTAGTATTAACAATATATTTGTCTAGTTTTTCTATGTTTTTAAAATGTTGTTTTAATTATTTATAGACGATTTTTGAAGTTATTTCTCTTAAAAAAATCTTAAAAAAACCGGTTTTAGAAATCACTATACCTGAAACAAACCGTCACTTAGTTAGGTGACCCCTATTAAGGTGTTACCTAGTATGGTAAAAATGAAATTAGGTTAGGGAGAGATATAAGGGGCCACTTAGGATAGGGGTCCCCTGACTAGGTGATGACTTAGGTGTCGTTGGTGAAAACGGGCATAAGTCCCGAGTATCATAATAATGTACATGTGTTGTTTCTCAGGTGTGGGTGTGGGCTGTCTGGTGTGCGTGCTGCTCCTGATGGCCGTGGCGGCTTTCTGCATTTGGAGGAAACGCAAGATGGCCGAGTCCCCTGTCAGGTAACAACACTAATATTAATATCTTTTCAGACTCGCCTATACTAATTTTTTTAGGGCACCTCAAAAGGAAGGAAGGTTATAGGATAACTTTGTTGTCCGTCCGTCTGTCTGTCAATACCCCTGGAACGCGTGGAGGTAGCATGCTGAAATTAATATCAAATACTCAAGCCTGCAGTCCCTTGAAGCTGTGAAAAAATCAACCTTCTAAGTCAACGTAATCAACAGATATAGTCATTAAAAGGCTATTTCCTTACAAATGCCAAAATCCGAAAACCTAAAGAGTACTTCCAGTTGTCCTAGAAACTTCGGTATGAAGATAGCTCTTATAGCACAACCTCTCAGAAAATTCTCAAAATCTTAAATTTTTATGTCTGTCTGTAGATTTCGCAGACCAACATAAGTTGATCCCACACTGCGTACATTTTGCTTAGGAACAGTGCTCTGCTAACACTGGACAACTTAAAACACTGGGGAAAAGCGTAAAATCTTTGTACGGAACCCTCGTGCGCGAGTCCGACTCGCACTTGTCCGGTTTTTAGCATTAGAAAGAAGGTAAACAATCTTGACATGTCTTTTTACTGAAAAACACTTTATGAAAATAAGTAACCGTTACAATATAAAATCATAATTTAAATAATTAAATCTGATTGTTATTTGAAAAATTAAAAAATAAAAATGAAAATATTGATTATTAACAAATACGAGAGAAAAATACATTTAGCAGTGTCTGGCGGACCCCAAACTAGGCTGAGCCTGTATCTTGGGACCCTGCGAGTCGATTTACATTCTGAGAGATTTCCTAAAATTCTATATTATCAGATAGGTAACTAAAAAGAAACAAGCAAAAAAAAAAAAAGATGTACAATGGTTATAAGCTTAACATTCTTTAGAAGAAGGCATGCATGTGTGTGTGTCTGTGTGTGTGTGTGTGTGTGTTAAGGGAGATTATGCGATGCACTCTTACGAGCATATGTTTAGTATATTCTCCGTTTCAGCGTATGTTAGCGATGTAAGCCACTCCGTAACGATTTTTTTACAATAGTGGTCCTACAGTTTATTAATATTCACAAATCTGCAAACTTTGTTGCATATAAAAGGATGGGCAAATAATGGCAACCTCCTTGCGAAAGCAGATCTGGCCCTAGGCACGGGAAGCCTATAGATTCGTCTATACAAGAGCTGTTCATGTCGCACGGAGTCAGCAAGAGACGCCGTAGTCGCCCTGTGAGTGCGCACAACTGCTCTCAAGACAAACAAATGCCTGACTCTTAGTAAACCAGTTTCCCTATACAGAGCATCCGTAGAGAAACGGTAAGGTTTTCGGAGCATAACTTTAAGGACAGCACGTTGCACTCGTTCGAGGACTATCAAGAACGTCTTACACGCACTACCCCACACCGAGACGCAATATTGTGTGACCGACTGGCACAATGCGTAGTAGACCGTGAAGAGCAAGTTCGACGGAGCGCAATCACGCAACCGCTTCACCACATAAATCAATTTGCTAACTCTCTTTGCAAGCGTACTAATATGCTCTTTAAAGGAAAGATGTTCGTCAACCAGAAGTCCTAAGTACTTGACCGAAGCACGTCTGAGAACCGCACTACAGGAGCAGGATCATGTGAATTTCCACATTTGTGAAGTACCAGAGACACTGATGCAGGAGGCGCATAAACTATAGTTTTAGAGAAGGGTATATAGAATGTCTTTTCAATATTAAGTGTTAGCAAATTTACATCCAGCCAGGCCGCAACCCTGGATAGCCCCTCGCCAGCGAGATATGTCTCCTCCCACGATCTACCACTGAATAACACCGCAGTGTCATCAGCGGATTTGACCTGGAGACCCTATACATCTCCTGCTCAATTAAAACGTGCCAGTAAAGTAAAGTGTTCTGGTTTTGCTGTTTTAATAATTACTTTTTACACTTGTTTCTAAAATGTGGTATTTTTTTTTCTCTCTTAATCTTTTAATGACAGAGTGAGGTTTCTTTGTGTAGTTTGTCTGTGGTTGCGTATTGTAAGAGCTAATGTAACTTGTTTTTAGAAAAAATGACTTTGTGCCAAGTTTCTTGCGGCGCATTCTTCTTGGCAATCATGGTCTTTCCGAAAGCACTGGTCGACTCAAAAAAAATGACGTGTAAAAGAGCATTCAACTGCCTATTTGCTGAATAAAATTTTGAATTTTGAATTTGAATTTTGAATTTGAATTTGAGCGTAACAGATGACCTCTGAGTTTGAGAGAGAGACCTGCAAAAGGTCGTTGATATAAATTGTGAAGAGAGTCGGATGTACTTGTTACTTGCTGTTAATTACTGTTAAAAGGCATTCTTCAATAAAAAGAAACGTCAAGATTGTCTACCTTCTTTCTAATGCTAAAAAATAATGATTTAACTAACCGCGAATCATTTAAAAATGTTATCACGGCTGTTGATGATGATTACTAATGTATGTCTATAAAACAGTTCCGTGACTGACTGACTGACTGATTGACTGACTGGACCTAGAGACCTGAAATTTGGCAAACATGTACCTTGAGTATCCTAGAGGTGCACTAAGAAGGGATTTTTTGAAATTACCACGGGATAGGGAACTAGTCGATTTTGAAATATTTCACTTAGGCAAGGCGGCGGCGCATAAGCTAGTGCCGAATATTTAGCTTACTTACTAAAATACTTTGTCACCAGGTCTCGTCGACGCAACATGGCTTCTACTGAAGGCCACGAGGGGGAGAGCTCTGAAATGAAGGTATGTTATTATAGTAGTAGTTTATGCAACTCTTACGTAATGAGGGTCGTTAAAACAGGTGGTTTTATGAAACGAGCTGAAGCCGAGTTTCGTGATAAGATCACACGATTGTTTAAAGGTCTAATTATGAAGAGTTGCATACGTTACTTTATCTACACACATATTATGAGTACTTCAAGATGGGTTCAGAAGCCGAAGGTATAGCAAACCTGTCACGAATTTGACCGTTTTTTTATCGTAGACAAATCGTAATTTTTTTTTCTACTCCTATATTATAATCTGCCAATTAAATGGTAAAAAAGTATACAATACAACTAATGTTATAAGTCTGTTTCAAGTTCTATGCTCTGTGGTAAAAAAAACTGTAACATAATAACCCATACAAATTTCATTAAGTTGAGTTATTGAGTAAAATAATAGCATATGAAAAAATAATACTAAGTTCGATTCTGATATCGAGTTTTTTTTAAATATGCATGTGCCTCGTGATTGGTTGCTTAAACATGAGTAAGAACAGTTGACCAATCATAATTAAGGAGTATTTTTTTAAGCAAAATTTCGTAACTGAGAACACGCTAATATCCTAGCTCTGCCTTGGTCTGTGGTACGGACGCAAATAAAAAAAAAAAAAAGAGTCAGCTGGCGAGTTTCTGATAATGCAAAACGTAGTGATTATATTCTCTTTGATTGATGCAAAAATTGCACTTAATTAGTTATCGGGTTATCGGATTGGTTTCGGCTTAGTAAAAGAAATTCTAAATGAGCGATGGAAATGAGATAGGTACTGTGTTATTACACAGTAAAAAGAAATTAAGAAGTAAGAAGAAGAAGAAATTAAAATAATGGCGCAAACAGTGACGGAAAATGTGTTGCGGGAAAAGTCCAAAAACTTTATAACAAAAACAGATAAACAACTTCGTGAAATGGTGAATTGGAAAAAGTGTTACGTCTTTTTCATTATTTATCGTTATTTTTCTCATTGTCAATGAATTAAACGATGTGTTGCTCTGTAAAGTTTTATTTGAATGAGTTATATTCAATGAGAAAACTTTACACTGAACTTAAGGAAAACTTACCTGATGTAAGTAAACAAAGAAACGACATTTACCGTTTTTTACTCACATTGTCAAATCCTATATAGATCTTTTTGCAATAATCTAAACAAATTAAATTAAGTAAATAAGGTTTAGTCATCGCCATTATCATCATCTTTTATTTACAATCTTTTTATAACCTCTGACCTCTGACCAATCTGCTTTACCGACCGGGCAGGTAAGTAGTCTGTTTTATCGACAGTATAACTTTAAATTTGAAATTGAAGAAATGTTTTAACTATTTCTTTACAAATATTTATTATTTCTACAATGAAGTCGTAGAAAAAGTAATGTATGCAACGGTACATAACTGGTCATTATACACTCGTGTGATTTATTATGAAAACTCGCCCTTCGGGCTCGTTTTATAAACATACACACTCATGTATAATGGACCTTGGTTATGTTACAGTTGCATAAAATACTGTTAATTGATGCCTCTTTTTTATTGTATTGGTCTTTGAAGATGTTTCAAATTTGAAACTCCTAACATTGTCGAATTTGATGTTGTAATGACATTACGTTACTGCTATTATCTATTTACCACAAACAAGAAAATTTTCATAGTGAAACTGCTTGTCACAATTCATGTCATTAGGTACTTACGGTTTCTGAACGCATTATAGAGGACTTATGATATGTGTGTACATAAAATTATAAAAAAAATAAAAACCAGTCAAGAGCGAGTTGGACTAGCGCGCCGAGGGTACCGAGCCATCATCTAATAATATTTATGCCACTTTACGTACAGTCCGTTTAAGTTAGACGGACAGGCGAACAGCGCCATCTATCGTCGGTACAGTGGAACTAATGTATCTTTTTAATGATTTCTGAAAAACTGTGTCTTCAAAAACCATGTGGTTTAAAAAAAGGAAAAAGTGATTTGGAATGCGTAAACTGAGCCATTTTATATGAAACCCCATTTGACCTAGTAACCTCGCGTTAAAATTACAAGACCTTTTAGATCCTGTTGCAATATTTTTTTTTTTTTTTTTCTATTTGTAAAATACTTGGTAAACAGTTCCTGAGGTAACCAGCTGTGACGGACAAACAGACCGAGTCGCATCAGAAAGGGTTCCTATTTACCATTGTGTTTCGGAACCCTAAAAATGTTTAAACATAGTTGGTAGTTGTAAAATGTTTTGGATTTTGTTTGAATAATAATTTTCTATAGTAAAATTGAGAAATATTTTAACATGTCGAAGCGTTTATGACATGGACATAAAATTGTTTTTTGCCTGATCTATGGCACTATCTCATTTCACTTGTTAGGTACTTATAAAAATATTTGAATGGCGTCATTGCAGTTTATAAGTATTTTTTTGACTCTATGGCTGTCCAGCACCTTTTTTATTGATATATTTATGACTGTTTCCTGCTACTTGAAAATTTCGAAATAGTATGTAATGATATTAATATTACGCAATTGTAGTTCAAGCACGAGTTTTCACAAATAATCGAGTAATCGAATAGTAATGTCATCGTATCACCACACAGAAGATTTGTATGACGTTTGAAACAGCGCCTCCAGTGTGCGTGTTTGGTACTAAGCTAATAAAATGCACTATATTCTCCATAGCAGCCCGTCCCGGCTTCGCACGGGGTAGACAATTATAAAATGAAAAAAGTTGTTGTAGTGACATAACTACAATAGTTGGACATATGCTACCGCGGAGTTTTTTGTAGACATTATGATGTTCTTCAATATTGTAGTACATTATTTTGTTCTATCGCTAATAGTTTCGGTAGCGCATTCGACGAAAGACATTTTAAGACTCATTTTTCTACACCTTCGGTTACATTGTTCAAATTTTACCAAGGATCCCTAATTTTTTTTCAAAATGAAATGTAGCCTATGTCAAATTGGAAGAATGTAGCATTCTATTGGTGAAAGAATTTTTTAAATCGGCCCAGTACTTTTTGAGCCTATTCATTACAAACATACAAACATACAAAAATAGGTACAAATCTTTCCTCTTTATAATATTAGTGTAGATTGATACACAAAAATAGACAGATACGCCACTGCTTCACCGCGCGTGGACAAGCAATCTTATTAAAGGTGATTCGGTGACTTAGTATCCCTTGATGTTTGACCATTAATGTCAGTCTAATGATAACTAATGATTGAGGGGCGCATTTTGTCAGCGCTGAACAGGCGCGTGGCCTATTTTTAATGTTTTATATATCTATGATTTTCTCAATGGCGATACTACTTGATTCTTGGTGAAAACTCGTGCGCGAACTACTGACGCCCACTTCAGAGCGTCTAGTGTAATCAACGGCCAAAAATACATCTCAATCGAGCTTGCGTTACTGGTGTCGAATAGTGTGAGAGTTGCTTATTGTCGATACGGACCACTAGTGGCGTTGCTAACGTGCCCATAGTAATTCAGATGATCGAGACGTTATTTTACACTACACTTTTTGTTGATTACACTAGTCGCTCAGACATATGGTCCTATCACGACTACGCGACAGGCGGCGAAGAGAACGACCATCCATTTTCTTATACATTCCGTGCGATGCTATTAACCGCTGTACACTGAACGTCTTGAATGCGCGGCTAGCACGCGCACCATTTTGTCGCTTATCGCTCAGTGCGTCCATCACTGATTCCATCACTATGAAAGGGACGCATTGCGCGACAAGCGACAAAATGGCGCGCGTGCCACATGTGCTGATAATACGCTTTATACGCTCGCCGCACCATCAGCTTCACGTAGACATGGTGACATTGGTAACTCCCGCAGGATAATTGCGTATCTATTTTGACACTCGTCATCGGATTGAAATAACGGTTTTTAGGGTTCCGTACCTCAAAAGGAAAAAACGGAACCCTTATAGGATCACTTTCTGGTCTGTCTGTTTGTCTGTCAAGACCCTTTTTCTCTGGAACGCGTAGAGGTAGCATGCTGAAATTAATATCAAATACTCAAGCCTACAGTCCCTTGAAGCCGTGAAAAAATCAGCCTTCTAAGTCAACGCAATCAAAAGATACAGTCATTAAAAAATCTACTTCCATACAAATTGCCGATTTCCAATAATCTAAAGGGTACTTCCAGATGTCCTTTATACTTGAAATTTGGTATGAAGGTAGCTCTTATAGCACAACCACTCCGGAATGTATCAAAATCTCAAAATTTTATGTCTGTCTGTGTATGTCACACACATAGTGTATACATCGTTTACCACTGCTAACGACATCTAGCGTCGAATAGGAGAACTTTGTGGATGCCGCGCGGGCTCGAGATCATGCGCGGGCGCGGGGTCATTGACGCTTGTTCCCCTGGCCTCTACTCGCCACTAGATGACGTTGCGTCTCAACGGTCGATACGTGACTGTCAACGCAATTGCATATTACTAAGTAAAGATATGTTACGCTCTTTAAGTAAATTGCGTTTGAAAAACGCTTATTACGTATCTACCTCTTTTTACATTTTAACCCCCTACTAAAAAGAGGGGTGTTATAAGTTTGACCTGTGTATCAGTGTATCTGTCTGTGGCATCATATCTCCCAAACGGATGAGCTGATTTCGATGCGGTTTTTTAAGCTAGTTTAATCGAGATGGTGCTTAGCTAATTTTCATTAAAATCGGTTCAGGCGTTTTTAAAATATTGAACTTGGAAATGACAATGCCGGGGTTTTTAAAAATTTCTAAGTTGGTTAGGTTATTAGGAAAAAATGCTGTGCCAAGTTTACCAGGAACTTAACAATCTTTACTCTGTAATCCATTGGACGGGACGACCTTGTGTATAGAAAGTTATTGGTTGTAACACATTGCGTGCGTTGATACCTCATCGCTGTGCAGTTAGCGTGTCAACAGCGCAATGAACAGGTAAGTGCACGCCGCGTCGCCGGGCGTTCATACTCGTGGTACACGTCCGCCCGGGTCTCTGCACATGTAGCACGCGCGCCATGTGGTCGCTTGTCGCGCAGTGCGTCCCTTTCATAGTGATGGAGTCAGTGAAGGACGCACTGAGCGACAAGCGAAAAAATGGCGCGCGTGCTAACCGCCAGGGGCTTCCCGACCCTTTGCTTTGATAACGGGCAGTGTGAGTTGTGTGTAAGATGTTATGACGTCGGCAGAGCGTGGGCGGGCGGCTGGCCAACGGCGGGGCGGCTGGCGAGCCTCTTCTCAACGGACACGTTCACATCATTGAGAACCCTACGGTCAGTATAGTTGGATTGAGAATTCTTTTTACATGTCAAAGTGCTTGACATCGACACAATAGTAGTTTGTTCGACTGTTATAGATAAATTACCGAGACCGTGGAATTGCATTATGTACTATTTTCCCGTACTATCAGTATAAAATGAGGTTTGTAATAATTATATTGAAGAAGAAAATTTCGAAATGATATCAGTATCAAATTCTAAATATTATTCACGTTAAGTTTAAGTAATTCTCCATTTCACGCGAACCGTACGACCGCTACAAATGCAATTCAAAGCTCTCGCTAATTCATCTATACAAAACTTAACCCTTTGAACGCCAACGACGCATACGCGGACTTATTAACCACCTTAAACATTCGTCCGTAAGTCGTAGGCACGTTGGCTCGCGACGCCTTTAGGCGTTCTTGGCGGCAATGGGTTAATGGGGGTCCTTAAAACACGAGTGTGGTTTTATAAAACTAGGCGAAAACGAGTTTTATAATAAGATCACACGAGTGTTTTAAGGCCTAATTATGTAGAGATACATTGCTTAATCTACATACTTTATAAGTAGGTACTTTAAGATGGGTTCAGAAGCCGAAGGCATAACAAAACTGTCACGAATTTGAAAAAACGGAACCCTTATAGGATCACTTTGTTGTCCGTCCGTCTGTCTATCTGTCTGTCTGTCAAGACCCTTTTTCTCAGGAACGCGTGGAGGTTAGCAAGCTGAAATTAATATCAACTACTCAGGCCTGCGGTCCCTTGAAGCCGTGAAAAAATCAACCTTCTAAGTCGACGCAATCAAAAGATACAGTCATTAAAAAGGTGGTTTCCATACAAATTGCCGATGCCGTACCCTGAAAACCTAAAGGGTACTTCCAGTTGTCCTAGAAACTTGAAATTTGGTATGAAGAACAACCACTCAGAAAATTCTCAAAGTTTTAAACTTTGTCTGTAGACTTCACAAACCATTATAAGATGACCCCAAGAGCAGTGTTCTGCTAACACTGGACAACTTAAAACACTGGGGAAAAGCGTTAAAATTTTGTACGGAACCCTCGTGCGCGAGTCCGACTCGCACTTGTCCGGTTTTTAATCATAGACCAACATACATAGCTGACGTTTCGTATCGTATTCGTATTTAAATATCTCTCTCAAAGAATCAGCATCGCTATTCAGCGAGGCAACGCTGCCAGCCTTTTGGGCATTATGCCACGGGGGCCTTATTTAGATTTAATTTAGTTTTAAGTTGTAGTTTATTTAGTTTAAGCTTAGATTTAATGTCATTGTAAATTGCTTTTATTATGTAAATAAAGTATTTAAATTGGTTTTTAAAGATGTTCCAAATTTCAAATTACACCAGGGGTCTCCAGTTTGAAAATCCAGCCTTCAAACAAAAACTTGGCCGGTGGCCGCTCTCGTTTAAAAATCACATTCTAACTGTAACCCATTGTTCCGCAGTCCAAAACGCCGAACGGCAAGATGCGCAAGCCGCGCTACGAGCCGTTCGACCTGTCCCGACACGACCCCGACACGACAGCCGAGACGCTGCTCGACGACTCCGCGCCGTACCTCCTCGACACGTCGCGCCGCCCCGACGACGCGTCCCGCTCCCTGAGCACCAACAACTCCTTTAATAAGCTACCCGATGACAATATGAACTCGGAGATAACTCGGAGCACCGATTTTGGCCTCGATAACAGCAAAATTCAGCCCACGCTGCAACCGAATGGTTGAGGCCAGGCGCGCGCGACCCTCACACTACACAGGGGTAGGCGGCCCCCGGCCTCGCGAGGCCTCACTGTGTCTAGTTAAGCGTTGAGATTGTACTGTATGGCTGGCAACAAGCGGGATAGCTTGACATGTTTTGTTCCTAATAGACTTCATTTAAAGACTTAAGGCTGATTTTTGATAACGAGTACAAAGTATAATTTATGACTGGTGTATATATCGCAGGGCACTTTAAATAGCGTTTACGAAATCGGCCTGAGATTATGGACAAGCGTCAAGACAATAAGTGTGCTCCCGTCAACAATAGCCTAGTTCACCGTTAGTGCAACGTATTCGTACAAAATATAGACCAAAATGAAATCCAAACACCCATTAATAGTACATTAACTCACCTGTATATAACATTAAAAGTATTTATCGATGTTAAAAACAAAAACTATTTATTGTTTTTTTTTCTTTTCATAGACAGTTTTAGACAAAGCCTCAGAAGCTATGAGTTACCTTCATGTTTTACATTCCAGTCTTATATTACTTTATATATTACGCCTCACAACTGTATTACCTACTACGTACCTTTAATTGAAACGCACATTTTATATAAGTATATTCCTGTTATGATCGTTTTTGGAGCCTGCGTTACATCCGCATTACACACACACATACACACAAACGTCAAATAGCTCGATTGATCCCAAAGAGCAAATAGATTTTAAAGGGAAGCAGTAAATTTCGAATTTAATTAAAGCGCCTATAAAAGTCTAAATTATAGTTACCTAATAATATACCTAAAAGACTATGGATCTTTAAGTTATAGTACCCTTGAGTAACATGATACGTTACTATTGAAATTTACAAAAGTAGAGCCAACCTGTGACCTTGACTTTTATGCAAATGTCACGCCAAGGTCACAGCTTGGCCAAAAAGGTCATTCATGTTAAAAGTAGCGCTTGTAACGCAGACTTCAGTTATTTAACACTTTTACTACACAAAGTTATTCAAACTAGATACCTACTTAAAAACCTAAGAAAAAACAAGTAGATAGTATAAAAGTAATTCGTAAACAAAATAAAATAAATAAAAATAATTTATTACAACGAACTAACTGATATGATATTATAATTATAACTGACATTTTATACGCGCTTGATAGAACCAATTCAAAGATTTAGTTGGTTGCACAGTTTCAACCGAATTGTTTCTGTTTTTAACTACATGACAGTTAAAAACTTTATAGGTATTTCATTTCTTCATTCTAATGGATTTCAATATTTCGCCCTTCATTGCAAACCCTTTACATTTATTGTTTCATTTTTAAATAGCACGGTGGTTGAAGAAACTGCTTTTGTCACGTTAAAATTAACCAAAATAGTGTTACAGCGACGTTAGTTAAAAAAAAAGAAACTCGAAAAGACTTGGCTTTTTTTGACGAAGAACATACAAGTTCCTTGTTTGATTCCATATCACAATTGTATCTACCTCATTTTACTCGTTGTAAGATTAGTTAAAAATTTAATGTTGAGTTAAGTTTTTTTTTCTGTAATTTGCCCATCGACCTATTAGGAGTGCTGAGCATTTACTGGTTAGGTAGTTTTATTTATTTATTATGCTAGTTATTTTTTTGTCCAGTTTCCTAACAAATGCGTTTTATGACAGTTTGTTTTGCTGAACATTTTTTAAATATCTAATGTGTTTGACAGCCAAATCAAATCGCACACAATTACGTTTAAAAAGCAAAATTACATAGTATTAATTTATAACAATGAGATTTTTCATTAATTCTATACGTTTGGACAATATTTGGTAGGCTACCCATTTGCAAGATTAGCTACTTCTACGTTTTGTACTATTTGCGCTTTTTTTTTCACCTTAGTTAGCAGGCAGTTAGTTATTTCTTAATTTTTCCTTCCAAAAGTTGCTCAGACACTGATATTATAGTCAGCTTATATTCTTTCTCGTTTTAGAATACGGGAGAGGTTGAGAAAAAAGTTATTTTCTTCAGTGTCAGTGAGCTTACTGTGGATGGTATCGTATCAATATTTTTACTCAATGATTTAATAAAAGCACCTAGGTACAATTTATATTAATTGTAACTGTAAGATGTTCGCGTTTTAAAAATTCAATTGGAATTAATTTGTTTCATATTTTTTCCATAAAAAAAATAGCTAAAAAACTAGTACAAAGTAACATTTGAATTTCGGACAACATTGGATTTTTAAAATGGCGAACGGCTTTAGTGTAAATAATACCTATTAATAAAATAAAACTCAGTTTAAATTAAAAAAAAAAACGCCGACTACGTACCTGAAATTTCAATTACACTAAGTTAACTAGGCTTAGGCGTAAAGTTAGGTCTATTAAAAATCTAGAATTTTATCTTCGACGCTAGGTTTTTTAACAGGGTCTTAACTTAGATTCTGGATAGGGCTCGACGGATTAAGCTGGGATTCCTTTCATCACACTGTTTATATTTGCGTGCAAGAATTTTGCTGTTGTCTTTATTATGACTATGTATTCTGAAGAACATAGTTCACACAGTTCGACACCTTGTTGATTTAGCGTCATGTTGAGTGTTTAGCGCCAGTGCTGAGTTCGTACGTCGGATCACAACAAAATGAGATCTTAATTGATGTCTGCTAAGCAGTCAAAATCTCTAGATGACGAATTAAAGAACGTCTCGACCAGATAAAGATAGACAGTGCAATCATTGCTGTATCATCTTTTTCAGCAGTCTGTAATCTTAACTCGCTTACACCTAGATATTTTTTGACTATCTAGTAGATCCCTTTACGTTTCAAGCTTGACTGGCGCTGACGACTCAAAACAAATTTCTTTGCTCTGTAAAATTGTAATTACATATATGTATTAATTGTACCTATAACATTTTATAAGTTGTTAGAACACAATACTTTGATAAAGATGTCAGTTTCAAGAAAGCTATATGTAGTTTATCAATAATTTGTACCATAATTTTAGTAATACGTTTTAAGCTTATTTTTGTACAATACGCAAGTTCACTCGAGGTTGTGTTACATATTTTAATTTATTTCTTACCATTTTTGTTTTTTAATATTTATGTACTTCTCTGCAAGTGTTAAGTTTGTATATTTAACCACAATATCACGTAAACATAAATGAATATCAGATACCTGAATACTGTACAACGTTCATCGAATTCCTATAGTTTATTAAGATATACTTTTACAATTTTTGGATGATTGGATGGACAGGTGAAAAAATGTAATGAAGCATTCGCAATATTCAATAAGATTTCAAATGAAATTTTGTTTGAACACACCGTCGTTAGTTTGTGTATTTACCGCACTAGAAGTCTAAGAGATTAAGCTACTTACCGTTAAATGTTTGTATACTTACTGTGACTTTACATGCAACTCGCAAATCCACTTAGAAATAGGTTTGACCAGGTTGAATTTAAACAGTTGCTGTCGTGAAGTAGCTCTCCAAGCTACAATTGCGATATCATTTTATCATGTGTAAGTCTAACGATGACCTTGGCAATTGTAAGGTTCTAAGTTCAAGGTCATCGTTAACTTGGCGAAGTGTGTGTCGTCAGTTCTTTTTTAGTTAGCTCCTATTGTTTTTTTTTCTGTAATTTTATGAACAAGTTAAGTCCTTCAGCCAATAATGAAGCTGATTATTTTATATAGCTTGTCCGTCCTGTTGGAAAAAGTAAAGTTAAGCCTGAATTTGTGCCTCGGATAATTCTGTATCTTGTTTCACTTTTTTAAAGGGAACTATCTTCAGGGCAGTTTTGTATGTTTATACAATATTTGAAGTTCACAACATGTAACCGAAACGGGTTGGTAATTAGCAATCATTCCATAATTTTGTTTTTATCATCACAATCTTTTACACTTAAGTGTGTTTACATCAGGTGAAAATTGTTAGAATTCACGTCGATTTCAGTATCATAAAAAAGGCAGTGCGAGTTGTTTATTAGCCACACTTTAATTCCCAATGAATATATTACTTTTTTTAAAGTAAAAGATTAAAAATAAGCAAATAAATTTAAACGATGAATGTTAAATTTTGACTGTTTGTTTTTATAATAAATCTACCCTTTTCACCTCTAGTATTATACTACTTTTACCACACATTCCATTTTCTGCAATAGTTCTCAGATTTTTATTGTAAATACAGTAATTTATTGTTTTGTTAACATTTTCATATGCCTTCTTATTTTTAAAAATACCATAACCGCAATTACGATACTATATGTAGAATACTGTCGTTCACGTATAATTAAGTGAGTATAATTTTTTAAGTTTAATAACATAGTTTTGGGTTAAAAAGGGCTCTTTGTAGTTTTTTTTTGCGTTAACAAACCGGTATTTTTTATTATTAAGCTAATTTGGCATATTCCTAGGTTAATAACAATAACAATAGTTGATATCAGATCGATACAATAATTACAAAGGTAAAAGAAAACAGCTAGGTAAATAAAAAATGGCGTTATACACATTTTTCCGCAAACTGCAAATAACGTGACGTAATGGAATACCTAATCATGGATTATTACTGTCTGATTTAATCAAGATTGATCTTTATAAATAAAAATACTTTATTTTCACAATAAAAGCAATTTACAATGACATTAAATCTAAGCTTAAACTAAATAAACTACAACTTAAAACTAAAGTAAATCTAAATAAGGCCCCCGTGGCATAGTGCCCAAAAGGCTGGCAGCGTTGCCTCGCTGAATAGCGATGCTGATTCTTTGAGAGAGAAAACTGCCAGCCCTTTGGTCACAAGTTGCATCAACTAAGCGCTTTTGTAACTCAGAAATAAGCTTGTAAGCGCTGGGACCCCATGGACCCAAAGTTTCAAACCCGACAGCAACAAATGACACTTTTTTTTAAACAAAAGTGACACATTTAAAGATTGCTACTTGCTATTATACTAAACGTTGCAACGTCAAATGACGTCACATTTATCCGACAGTTATTTAGTTAATTTTCAACCCTGGTTATCGTTGCTGCTTTTTTTTTAACTACTAAAATTAACTCCATCAGAATAGTCGTACGTATATGCCACGTTAGCCAGACCTATTCAAACACTTATTACATATACTTACCACATTACATTAACTATAGGCATGTCTTTCCGAGTACAGTCAGCAGCAGAAGTAGCGAAGCAACCGAAGCGGTCGCAATGATCTGCACAAGCTCTTATGTCTATAACAATAGAGCCGTGCTTAGATCATTGTGAACGCGTCGGTTGCTTAACTACTTTTGCTGCTGACTGTACAATATCGATCTGTTACCGCAAGAAAATACCAAAGCTCAGAACTTGCAGTAATATTTTTGCACGTAATTTTATCAAGCACTAGGTTACTGTAAGATCGGTGTAGCAAGTACTTAGATCACAGCGTCCAATATTATGCGACTATAACCTGCGACTGGGGTATTAAGTTCCCTTGAGTTTATTGTAATTTCAATATTTTGTATTAATTTTACTGGGGGAATTCTGTTAACGGTTAACGCTATAATTTTACCGTAAAGTTTCTAAAGAACGTTGCAAGGACGCGGTTCACGTTATATTTCAAGTGAGACCTGTGCACACAGTGGATCGTTGTGAAGTACCAATAAATTTTGAGACTTGTTAATAAAAACTGTTGTAAACTAAGTAATATTAATATACAAGATAACGAAATGTGGTGGCTCAACCTTAAATTAAGTTCCCTGCTTTCACATTGCAGTGTAATGTAAAATTTTATAAGCCACGAGTTACCCGTTTGATATTACTAACAATAGTTGTAAATCATAGTGAAATAAAGTCACGTATGCCAGTCAGTTTACGTTTCGCTACCGGCGTAGCCTGTGCTCCCAGAGGAAGGACTACGGACTTTTCCGAAACATGTCGGGCTGTACTCGACTGACAATGACTGATCCGTTATTTCACTACGATTGAATCTCACGGTAGTTTCATGTTAAAAATAGTCGCAAATAGTGGAAAACTTATTTTTTAGATTATCTTAGAGTTTCACGTGTATTGAAATTATTAAAACGGGACTTTGTCGCTTTAATTAATTCATTGTATCATATGTAATTGTAGACGTTAGACCTGTCCAAGTATTTTTAAGTGAGGACATCAACGCTGAACTCTAGCTTCATGTAAACAAAGCTAGTTTCATCAAGTTCTGTTCAAACAAATTTCAATTTCTATCACCACCGTTTTGTTCACCCAGGCACTGAGAACTAACTAAGGTAA
Organism: Clepsis dumicolana; assembly: GCA_963691665.1. Lineage (NCBI taxonomy): Eukaryota > Metazoa > Arthropoda > Insecta > Lepidoptera > Tortricidae > Clepsis > Clepsis dumicolana. The sequence continues at coordinate 15,011,043 of OY829515.1, read as the reverse complement.
CAGAATAAATAACTCATCGAATAAAACAAGTGTTAACGCGGCAAAGACCCATTTTAACTGCCAGAATAAACTTTAATAGTTACGCATTGCAGTTTTCGTTTAACTTTGTAATTTATAAAATTTAATATTGTAATTAAAAACAGTACCTACTAATTAAATATTTTTGTTAAATAACTTGATGTTAAGTCTGTTTCCAGAACTACAACTGTTGAACTACTGTTTCCTGATTCGTGTTTGTGAAGAGAAAGGTATATTGCATTGATGTTGAATTGTATATTGCAATATTCACCTCTCGCTTTAATGTTAGGAGTTGCGTGTTGTGGGGACATAGGTAAAAAAACTTGTGAAACAATGGCCTTTTACAATTTTAAACCACATTCGGAAAAAACTTTATCAAATTTAGTTTGCGGTTAGTAACATAATGGAACGATAATTTTCCGAGACAGGCAATAGTTATAATATGAAACGTTAATCATAAAAATAACGTTATTAAATGAACGTTATTTTTGGTTACTTCACTTTACACAACGACGTATTTACAAAAGCTTTTCAGCCTCTTGTCCCTTCAACGCAAAAAAAAATAGTTTTGTAAATTTTAATTGTAATTAAATCTACCTCAACCAAATTACCCATTAATGTTGTTTGTAAGTGTTCTTTTGAGTCTTATTACTAATTGTAGTGTTTTGCAATTGCCTCGTTTCAATGGATAATAAAGATAATTTCCTCCCCTTTTTTGATACGGTAATTATTGTTACCCAAGTATTGAATGGTCGATGGAGTGTTACAGTGGTATTGTCAAGATTGAAACGAAATTAAATTTTAAATAAAGTATTGTGTCGTTTTCATTTTTACCCTATGACAGTGCGACATTGTACATCAAAACAAAGATTAAAACATTAAAACAAAAGATTAAACCGAAAATAATCAATAAAACGATTATTTTCATTGATTCAGAAAATAGTTCCATCTCTTGCCACTAATGCGTAACTGTAGAAGTTCCGTAGTGGGTGAGCCGCTTGATTAAGCTACTCATAGATGGCGCTGAGGAGAGATCTTCCAAATAAAAATATGACACAAGGCATTGAAAAATTCGTTAGGTACACCAACGTTAAGTATAGCTTAATTGGTGGAGCGTGGTACGGATTACCGAGGTTGCTGGTTCAAGTCCAGCTGCTTGACGGATTTTTCTTTGCATTGTCATTGTATGTTGAAAACAAAGATTGCCTGCCAAGTGCCAAGACCATCGTTAAAGTACTTACGGTTGGGAGACGAAAGAAATGCCTCTGTTTATCCACTGTTAATTTGTCGCTTGTCGCGCAGTGCATCCCTTTCACAGTGACGGAATCAGTAAAGGACGCACTGAGCGACAAGCGACAAAATGGAACGCGTGCTAGCCCCCTTGGCGTGGTCGTTTACCAGAGGAACTTTTTATTATTATGTATTTTGCATTTTTTTTTGAGATCGGAATAAAACAGAAATCCGTACATAGCTCAAAGTACAAATTTTTGGATTTTTTAATGCATGAAAATAAAATTACACGAATAGCGTCGGCGGGAGAGGACAGGTGCAATGAAAGAAGCTATGATGCAGCTAGTTTCACTGTGAAGAGGTCCTCTTCTGACAGAGACCTATGCTTAAAACAATAGCACCATAGCAGCAAAGTTTTTCTTTGAGTTCATAGATGGCGCTATTGTGTTTCAGAGGTCTAAGTGTCATACGAAATGATACAGAGAGCCCTGTGGCCCTAGCGAACAGCTACAGCAGGCTTATTAAGGTATCGATACCTAATAAGTTATTAATCAAACTATAATTATCATTATTATGTATAGAAATTGGCCGTCCAGGGCCGTTTTATAAAGCTACAAGTTACAATTTACAAGCGGAAGTCTCTTTGTAACCAAAGGTTATGGAATGAGTCTTCCGCTTGTAAATTGTAACTTGTAGCTTTATAAAACACGAACCAGGCCGCCACAAAAACAATTACAATTTAAAACATAATTGTAATGTTTTTCGAAGACGCGAGAAAATGATTGGATATTTTATACGACATTTTAAAAGGAAAATTGAAATCAACATTAGCGGCTTCTAAATAAAACACAGCAGTAATAAATACATTAATTTATTGCTTGTTCCTCAACTGCACTAGTAGGCTCTGGCGGCACAGGCGGGACACCGCGCCTTCGTCTTTACGCCGCAGTTTTGCCGCTAATCGCGATAAGCTGAAGCGAGAGCGGGAGCGACCTTCGCGGCGGCCACCTGTAATGTAAGAAACTATTAGAACGACGGCACACTGAGAGGAACGCAGCGTAGAAAGACTCCATGCATGCATGCAAGAGGCATTTCATCTTAGCTCTCTAGGTTGGCAACGCAAGTGGGTCACCTGATGGTAAGTGGTCACCACTGGCCATAGACACCCGCAACCCCGGAGGGTTTGCAGATGCGTTGCCAACCTAGAGAGCTAAGATGAAATGCCTCTTGTGCCCGTAATTACGCCGGCCGTCTTACTCTCCACACCGGAACACAACAGTGCAAGCACTGCTGCGTAGATTATCAGCTACAAATTGATAAATAATAATTTTCATTTAGAAGTTTAATAATAGGTACTCAGTCAAATGTTTAATACGCTTTATGACCACAAAACCGTGATAGACTAGTGGTTTGACGTATAGCTTCTCAGGTCGTGGGTTCAAACCCCGGCGCGCACCTCCGACTTTTTCGGAATTTATGTGCGGAATTAAATTTGTAATTTATCATGAGCTTTTCGGTGAAGGAGAACATCGTGAGGAAACCTGCACACTCCTGCGAAGCAATTCAATGATGTGCGTGAAGTTCCCAATCCGCACTAGGCCCGCGTGGGAACTATAGCCCAAGCCCTCTCATTCTGAGAGGAGGCGTGTGCCCACAGCAGTGGGACGTAAAAAAGGCTGGTGATGATGACCACCAAAACCCAAAAGTTGGTGAAAACGAAACGCAGTAGGTACGGCCGAGGATATTAATTCCTGACCCACCATGGGACCTTTTCACAGTAAACGTCACAGTGACATCGCATAGCTTGACAAGGAACATCGTTATGACGCTTACTATGAAAATGTTCTGTGGTGGGCAAGGAGGATAGTATACGGAGTGTCAAAGCCCATACTTAGAATCGTTCCCCGCAGTTATCTTAAAATTCAGGCAATTTCTAGATGGCGCCAAGGTCGTAGCCAGCGGGTCAAATAATAACAAAACAGCGGTTCTAATGTGTCACTCAAGCAAGGTACGGTACTCAAGTAAGGAACTATTCAAGGTATGGGCTTTGTCAATCCGTTTACTTTCCATGATCCTTGATGGTGGGTCAGGAATTAATTTCCTCGACTGTACCAAGCATTAAAACATTCGCGTTAGCATCTGAAAAACCGATATATTTGATAGTGACAAATGACAGGGTTACAAAAAAACAATGTATAAAACCTGCTTTCTTAACATTCCCTCCCGTCTTTACTGGACTCTCAGTGGTTCCATTAGCATCAGGAGCCTTGGCTTATAGAGCGGCTTTGTCATCATGTCAGCTACGTTGTTCTGTGAAGGCACCTTCTTTGCTATCAAGTTATTAGCATTTTGCATCAAACATTCCCGCAGACAGAAGTGTCTCCTCTGAACGTGCATGTGCTTGGTCAGGTCATGCCGTTCAATAGGGTTCATGCTGAGTTTGAGTGCAGACTCACTCATGATCTCAATTGAAAAATCTTTTTGTATTTTTTATTATTTTTCCAGTTATTTTTATTTTTACGGTCTTCCCGTGAGTATCAATTATATTTTTAATAAACTCACCGAAACATGAATACACAGAAAAAAACCAGAAAAATACCAACCCCGGGAATCGAACCCGGAACCTCGACACTCCGGGTCGCGTGCCTACCCTTACACCAGAATTGGTATTTCCAATACCAATACCAATACCAATTCTGGTGTAAGGATAGGCACGCGACCCGGAGTGTCGAGGTTCCGGGTTCGATTCCCGGGGTTGGTATTTTTCTGGTTTTTTTCTGTGTATTCATGTTTCGGTGAGTTTATTAAAAATATAATTGCAGACTCACTGTCAATTAGCAATTCTACTCTTTGAACGTCCATGACCATATCTTCAAAGATGCGTTTCAGCCACAGTAGCTCGCGTGTAGCTTCACTTGCAGCAACAATCTCTGCTTCGCTTCACGAAAGTGCTACTGTTCTTTGACGCAAGCTTCGCCAGGAGATAGCTCCACTTGAGCATAGGCAAACCATCCCTGATGTTGGTCGTCCTGTGGTTGGGTCACCTCCAAGATCAGCATCGGTTTGTCGTTAAATTTGTACGTGATGCCGTACTCCTTCGTGCCTTGGATATAGCGCAGTATTCGTTTGACCCTTATGATGTCTATATCTGTTGGATTTTGTAGGGTTCTCGACACTACTCCTACTGCGAAAGCAATATCAGGTCTTGTACCCAGCATGAGATATGACAACGCACCCACTGCTTCACGATATGGGAACTTTCCTTGATTCTCAGTCGTCGTGACTCTTTGCGTGTCTTTTACGATCGGAGTTGGTGCAGGCTTGCAATTTGTTATGCCAAAGCGTTGCAAAACTTTATCTGCATAGGCCTTCTGGTCTATTTTGATGGAACCGTCTTCACGTGTCTTAATCTCAATACCAAGAAAGTATGATGCGGGTTTAGTGGTAATCTTAAATCTCTTTCTGAGTTCTTCGTAAAGATCTTCAACTCCCTTCTCGTCAGAGGCAGCCACTAATCCGTCATCAACATATAATGCTATGATGATTTTTCTCTCACCTTCTGTTCTAATAAACAAGCATGGATCTGCCGAACTTTGCTTGAAACCAATTATTTTCATTGTGTGCTCAGTGATGCAAGCGTTCCAACATCTCGGTGCTTCCGTATAGACTCTTTTTGAGTTTGCACACCATTTTAGAGTCATTATTGATGAGCCCTTCTGGTAGCTTCATATAAATCTCTTCGTTTAAGATGCCGTAGAGAAACGCAGTTGACACATCAAATTGTCCTAACTTCATTTTCTCCTTTGTAGCTACACTCAATAAAGCTCTAATATTGCTTGTCTTAGCAACTGGACTAAATGTTTCATAATAGTCGAGCCCTTGCTTCTGAGTAAATCCTTTTATGACTAATCGGGCTTTGTATCTCTCGACAGTGCCGTCAGGTTTGGTCTTCACCTTATAGATCCATTTACATGGTATGGCTTTTCTATTCTTAGGCAGAGGTACCATTTCCTATGTGTCATTTTATTTAAGGGAATTTAACTCTTGATCCATAGCTTCAATCCATTTCTCCTTATCAGGATGAAGCATTGCTTCTTTAAAGGTCTTCGGCTCCGACTTTGCTTGATCCATATTGTCAACGACATTCAACACAAAATCATTGAATTTCGAGGGGAGCTTGATGGTATTTCTCTGTCTCAAAGTCCTTATGCCTTCCGTTTCTACTTCTTGAGCAGAGAGATAATCATCACTTTCTAACTCGTTATCAACTTCACTCAGTGACTCCATCGATCTGTTGAAAATATTTTCGCTATCAGAACTTTCCACATTTTTACTGTCTTCAACTGTTTCTTCGTCTGATTGGTCTTTTGAAGATGTCGATGGTAGATCTTCTTGATGAGGCTGTAACAGAAACTCATTAGTAGGTGCGAGGGTCTTCTCTTGAAAGGAAACGTCTCTTGACCTTATTAATGTGTTGTTTTCTGTACACCAAATCCAGTACCCATCATCGTTATCGTAACCAATCAAGATGCCTTTCACTGCTTTCTTGTCCATCTTCTTTCTATTACATTTTGGTATATGGGAGTAACAGGTGCTTCCAATGATTCGTATGATATTGGGTTTCTTGCTAAACCAAAGCTCATATGGCGACTTATCCTGCTGTGTTGGACCAGTCCGGTTGATTATGTAAGCAGCTGTATTGACTAGTTCAGCCCACAAGCCTTGGGGCAGTGTCTCTTCTTGTCCATACATCATACTTCTGACACATTCTACGAGCGTCCTGTTCTCGCGCTCTGAGCAACCGTTCTGTTCCGGCGTGTAAGGCATTGTAAGTCTTTGCCGTATTCCGTTCTTTCTCAAGATCTCTCTTACTTTTTCATTGTCAAACTCGCCTCCATTGTCACTGAGTATCTCTTTCACAATATGTCCAATAGTTTTTGTCTCTGCCAACATTTGCTCGAGTTTCTCATGTACCTCTCCCTTTTCCTTCATGAAATAGACTTGGCGAAATTTAGTAAAGTCATCTTTAAACAGTACGAAGTATCTGTACTTTGCATATGAAAATCTGAATGGTCCACATACATCAGTATGTATTAGCTCTCCGGGACTTGTCGCTCGCTCTCTTGTACCAAATTTGAGTCGATGGGCTTTACCATATACGCATCCTTCACATAACTCAGTATCTAATTTCAGCTATATGCCCAGCTCCTTCTCTATTACCTTCTTAACATGTGCTTTGTTCTGATGTCCTAAACGTTCGTGATATAATTGCATTATGTTGGAGTCATCTAGTAGATTTCATGGGGCCCTTGAACGTTCTTGGCAATTAATTTGTACAAACCTCCATCGCCTCTCTTTTTCCAATCAACAGATCTCGACCTCCTTCAAATTTAATCACGCATTCCTTTTTTCGGACTCAATCACGGTGTTTGGTAATCTATCTTGAGCTGACAGAACCGAATACAGGTTTTTCTTAATGGAAGGTACAAACTATACATCGTTCAGAGTTATTACCTCCTTTCTTCCTCGTACAGTCAGCGTCATATATATGGTGACATCCAAAGTGATCAAATAGTTCGGCACACCATACGGTTTGTATGGTGTACCAAAGTATTTGAGCACTTTGGATGTCACCATATATATGACGCTGACTGTACGAGGAAGAAAGGAGGTAATAACTCTGAACGATGTATAGTTTGTACCTTCCATTAAGAAAAACCTGTGTCACCATATATATGACGCTGACTGAACATCAGCCTCAAAAGGTTTCCTTTACCAATCGCATGAACAGCTGTGCCGTTGGCAGTTGTCACAGTATGAGAACCATTGAAGTATTCAAACGTCTCGAACAGGTCGCTTGTATTGGTTACGTGACTAGTAGCGCCGTTGTTCACGTACCAGTTGTCGCTGTCCTTGTCTGTTGTGTTGCTGTCCAGTGCCATTAAGTTCATGTTGATATTGGTTACGCTTTGAGTCGAAGTAGGTTTCGGTTTTGGTGGTCTACCATCTGCTTTCCATTTGGAGCAAGTCTTGACTCTATGCCCAAGCTGGCCACAGTAATTACACTTCATCTTAAAATCTTTGTCCTTTCTTTTCTCTTTTGACCTCATAACTGCAAGCGCCTCAACCCTCGTGTCACTTTCGTTAGGCCTGTTAAGGCTCTCTCATGAGCACACAACAGGATCGTGAGATTTTCTATATTTCGTTCCTTTTTATTCATTAAAAGCCAGCTGAATTTAAAACTAAAGTACTGTTCAGGAAGCGTATCCAGTATTTTAAAAATCAATAAAATCTCTGGAAGATCATTTCCCTCAATTTCTGTATTTAAATCATACCACAGGTTCTTAAGACTAGAAATATGTGTGGCCATATCATGCTCCTCGCTTTTTTGGTAGCGGAAGAACCTCATACAGAGATCGTAACTCCTGTCTTGTGCTCCGTCGTAAAGCCTGTTAAGCTCTATCCACATCTCGCTTGACGTTTCACATCGCATCACTTTTTGCAATGTTTCTTCCGTCATGTTTGTCGCGAGAATTAATAAGGCTTGACTGTCAAAATTTTCAAAATTTTCCATTTCCGTTTTGTATTTTGCTAACGCTTCGGCTGTTGCCGGCGCACCTGGAATGCTAGGCCTCATCTTCCCTTCAATTGCCTCGATAGTACCTGGATTACTTTTAAGAAGCAATCTTATTTTGTATCTCCAGGTCTGCCGATTCGTAGGACCGTCGAGCCGACCTATCTCGACTTTCACGCCTGATTGCATGATCGAGAGTTTCGAGAGCTCTTTTTCCTTACTTTCGCAATCAATTCGGGATTCTATAGTCGCTCTGCTACCATATTAAAACATTCGCGTTAGCATCTGAAAAACCGATATATTTGATAGTGACAAATGACAGGGTTACAAAAAGAATAAAAAAAACAATGTATAAAACCTGCTTTCTTAACACCAAGGACCATAAAACCAAGAGGACTGCCAGTGTCTATACGACGTCACGTTCCTTTGAAATAATAAGCCTGCAGTAGCTAGTTTTGCTACAGAGGGGTCTCTGTACCATTCATTTGGTATGACATTTAGACCTCTGGCTAACACAATAGCGCCATCTAAATTCGTTTTTACTTGTGTTAGGCAGAGGTCTAAGTGTCATACAAAATTAATGGTACAGAGACCTCTCTATAGTGAAATTAGCTACAGCAGGCTCATTATTTTACAGGAGCGCGACGTTGTATAGCAATTGGCAGTCCTCATGGTTTTATCGTCCTCGACTGTACCTAAACATGGCACTCCATACCTTCGGTCACGCGCTGCCACGCCTCCTGGTCCACGTTGACCATGCCGGTGGACGCGCTGCGGCCCAGCGCCGGCTCCTGCGCGGACGCTGACTCCGTGACGTCACTCTCGCAGCTGATGCGGCTCAACCTACGCAACGAATAATGACTGTACAGGTATTACATTTTTTAAATACTCACTAAAACATGAATACACAGACTGAATTTCTACCTCAGGAGCATTTATACGAAGTAGTTATTTAGTACTAAAGAAATAGCTTAAACTCTATGATGTTACCTGTCACCAGGCCTCAAATCACTGGCTGAACTGGTCCCCTCTCTCCTCATAGGAACAGGAGACGAGAGAAACCTTTCTCTAGCAGCTCGAATCCTGGCTGCTCTTTCTGAAATCGTACTGGCCCCTTCCATCGCCACAGGACTCATAGTTTCCACAGTAGAAACGGATCTGGCAAACAAAGCTGGGTTATCTTTTACCAACTTAGTTATACTTGGCACCGTGATATCAGACATTTGTCGAAGAATTGGAGTGGTTTCCACTATTGGACTTGGCTTAGGTTCAGGTAAGTTTCTTGTCAGATCAGGGACAATAGTATCGGTGCTGGCTGTCGTACATTTAATGGTTTCTTGGCTATCATCTATGTTTTGTAAAGGAGGTGGGCTTTCTGGTATGGGTTGTTTCGGATGCAAAGCGTTTGCGCTGTGGGATTTTAGAACTCCATCCGGCCCCGACGGCTGAGCTGGTGTCAGCCGTTTTTCGACTGAAGTTTGATCTCTTCTTGACAATTGGCACGCGCTTGCTGACTTCTGGACTTCCCTCTCGAGAAACGGGTTATTTCTGTTAACAAGGAACATCATTAGGTCATCCGTACTCATCCGTACAAAGATGTACATACATGTGCGATGTTGGATTGTGACATTTATGATGTTCCTACCTGATATTAACCCCTACTGGCATATCGGGAGGGCGTCTTCTTTCAGCCGCTGGTGACCGCCAGGCCGGTGACGAAGCACCGCTGCTGGCGGGAGAGGTGTGACCTGAAAATTATGTATTTTATCAACTATTTCTTCTTAGACCCTTGCACGTAAGTCTAACACAGAGTTATGAGTTTAGTAATACTAAAAATAAATACTTTATTTACGTAATAAAAGCAATTTACAATGACATTAAATCTAAGTTAAAACTAAATAAACTAAAACTTAAAACTAAATTAAATCTAAATAAGGCTCCCGTGGCATGGTGCCCAAAAGGCTGGCAGCTTTGCCACGCCGAATAGCGATGCTGATTCTTTGAGAGAGAAAACTGCCAGCCCTTTGGTCACAAGTTGCATCAACTAAGCGCTTTTGCAACTCTGAAGTAAGCTTGTAAGCGCCGGGACCCCGTGGACCCAAGAGTTACATGAGTAGTGATGTAACTCGAAAATATTTAAAAAGAATGTTTAGTATACGTAGATGTTCCAGCTAAAGATGGAATGGCCTGGCATAAAAATAATTAGACCTACATTCCAATTTTACCTTCTTCATGAACTAAAAAACAATTACTTTGCTCACCCGCGACCACTAATGACAAATAGTTATATCTGTGCGGCAAATGTATGTTTCCATGCAACACCTCCACCTCCACTGCTACACGAATCAACACATGCCACACAGACCCAACTATCACCACCACCACTATACTAAACGCTGACGCGTTTCGGCACTCTCCACGAGGCCATTTACGAAGCACAACAACAACCGCTCAACATGCCACCACTTCCACTACTGACATATGTAAACCATGTACTCAACTTAGTTAATGACAAAACCAACGTACCCACTAATATTTTATAAATTCCAAACTACCCTTTTATGTAAGTCCTAAACTACCCTTTTTTAAGAAATGAATTCCAAACTACCCTTTTTATTTTTATTTTTAATCTACGCCAGGTACCCCGTTATTTTTAACCGAGTACGGTAAAAAGAGAAGAGTGATGGTTTAGCAATGGGGTCACCTCTTAGTCCTTTAATGGCTGACGTTTTTATGGATAACTTTGAAAAACAATATATAGTGGGGAACAGCAATTTAGTATATTATTATAGGTATGTTGATGATTTAATTTTATGTTGGAAGGGGAGTATGAGGCAGCTAGATTTGTTTATTAGTGCTCTCAATAACAAACATCCAAAAATAAAGTTCAAACGAGAATTAGAGGAAAATCGTTCATTAAATTTTCTGGATTTAACTATTACAAGAGTAAATAATAGGCACCAGTTTCAAATTTACCGTAAGCCTACGTACACAGATACTGTCATACCTGCAAATTCTACTCACCCATGGCAGCATAAACTGGCTGCTTTCCATTGTTATGTACATAGACTACTAACTGTACCTCTTTCGAAAGAGCATTATGATTCTGAGTTACATACTATATATCAGATAGCAACAACAAATGGTTATAGTACAGCAATGGTTAATAGTCTGGTTCAAAAGAAGCAGGGACGGATAGTGAATAGCATGCTTTACTCTGCGTTGCCATCTCAGCCTACTAACAAATTTAGATCTAGTATTACTTATGTTGGCCGGTTGTCTGACAAGATTTATAATATTTTAAAATCAAATAACATCAATGTTGCCTTTAAGACTACTAATTCTTTACGTTCTAGACTTTGTAATAACAAAGAAAAGGTGGATAAAGGGAACAGGTCGGGCGTATATAAACTCACTTGTGGCGACTGTAGTCAAGTATACATTGGACAAACCGGTCGAAGCTTTGATACTAGATTTAAAGAGCATGTCTCGTCATATAGGCATGATCATCCAGAGAAATCAAACTTTGCCAAGCATTTATTAGAAACGAATCATTCGTTGTTAGACTCAGATACGTACGAAATTTTACATTATTGTGATAAGGGTTTGCGGCTATCGGTTTTAGAACAATTGGAAATAATTAGGTACAACAACATGGGGTCTATTATTAATGAACAAGTTAATTTGGTTTCTTCGCCTTTGTTACGACTTGGTTCTAATTTTAATAATGTGTCATAGTAATAATGAGAACATGACTTCTCTTTTTACCGTACTCGGTTAAAAATAACGGGGTACCTGGCGTAGATTAAAAATAAAAATAAAAAGGGTAGTTTGGAATTCATTTCTTAAAAAAGGGTAGTTTAGGACTTACATAAAAGGGTAGTTTGGAATTTATAAAATATTAGTGGGTACGTTGGTTTTGTCATTAACTAAGTTGAGTACATGGTTTACATATGTCAGTAGTGGAAGTGGTGGCATGTTGAGCGGTTGTTGTTGTGCTTCGTAAATGGCCTCGTGGAGAGTGCCGAAACGCGTCAGCGTTTAGTATAGTGGTGGTGGTGATAGTTGGGTCTGTGTGGCATGTGTTGATTCGTGTAGCAGTGGAGGTGGAGGTGTTGCATGGAAACATACATTTGCCGCACAGATATAACTATTTGTCATTAGTGGTCGCGGGTGAGCAAAGTAATTGTTTTTTAGTTCATAAATATGGACCTCCGCAAAGTAACGCCTGATTCAATAAATTATTTACCTTCTTCATTGATCTTCATATTATACCGTTGTATCATGATGCGAATGGATGGTGCAGTTTCCTTCGGCTGAGGTTTTCTCTGAGAAGACGGCGATGTTGGCAGTGGTGGTCTGGACTTTGGTCTCTGTTCCTCATTTTCTTGAAGGTCACCAGAGCTCTTGGACCGTGAATACAGTTCCTGTTGTGCTTTTCTCCTTTCTACCTTTTCTTTGGAACTGACTTTCTTATGGCTGACCTGATCTGATGGCCTGACTTCGTTGAGGTCTTCTACGTCGACTGGGATCACTGCTCGGGGTACAGACTCACCACTGCGTACAACTGGAGAGAATATTTTGCGAGTTGTTTTTACGATCACTTCTGGGGAACCGTCTCGGGGCCCTGGAGCTTTTAGTTTCAGTACAAATACCTGAAAAAACACCAAAAAGGTCTTATCAATTTATTGTATTTTCGCAATAGAACTATGTAGCTAACTATCTTTCCTTCATTTAATCTGACGATTCCTCAACGTTTCAGCTTACCTCTCCTTCATAATCCGAATGCAATGACGTTGGAGGCGTCCTTAGCCTTTCTGAAGCTCTTCGAGGTCTCTTTCGTCTTCGTGGTATCTCCACAGTCACCGTATCGACATCCTGCTCCGTGTCACTTTCAGAAGGCTTGGATTGTTCCCTTTCTAACCTAGCTCGAGACTTAGATTTCTTTTTACCATTACCTTTGCTGTCATCTTTACGTTTATCTTCTTTTATGTCTTCAATATCTTCTTTGCTTTTAGTTTTCTCTCTGTTTGATTCAGTTTGCTTGGAGTTTCTCTGTGGACTTCTGTATGGAGTTGCAAGTTCTTCTCTTTTAGTGAAGTACGGTATTTCCCGTTCAACATCAGCTTCCTTTTCTTCAGTAAAACGGCTTGAGCTCCCTCTTTCTATTTCTTCTATCGTTTTTCTGATAAATTTGGCATCTTCTTCTATGCTTGGTTGTCTAATTATTTTTCTACGAGTACTCTTTTCTGAAGGTTTCGACTGCAATGTGTTAAATTAAATGATTTTAAAATGAAAATAGTAACGATTTCCTTAAAATTCAACTACAAGTCGTATCACGTCACCTGTTCACGAGTGGTCTTTGGTTTGGCGCCAGTTTTTCCATTAGCTTTGGGAACGCGAGGTCCTGAAATTAGTTTACAATATTACCAACGCATTTAAGTACTTACAAAAGACGAAACGACGTGTCTAATTTGGCATTAAAGAAACCACTAGACGCAGGTCTAGCTGAAAAATTACAACACCATTTGCAAGACTTTTAAACGAAGCACCTGCCAAAATAAGAAGTCAGAACTCACCGCCATTGTTCGTTTGCAGACTGGCAGTAGCTGTGACAGCAGTGCTGCTGGTCTCACACAGCAACCGTGGCTCAGCACGACCATACGTGTAGACTGGTGTCTGCGGCGCGTGGCGTGGCGAGACGGCCATCAGTGGCGCTGCTGTGCAAACTTCCTCAGCTTCTACTTCTACCAGCACTGCCCCTCGCGTTGATACGTCATCACACTCGTCTCCTAGCTGAAGTTCAACGGGTTTAGAGAATACTCTGGTGTCATTGACTAAGTGGACCAATGGTGGATCAGCCTGGTTGTTAGACTTTTGCAAGGTCATTCGAGATTCAACTCTTTGTTGACTGGGTTGGAAAACGCTTAAAAAGATCCTCTCTTTTGTCTTGTAGACGACATCTTTTGATTAATGTCTCGAAAGTGGTGATAGAAGATATCTATGCAATTAACTAACTTTTGTAAGGGCCTCCAAGTCATAAAAAAATCTTTAACCAAAAGCAAAGGCACTTATGATAAAATCTGTGATCGGGTACAGAGCATAGATGGTACCTGTTTTTACATTTTCCGAATAATTTACACTGGTTATTTTGCAACAGTATCATTGACTCCTATTGTGAATCCATTATCTAAAAACAAAGTCGTATAAGTTACAACATAAGCCAAGAACGAATCAACCGATTTTTATGCTTTTTGATTGGTTGGATTTGTCTCCGCTCCGAAAAACTATTAAACTATTAAAAGAGGGGAAACATTCAGAAAGAAAATGTGAAGAACGCATTTTCTCAGAATACCTACATTTTCTATGGAACGGCCTGTGGCCTGTGGCCTAAATATATCCTCATAAAAACGACTCACCAAATGCTCCCTCTCGTACTCCGACTCAAAGTCATCAGCGTCATTGACACTCAGGCTTGACGCATGGAGGTGCCCAGACGCCATGGATGGCGCCACGCTGCCGTCCGACTGCGTCCTCGTGAGCTGCGCGGGCGGCGCCTTGTTCCTCTCCCGAGCAGCTTGGAGCAGCGCTGATGTGGAAGCTTCGGGGGCAATGCCCCGGGATTTCTCCCATTCGTGGAGTTTGCGCGTGAAGGAGCGAGATATACCTGTATATATAAGTTTGTCTAAGCTATGAAATCAAAGAAATGAGATAGGTCGAAGAATATACATTTACCTTTGAACTCCTCACTACTTCAACGAGCGATTTTGTTAGGTATGTCATTCTATAAGATGCTCTCAGAAGTTCTCCTTACTGTACTTCTGTCCAATTCCAAATTCTATATCTATTCTTACTCTGTCGAGGGTAGGGTTATGAAACTCCTCACCTAAGCTTAAGACGCGTTAAGTAGTAGGGCCGCCTCTATTGTTACCGGTAATTTTCTGTGTACCCTTTTTTTGTAATCGTAATTCGGGCGGCCGTTTGTTGTATTTCGGTTAATGACTGTACCTACCTTGGAACTTGAAGAGACCGGTAGATGTCTGCACCAGCACTTCGTCTGGTTTGCCCTGTTCTTCCCACGCTGGAACCGAATTGGTCTCCTTCATACGCTTCCACTCATCTAAAAAAAGTTTCACAGGATGTAAAGCCGTGATAGTCTAGTGGTTTGACTTAGATCGTGGATC
This sequence comes from Clepsis dumicolana, assembly GCA_963691665.1. Lineage (NCBI taxonomy): Eukaryota > Metazoa > Arthropoda > Insecta > Lepidoptera > Tortricidae > Clepsis > Clepsis dumicolana. The sequence continues at coordinate 14,996,037 of OY829515.1, read as the reverse complement.
CGAGCCCCGGCTCGCATCTCTGAGTTTTTCAGAATATATGTGCGAAACTTATCATGAGCTTCTCAGAGAAGGTAAAACATCATGAGGAAGCCGGCACACTCTTGCGAAGCAATTCAGTGGTGCAAGCCCTCTTATTGTGTGGGCACACCCAGTAGTGGGACGAAAATAAGCTGATGATGATGATACTTGCTGTTGGTCATATAAAAGGCACCTTCGCCCATTTCCATAAACATCAGGATATGCCTGTTGGAACATTTTGAATACTGCCATTTAAGTTCGCAATTCTTCGAGCTATGTCGGTAACCTTAGTTCCCCTGCAGATATCATAATTTCTGATTCTATCCCGCAGAGTGACTTAGCCCTCTGAGTGACTGTGAGCTTCCTTATGAGGCCGATCATTAGCGCCCACGTCTCAGATCCGTAAAGTCATGACTGCTTAGTGACACAAAATTGGCATCAACAACGGAGCGCCGAAGGGCCCCTTCTTATGATATGTAAGTCTATGCCCTCACCCCATTTCTTAAGGAAGTCCTCGCTGAGGTCCTGCCTGGCCGGCACGAAGGGCGGCTGTCTGACGCCTTTCAGCTGCTGCCACTCCGCCAGCTTCTTGCGGAAGTCAGCTGACAGTTGCTCCTCGGTCGCCACGGGACGCGATGCTGCGAGGAGTTCAGTAATTCAGTAACTGTATGTTGGTTTGTTTGTTGGATAAAGTAATGATGACAGTTTCAAATGATTCGCAGTAAGCAGACTACATAGATATTAACTACCAATCTGTGGCAGTCGCCGCGCAAGAATGCGGATAGACCGAGATTGGTCTACGCAACATTAGCATCCACTCGCGTCTCGGCAGTGTATTCGTGATCATGATGCGTGTCAGTCGAAATTATCGCTCATTTGAACCTAGTAAGTATATGTTAAACCTATTAATGGTAGAAGAAGGAAATTCTAATTTGAAGTTCGCATGTTTTTGGGCATGAACCGTCAAACACGCTAGCTGTTCAAAATGGCAGGGTTCCTAAGACCACGCCAGAGAGCGTGTAAGGTGGTAAGTGGTAACTGAAGATTCCTTTACTGAGTGACAATCCTTGAGTACAAACTTAGAAAGAAAGCCTGGTGTCACAATACATTTTGCCAGTAGGTAAAATAAAGTATTCTGAATTTGTTGTGCTATTAATCATAATCTTTTTATTTTTATTTTCTAATGATTTAGAGAGTTTCCTTTTTATAATTCATTTGTGGTTATGTATTGTAAGAGCTACTGTAACTGTAACTTGTCTCTATGAAAAAGACCTTGTGCCAATGGAAGTTTCTTCTTCTTCTTGGCAATCATGGTCTTATAAAATTTTGATTTTGATTTCGAAAGTTAGACGATTCAATAGGTGTCGCGACCGGCGGCGCGGCGTGCGTTTTCCTACCCCTAACGGGTAATGTATCACAATACCGAAGTACGGAAGACCGAAATTTACAAAGCCTATGAACGGAAGGCTGAATATTAAAACGTCGGATGTTTGTATGACCGAAAGTTTAAAATCCCGAAAATACGTTTGACCGAAAGCCTAAAAGGCCGAAAACTACAATCCCGAAGATTGATATACCAAAAAATAAAATAATCGACGCTAAATATATCGATACTCAAAATACCGAAAATACTATATCCCGATAGCCGATACACCGAAGTTTAAAATACATATTTTCAAATGACCGAAAGTACCTACAATATTCCGATAGAACGTCGATGAGAATACCTTCTTTATAGTTTAAGATCACACCCATCTTTATCCGTAAAATTTACATGAGGATTGAGGAGGTCGCTTAAAGAGTCGGAACCGCGGAAACCCCATCTTCAGGAAAGCCCGGGCAGCATTAGATTGTTAAAACTATAAATAAAAACCGGGACAGGTGAGAGTCGGACTCGCGCACGAGGGTTCCGTATAAAGATTTTAATGCTTTTCCCCAGTGTTTTAAGAAGTCCAGTGTTAGCAGAGCCCTGCTCCTAAGCAAAACATGTATCAATTTATATTGATCTGCGAAATCTACAGATAGACATAAAAATTTTAGATTTTGAGAATTTTCTGAGTGGTTAAGAGAAGAAGAGAGCTACCTTCATACCAAATTTCAAGTTTCTAGGACAACTGGAAGTACCCTTTAGGTTTCCAGGGAGCGGCAATTTGTACGGAAACAACCTTTTTAGTGACTATCTTTTGATCGCGTTGCCTTAGAAGTTTGATTTTATCACGGCTTCAAGGGACTGCAGGCTTGAATATTTGGCATTAATTTCAGCCTGCTACCTCCATGCGTTCCAGAGAAAAACGGTCTTGACAGACAGACAGATAGACAGACGGACAACAAAGTGATCCTATAAGGGTTCCGTTTTTTCCTTTTGATGACGGAACCCTAAAAACTAAAAACTAAATTTAGGTTAGGTTAGTATTGCGTCAAGGCGCGAAGCGCCTCAACCACGCGGAATAGGAGCTCCGCGAAGCGGAGCTCCGTCGACTTTTTGTCGCAGCTGTTGAATTCTCATTTGACTTAATGTTGCATTGTGACAAAATAATTTTGCGACTCACAACTAACTTCTAACTATTCAAAGTTAGAAGGCTAAAATAGGTTTTTAGGTTTTTGTTTATAGTTTTATGTAAGTAAGTAGGTTTATTTAAAATTTCAAGTCGATGCCATTAACCGTCGAAGAGTTCCCTCTTGTGGAGACGATCCTGGTCGCACCCCCATTATTTCACTACCAGATTATTGTGTTGTAACCGAACTTGCGTAAGTATGCCAAATTTCAGCTCAATCGGATACCAAGAAGTGGCCGAAAAATGGTTTGAAAATTTTGAAGCGGTCATTATTTTAGGTGTAAGTATGTAATTAACTTTCGGGATTTTAAACTTTTCGGTCAAATAAGCATTCGACATTTCAATGTTCGGCTTTCCGATCAAAGGTCATATAAAAATTCGGTCTTTTGAACTTCGGCTTTATAAGACGTAGACCAAAATAACTATCTACATTTTAGCTTTCGGGATTTTGTACTTTGGATCATTTGAAAATAGGTATTTTGAGCGTCGGTATATCGGTTATCGGTATTTTATACTATCGGTATTCTGAATTTCGATGTGTTAAGCGTCGACATTTCAATTGTAGGTATTATGATTTGTCGGTATTATAATACATAAATACCCAGTTTTCCTCTGCGGTCTGAGAATTCTCGCCCTAGCCGAGTCTGTAAGGCCGCATAATCACGTGCTATCTCCTCCCGAACCCCGCTCGCCTCACACCCGCTGCTCACGCCTTCTGTTTCTGGAAATAAACGTAAAACATGGCATGAAAATCAAAAGGATGCAATAAAAATACCACCAAATTGGACAATTGACCTATTATGGTCCCAAAACGTAGTTAATAAGGGAGAAAGACAGCGTTTACGCGTCTTGTGCTCCCGTGGCTAATTCGTCCAAGGGAGCCCAGTTTAGAGTAAAGTTGCTAGAAAAATCTTGCAAGTCGCAGTACATTGCGGCCCTCGATCGACGCCATCGATCTCGTTCGATTCACAGGCTCACAATGTATAGTCGACCAAGAAACTCCTTAACCACTTTTCAACCTTAATGCCATACAAATAGAGACGAAAAGTGGTGCACTTTCTTGGTCGACTATACTGCAACCTTAAACTGGGCTGAAGGTGGCTGAAGACTTGGTGTCTCCATTGATGGAAAAGATTTCTTTGGACAACAAATTATAAAGGCGTTAAATGCAGCCCCTGTACTTAATAGTTATCAAAAAGTTCCTATTTAAAGGCAGTTATTAATCAATTCTTATGCCGTAAAGTAAAATAAACGCTATGACTCATGACACAAAGTGTCATTGTCATGACCGAATTGATTGAAAATTCAGACGTCAAAAAAATGATCACAAAATAATGTTTTTGTTAGGAAATAGCAATTAAAAATATCATGATTTTCAATTAGGAATTGCAGTTTATACACAATCTTAGGACCATCAAACAATGTGAGTAGTATTCAGTTTACAGCTGAGCGGCACTTATATTGAAGTGTCATTATCTCAAGATAATCTTTGAAGACGTTGGGATCGAATTTTGCTTATAATCTCTTAAATGACTCATGAATTCAAAAGGATTTTAGCAGACCGTCTTCATGTACTAGACTGTCCAATTAATCAATCCTTAAAATATCACTCAGGTGGCGAAAAACACTGTCAAATGATTGTAATACTCCTTTTCCTGTTGATTATTGGAGGACTGGCCTATGCATACGTAAGAACCTTTCTTTGATTTATCATTATTAGTACTGCGAAAGAATTTAACCAGTTAATGGATTGTTTAGAAGAATTAATTGTGCCGTGAACTTAAAAGTGCCCGAAGAACTTAAGTGGCAGTGGGCGGGGCATATTGCTCGCAGGACTGATGACCGATGGGGCCAGTTCATTATCGAATGGCGTCCGCGGACCGGGAGACGAGCTTTCGGTAGGCCTCCAACGAGATGGAGCGACGACCAGATAAAGATCGCGGGATCGCGGTGGATGCGGAAAGCACAAGACTGGTCTGAGTGGAGAGCCTTGAGGGAGGCCTAATCTCCAGCAGTGGACGTCTAGTCTTTCAGCTAACATGATGATCTTAAAAGTGATGATAGAATTGTGCAATCACTTGTAACAGAACATCGTGCGTTAGCCGTTTATAAATGTTGTTTAAGTGAACAACGATCACATGCAAACATAGCCATGAAACATTTTTGCGATCATTATAGCGAATGCTTCTTGGTGAAAACTCGTCCTTGAGCTAATGCTGATGATGTAAACATGCTTTAATCTTTCAGCTAAACGACCAAGAGCAATTCACGACAACAGCATCAGCTATCCACCAGATTTGGGCTGGGAACTGCCGACTGGCATGTAGGCAGGATGCGAGACAAGACGCAGCTCCTGACCAGGACCGAGTGGCTCCGTACGTGACTGATTCCTCCACCAATGAATATGGACCTGATCTATGCAGGACTGACAGGTCCGCAGCCAACTGCGTCTGCGACTCTTGTCCTTGTGGCCTCGTGGATGATCTCTTGAGGTAAGTGTGGTTTTGTTATGAAACTACTTTATTACCTAACCAACTTAGAAAATGTGGAAAATTGTCATTACAGAGTTCAATATTTCAAAAACGGGTCAACCGATTTAATTGAAACTTGGCTAAGAACCATGTCGATGATACGTACTAGCTTTTGGATAAAAAAAACCGCATCGACATCAGTCCATCAGTTTGGGAGCTATGATGCCACAGATAATACTTTGGAATGTGCAAACGGAGTGCTTTTATATTTTATGATACCCCACTTGATCTAGTATCGTTGACATTTTAAGATCTGCTTTCAGCCCTGTTGCAATTTTTTTAATGTCGATACGACAGGTTAGTATAGAATTTTGTATGAATTACTGAAATATGGTGTCATAATATGCAGTTATAAGTAACGTTCTTTTTTACTTTTAATCGTCTTAACCCATCGTAAGCGGGGAGTTAAAAAATAACTGCATTCAAGTCTCTTTTATTTTAATTAACCCCCGTCAAAAAAGAGAGGTGTTATAAGTTTGACATGCGTATCTGTGTGCCTGTATATCTGTGTATCTGTGTGTTTGTATATCTGTGTGGCTGTGTATCTGTGTATCTGTCTGTATAGCTCCCAAACGGGTGGACCGATTTCGATGGGGTGTTTTTCAGTCGAAAGCTATTTTAATCGAGATGGTTCTTAGCTAAGTTCATTAAAATCGGTTCACCCGTTTTTGAAATATTGAACTTTGAAATGACAATGTCGGGGGTTTTTCAACTTTTCTAAGTTTGGTTAGGTTAGGTTAGGTTAAACCTACTAATTTTGGAGATTGCGAAAAAAAAATCAGAAAAATATAGCCTTAAATTTGGCACTGATGGCGCGGACCGAGACTAAGCTTACAATTGAGACTTCGGTTTTTACGAGGTTTTTACGGTTTTTACAGAACTTACGGCCCTGTCAGGATGGATTTCGCGGATGCTCTGTCCCATTACTATTACTTCGGACTGGAGTCGGTTAGTTGACTCTCAAGCATTTAAATAATGAACGCACCGATAGATTAGTGTTCAGTTCGAAAGAATTTCTTTATACAGAAAGTCAATACTTTTTGGATTTTTTTTATACGACGAGGAAGGCAAACGAGCAAGTGGATCACTTGATGGTAATTGATTACCATTGCCCATGACATCCGCAACCCCGGAGGGCTTGCAGATGCGTTGCCTACCTAAGATGAAATGCCTGTTGTGCCCGTAATGACACCGGCTGTCTTACTCTCCACACCGGAACAAAAAGTGCAAGCACTGCTGCTTAGCGGCAGGATTAGCAAGTAAGATGGTGGTACCGATATTGTTGTTGTATGTTGTTGGACTTATTCAACATACAATGACAATGCAAAGAAAAATTCGTTAAGCAGCTGGACTTGAACCAGCAACCTCGGTAATCCGTACCAAACAAAAATAAAAACAAAAATAATCAATAAATCGATTATTTTCGTTGGACTTATTTTCTATTTTTTCACCCTTGGGCTCCTAAAGGACTCCTTGGTCCTAAGGGGTCACGGTTTTGGAGATATGAAATGTCCGAACTGTGATTGTGTTTCCGTATAATTAATGTGTTCATTCATTATCACTGCCTGTGAAGTGATTTATTTAATACAGAGGGTCGAGCATGACTTTACGAATGCTGCGTAACGTTACGGTTATCGTATCGAGATCGAGAAACCTCATACAAAATTTTTGTTCCAAATACGCTCACGGGCGGGCGCTGTTCCAAACGTCATACAAACTCGACAACGTTTACTATTCGTTTTTACGTGACGCAGCTTTCGAATATTCGTACTCGACCCTCAGGTCTTGTAATATTTCAGATAGCAAATAGCTATAATTCATTGGGAGCTGCCATAGGAAGTCTTAGACCATGCGAACGTCAAGCGCAAGTAGGTTAATTTACAACAATTTTCTGAATAATCCTTTTTTATTTTACATTACATTCTAACATCACCCCCAGGCGCCTTGGAACAGTGAAAAGCACTAGTGCGAAAAATCCAACTTTCCGCACGATACTTAGCCACATAAAGTATCAATCTTTCAGCAACTGTATTAAAATAGTACTTTTTGATATAAGTGCGGAAAGTAGGTATGTCATTATTGCACGAGTCCCGAGGTGTCTAGGCCCGAGCCTTGAGGCGAGGGATGAGTGAAGATGATAGTTCCGCATGTGTACCAATTGACGTTTTTTAAAACACTTGCGATAAAATTACATTGAAACTATAAGCAGCGAGCCGGCAGGAGCTTCCCTGCCACCACCCGCCGGCGTCCGCGGTGAAAGAGCTGCTTCCACCGGCACCTTGGAAAAGTAAAAATCACTAGTGCGAAAAACAACTTTCCGCACAATACATGGCCATAAAAAGTATCACTTTTTAATTTGTAGTTCACATCTCTCGACCGAGTGGGTTCGGAGGAGAACTTCAGCTTCGGACCGGCGTCGGCAAAGAAAGGGATTCCACTTTCTAAAAAGAAGTCTGCCATGTCCGTCTCAACTGAAGAAGGGACCAGCAAAGGTGATGATGGTTATACCTATTTAAGAGCAGCCATGGGGTTCCGCACCTCAAAAGGAACCATAGATTCAATTCATGATCTCAATTGGAAAATCTTTTTGTATTTTTTATTATTTTTCCAGTTATTTTTATTTTTACGGTCTTCCCGTGAGTATCAATTATATTTTTAATAAACTCACCGAAACATGAATACACAGAAAAACCAGAAAAAATACCAACCCCGGGAATCGAACCCGGAACCTCGACACTCCGGGTCGCGTGCCCACCCTTACACGTTGGTATTTTTTTCTGGTTTTTCTGTGTATTCATGTTTCGGTGAGTTTATTAAAAATATAACCATAGATTTACTCGCGTGTCTGACTGTCTGTCACAGGCAATTTGCTCCGAAACTACTGGAGCGATCTAGTTGAAATTTGGTACACATCTATGTACTAACTCGGTGGCCTAAGAACGCACGTGTAACGCAAATAAACAATTTTCAAGTTATTTGGAAATATGCATAAACTTAACTAAAATGCCGTTAAAGTTCGTTTGTCCTTTTTTGTCACATTGTCATTTCCGTTAGTAAGAAGAAGACAAAACCTATTTTAAGTAATGGAGGCTTGAGCGACGTTTATGAATAACGACATTTAAGTTTTAAAGTTGTTTAAAAAGCGTTTTTCAATAAAAAGACACGTCAAGAATTTTAGGCATGATGAAAACGGGATATTGACCGCGATCATCTTATCCGTTTTCATTATGTCTAATGCAATTAACCGCAAATCATTTAAAACTGTTAAACGAAGTTTATTACTCTTGTATTGATTTGTATTTTTTTATTACTCTTTTATCAAATAGGCATTTTCAGAAAACTGTGTACCCTAAACTTTTTTTTGAATAACCAAATAAATTTTGGACTATTTATGCTCAGAATCATGAGAACTATGTATTTAAATATGTAATAAAAAAAAGTGACGAAAATTGAGAAGGGTATGATAAGATGGTTTGGGCATGTAGAGAGAATGAGTGAAAGCAGATTTACGAAAAGGGTGTATGAAGGGAGAGTGGATGGAAAAGTGGGAAAGGGAAGACCTCGGCGAACGGGCTCCGATCAAATCGGTGATATTTTGGACAAAGGACAGGTCAGGAGTACCCACAACCGGAGAGCATGTATGAAGAACGTTATGAGATTAAGGGAAGCAAAGGTTGTATGTCGGGATCGTAGCAAGTGGAAGTCCGTGGTCTCTGCCTACCCCTCCGGGAAACAGGCGTGACTGTATGTATGTATGTATAAAAAAAAGTGTCCCGCATTTTTTTGGCAGTTTTGTGACGCGTTTTTACATACATTCTGTACCTATGGACCGTCACAAAACTTATTTGTCAGTTTTCTATTGAAAAATTTTGGACTTTTTTGGCAAAATGGGTACACAGTTTTTAGAAAATACCCAAAGACGTCTTTTTCAGGCCAAAAGTCCATATCGGTGTTAAAGTTTGCTTCGGACGACGACAAATCAGACACCAACAATTGCTCCAGATGCCTTTCGCAGGGGAAGACCTGCATGAAGACCTGCCCTAAGGCCAAGAAATAAAGCATCTTGTGAAAAGTTGACTTATTTTCATTTACTTATTTCGTAAGGTAGGGTAGGGTATCTATAATTACTGCAGTGTTTTTCAAACTTTTTTGTGTCACGGCCCTTTATTTACTATCAAAATTCCTTCGCGACCCCCCAAAACCCCGTTTGTGCGATTAGGTTTATTTATTCATTTATTCATTTAATCATGTTCATTACATATATGGTGTTAGATCAACAGGCGGTAGGTACATGACACCCTGTTAGGGTATAAAATGTCAAGAATGCTCATGTCTATGTTAATGCTAATAGGTATTGTACACATTCATTAATTATACGGATTATGCATAATTATTAAATAAGGTCAATAAATAAAATAATTCAAATGATACAATTATCCATGTTACTTCGCGAAATCTAGGATTAAATTAAGAAAATGTTAATTAGAATGTCATGCAAGTATATTATATTATGTCCATTAATTAAAAAATAAATTAAAAATAAATTAGTGGGTAAATAATGTTAGTATCACGGAATTCATGGTGTTTCATTCAGATAATCGTCGATCTTGTAATAACATTTTTCGATGAGCATTTTTTTCAGTTTCATTTTGAATATCCTGTCGTTGTTTTCATGTCTGAGGTTTTCCGGTATTTTGTTAGCTATGCGTATGCATCGGTGATATGGGCCATTTTTAAACATAACAAGGTTTGATTTAGGTAGTAGTAATTGGTTTTTATTTTGCCTTTGTGACCTGTGTGTTTAGAACCGAACGATTATTTAAGAATTCATATTTAGAACTCACCATTCTGTCATTCAATCAATCATGCGTTTCGGAACGCAACCTACCCCTTTTTTAACCTCCGACGGAAAAGAGGGGTATTATAAGTTTGACCTGTGTATCTATGTACCTGTGCAAAGTGTGCATCTGTGTATCTATCTGTGGCATCATAGCTACCAAACGAATAGACCGATTTCAATGCGGTTTTTTTAATCGAAAGCTAGTTAAATATTGTAGTCACGAGCACGAGACTTTCGAAGCTGATCTTCGCGACCCTCCTGTATAAGTGCCGCGACCCCTCTAGGGGTCGCGACCCACACTTTGAAAAACACTATATTACTGGCTATCCCCAATGATATTACAAATAAAAAGAGGTAGATTATGTCATCAGCACGTCGAAAATGAAGCGCAGCAAAAAATGTTTTTCGACATTTTATCCCAGCACTTTTTCGGCCTAATTAATATGTACGAGGGCTGTTTGATAAGTACCCGTGTTTAAAAAAAAAACATGTATTTTTTGGACACGTATATTCATTTTTCTACGTAGTCACCTTTTAGCTCTTTAAACTCGTTCCAGCGGTATTCTAGCTTTAATAAGCCACCCAAAAAATAAGATTTCGGAAAGTCGTCGAAATAGGCCTCTGTGGCGGCAATTACCTCTTCATTTGACGCAAATTTCTTTCCGCTGAGCCATTTTTTTGTCTGTCGAATAGAATAGAGTCTGGAGAATAGAGTGAATAAGGTAGCAATTCATAGTGTAATTTTTCTAATTTTGCCCCTGCGATTGTGGACGAGTGAGCTGGTGCGTTGTCGTGGTGGAAAAGAACTTTTTTCTTTGTTAATTGGGGTCGTTCATTCCTTTAAACAGAATAAAATTCGCTCAAGAAATTTTCGTAGTATTGCCCCTGTTATCGTTTTTCTTTTTGTAAGTAATAATTATGTATGATTCCTTGTGAGTCCCAAAAAACGGTCGCTATGACCTTTCCGGCCGATGGGACGGTCTTTGCTTTCTTTGGAGCCGATTCGCATTTTAAGATCCTCTGCTTTGACTGTTTATTATTTTCTGAGGTATGGCTATGAATCAACGTTTCGTCCAGTCACAAAACGAAGCAGAAATTCATCAGAATTGCTTCCATACTTTGCTAAACGTTGCTTCGAAGTGGTCACTCGGATAAGCTTTTGTTCCTCTGTGAGCAAACGCGGTACCCATTCCGCAGATACCTTTTTCATCCCTAATTTGTTTTTTAAAATATATCGTACCCACTCGATTGAAACATTAATAGTGTCAACAATTTCCCTAAGCTTTATTCGGCGCTCGGTTAATACGATATTTTAAATTTTCTTGACCATCTGTTCCGTAGTCACCTCAATAGGGCGGCCTGAACAGTCTTCGTTAAAGACGGATGTTCTGCCCCGTTTGAATTCGTTATACCAATTTCTGATAGTTGTCATAGAAGGTGTATTATCCTTGTAAACACCTTGTATCTATACTTTTATCTCTTCACATGGTTTTCCTTCCTAAAACAGAAAAGGAATTACAAACGAGACTGTTCTTTCTCCATATTTGCAAATTGAAATCGAATTCTGACCTTCAACAGCCTTTAAACGAAAAAAAAACAAAATAATGCTGTGATATATTTTTACCTTTTCTGACCCATAAAGGATGCATTAAAGCCTTCGTATACATATTTTCAGCCTGTGATAAGAATAACATTTGAAAACGGGTACTTATCAAACAGCCCTCGTATATCTATACGAAATTACAGCTTTCTAGTATCAATGGTCTCTAAGCAGCGGACAGACAGACAGACAGACGGACATGACGAAACTATAAGGGTTCCACTTTTGCTATTTTGGCTTCGGAACCCTAACAAACAAATATGCGGGTCACCTGATGTTAAGCAATTACAGCAGCCTAGAGACGCTTGCAACACCAGAAGTATCACTCGCGCGTTGCCGACCCTGCATACACTTTTTAATTTATTAGGGGGTGGGGCGAGCTTTACCGAAGCTCTCTTCTCGCCCGTGGATCATGGTAATCATGGTAAAACCGCGGTATTATGAGACGGTGACCTGAAAAGTCTCTGTACCTAATCGATTACACCTTTTAAGTTGTAAATATACTATACATTAAAAATTGTGTGTTCCCAGCTTAAATAAGAATCACAAGGTGAATATGGCAACCTTGAAATAATTCCGTCAAATTCGGGCTTTTTACGTCAAACTGTCATCTATCAGCCTATCACAAATCTATCATACCAACATGAGATGATAAAATTTTACGTGCAATCTTTTAGCAGAAATGTTTTTAAATTATTTAGATTATGAACAGGCGGAGTAACCCGTAGTTTCAGTTGACTGAAATCTGCGGGGTTTGTGCCAAAATATGCTGCGGGGACGAGGTAAGAATTTTCTTTTACTCTTATTATAGTTTACTAGCTTTCGCCCGCGGCTTCGCTCCCGTGGCAGAACTCTCTATCCCGCGGGAATTACGAAAAATCCCGCCTTATCCCGGGCGTACGTTATAAAAGGAACCTCCATGCCGAATTTCAGCTTTCTAGGTCTAGGGGTTTCGGCGGTGTGTTGATCAGTCAGTCATTCAGTCAGTAAGTCAGGACTTGCAGGAAATGCAGGCAGCGGATGGACCTTCAAAACGTGTCTACTTCACTGAGATACATAAAATGTTGTGTGATCGTGGCGATAATGTGGAATCCATGATGTGTGCCATGGTTATCACAACATGGCGGAAACAAAACATTCACGTTAACTAGCTTTTCTACTGTTTAAAGCAGTGGTATTTAGAGGCAAGTGGACACTTTCCAAATTTTCGACTAATTTAAATATAAAAAAAAAACAGTCAGTATTACATTTAAACTGTTTATTTTTATAAAATGTATAATAAACGGTCTTTCATAATCATCGCTTTCTTTTTAGTTAGCTACCTTAAAATTAAAAAAAAATACTCCTTTTTTCCATAGGTATAACTACAGTTTGTACCTGTGGTCGGCGACGTACCTCTGGATAAAAATAAATGATACAAATTAAAAAAAATATTTCAAAATGAAAATCTTAATAAACATACTAAAGAATAATGTCAAAACTTTCGGTACAAAGTCAGCATCTTATAAAACATTTTTTTATTTTAAGGATTGCAGTATTCTCGATACAAATTTTCAGCAAAATCATCGGAGTTACAAGCTTGTGCGTGTTCACTAGAACTATCTGAGTCATCACTTAACAAATGCCATTTTTGAAAAATAAAACTAGATTCATCATCGGAATCCACGTTGAACTTATGTGTTGTCCTTCTATTTCATCAAATACCCTCTTAATGTCACTTTTTTTAAAGTTCTAAGCAGCTATTCGAGATTTTCGTTTTGACGTAATTTCTGATACTTAACAATAGTTGACTTAAGGTATGTTGAATTTATCTGCAGCTTTTGCTACTAAAGATTCGTTATTGACTTTTTTAACGGCCACAGTTAGAGTTCCGGGGCATTTTTTTTCTTGCTTTTGGCCGGTTTTACTATGAGGCACTAAAATCAAATACAAAAATAAACACAATTTAGCTGTCCACAGGTAAAACCAGTGATATTGTACCTATGGACAGGACAGGTACAAATTTGACACTTCAAAATTCAAAATGATGTCAGTCCGTTAATAGTTGGCGGAGAAGTGCAAAAACTTGATCAAATTACAACCATATCATGAAAGCGATGGAATGATCACAAAGATATTCACAGCATGCACAAAACTTGAGAAAAACACACTCGAAATACGAATAAAAATTCACTTTTAGTGATGAAAACTTTCCGCAGCCACAAATGACACTTGTTCTGACAGATAAGAAAATGGCGGCTAATTAATGTTGCCATATGAGAAAAATACTATTCGGGTGCGTTCATGATATCAGTCTACGGTTTGTAGTTTTTTTATTACCGATGGTGTCCACAGGTAAACACGTCCACAGGTACAACACTTGCCCCTACACCCAAAGGAGTAAAACTGTGTTTCTAGGTTTAGCGAGCAAGGTAGTGAACACGTATGGTACGGGAAGTCACACACTTCACTCGATTTAACTAAAAGGGTGAACAACAGTACACTCTTCAGGGGTACCGCATTGACTTACTAACACCATGGACTTTGGGTCTAGTACAAAATTCACGAAAAATGTGTCCCAGTAGGTAAGCACAAAACTGCATTTTTCGATGAGAGCCATAGCACTGTCGTTCGACCAAACTAAGACTGTCTGATTATCAATGTTACGAGTCGACCCTTTTCCAACTCGGATAACTCGAGTTGATTCGGAACATTGATTCGAATCAGAATACGAGTTGACTCGACTCGGATCAACCGGATGGCGTTCGTCCAGTCCGCGAGTCGGCGAGTCGGCGAGTCGAGTCGAGTTCTGCGTATTCGAGTTGGCTTGGCATGGTTCGGCCCGTATAAGAGTCGCTATGATTGACTCTAGATTAGTGGTATTTTGGTTCGGACGTGTTCAAGCGCTAACCCGAAGTCCATGGTGTTGGTAAGTCAATGGGTAACCGTAACCGTTTAAATGGGGAATATTATGGCTTGCAGATAGAAGACCTACCCAACAAGATTGTCAACTGTGTCCGCCATGCCGTCAAAACCGTGCCAGAGCTATTACAGGGGCACTGCCACCACGTTCCGAAGGTCTAGGCGCATTGTGCCCGCCGTGCGTAAGGCTCGAGCGCTCGATACGTCCGAATTGTCGTCATCGTAAGATAATTTTCTTCTTTTTTTAGGGTTCCGTATCTCAAAAGGAAAAAACGGAATCCTTATAGGATCACTTTGTTGTCCGTTTGTCTGTCTGTCTGTCTGTCTGTCTGTCAAGACCCTTTTTCTCTGGAACGCGTGAAGGTACCATGCTGAAATTAATATCAAATACTCAAGCCTGCGGTCCCTTGAAGCTGTGAAAAAATCAACCTTCTTAGTTAACACAATCAAACGATACAGTCATTAAAAAGGCTATTTCCATACAAATTTCCGAAATCCGAAAACCTAAAGGGTACTTCCAGTTGTCCTAGAAACTTTAAATCAGAAAAATCAAAGAAGTCTCAAAATCTTAAATTTTTATGTCTGTAGATTTCGCAGACCAATATAAGTTGACCCCACACTGCGTACATTTTTCTTAGCAGCAGGGCGCTGCTAACACTGGACTTCTTAAAACACGGGGAAAAGCGTTAAAATCTTTCTACGGAACCCTCCCTCGTGCGCGAGTCCGACTCGCACTTGGCCGGTTTTTTTTTACTACTATGAACTGACCAGTGATTGACCCCTCACTTGATGGAAGGTGCAGATGAGGCCTAAGATGTAACTCACTGGTTTAGTAACAGCCTCAACTCTAGCCTTGAAGAGCCCTAGATTGTACCCGTCCGGAAATGCTTCCTGCTTCATCCTTATGAAGCAAACCGTCTCGTGCGGGCCAATGGAATGCCAACAACGTACGGGTGAAGACGCTCCCCCCGCCTGGAAGTCCGTTGGCAACATGAAGCTACCGTTACTTTACTCAATCATAGTGAAATAAAACTGATCACTCACGTATATAATTCGAGTTTTGTCTGACATGTTTCGGACTAATTCTTAGTTCTTCCTGTGGGACCGCACGACCCAGCGGCAGCGAGACGCACACTGCGCGCCGCGGCTCTGCTCGCGGGACTACTAGGCGCAGCTGGCAGCAGCGCACAACTACCCTCGTTTTCATCGTCATTTGTATTATTGTCAAATGCAGGGCAGCACACAACAGTGCTCGCGCGATTAGAGCCGCGGCGCGCAGTATGCGTCTCGCTGCCGCTAGGTCGTGCCGTGCGCTCCCAGAGGAAGGACTACGAATTAGTAAGTTTATGTAAGTATGTTTGCTTGATCCCTAGACATTTTTGAGCAGTGTCGTTTTAGCCCATGGTATTATGAGCCCAAGAAATTTTTGAAAAGTGTGTTAACTGTATACAGTCAGTAGCAAATGTATTATACATAATGAAAACGGGATATTGACCGCGATTACCTTATAGGTTTGATGAGCTCCCGATATTCAATAACCCGTCAATATCCCGTTTTCATTATGTCTAATGCAGTTAACCGCGAATCATTTAAAACTGTCAGAAGCAAATGTAGTTAAGCAACCGACGCGTTCACAATGATCTAAGCACGGCTCTATTGTTATAGACATAAGAGCTTGTGCAGATCATTGTGACCGCTTCGTTTGCTTAGCAACCGACGCGTTCACAATGATCTAAGCACGGCTCTATTGTTATAGACATAAGAGCTTGTGCGGATCATTGTGACCGCTCCGGTTGCTTAGCTACTTCTGCTACTGAGTATGGTACAAATTCTCTTTTCAGCTAAAATGCTGTGTCCTGCGTTTTGTATTGTCCAAGTAGCTGCGTCCATATTTATCACACTGTTTGTTATGGTAAGGATTTTTAGTTTTAGTTTACTGTTTAATGGTAGTGCATTTTCATCACACTTGCACGTAACAAAAACGTGCCGCAAATAAAACCCTCGGACCTTTTCTCTTCTCATAACGCCCGAGGGCTGTAATGGCACGCACGGCGCGACTCTCTCAGCACGGCGCGCCACGTTTCCCTGACATTGTGTTTCACGGGCGGCCGTGACTCAGAAAGCCCTCTGCCTTTGACTTGGGGTTTCTACTTATAGAGCCTCTTTCATAATTTATAAGTTCCTGCAACTTAATTGCGTACCTTACTATTTTGACACTCGTCATCGTATTGAAAAGTCCTGTTTCCGATACCAATTGTCAGCCCATCAAAATGAACGCGATGGTGATTGCGAATAGTATAGTCAAATTAGGTGAAATGTATGGAAGTAAGTCGTGTAGTCGTGGTTTTTTTTTTGGAATCGTTAGATTTAAGTTAGAAAATAAGCATGCTGAATTAAAGACACAGTGTACTATTTCTTCGCCTCATTTTTGTTCCTCTTAGTCAGAGTGACAACCATCAACAGTACTGCTATTTAGTAAGAGTATGTTATGTTGCAGGGTCTTCCCTTAGGGGACCCGAAAGTCCGGTGCGCCGAAAATGCGCATGGCTGCAGTGGTACTGAAATTTCCAAATGTTTTGTATGTTATACTTACAAACTCCTATTAAGGTACGTATACCTACGCTACGTTATTACTTTTTTTGGCACGGCACAGATTTGACACTCTCGATTGTTAGTAAGTATACTGTAGGAGAACCTATCCAACTTAGAAAAGTTGAAAAACCCCCGGTGTTTTCGTTTCAAAGTTCAATATCTCAGTAACGGTTTAACAGATTTTTTTGAAACTTAGTTAAGAAGAAACTATTCGACTAACTTTCGATTAAAAAAAGCCGCGTCCAAATCTGTTTCTCCGTTTAGGAGCTACGATACCACAGACAGATGCACATAATGCCTTTTCAGAAAGCGTCTCTTCGCAAAGCTTCGCTGTCGTCGGTGTTACCAATAGCTGGAAAGCTGAAATTTTCAGGTTTCTTTATGTATGTCAAAAATTGAGTTTGATGTATTTTTTTATTTACAGTATTTCATTTCAAGTAATCGAATTATTGGACAACATTCAAAAGGGCATCATAAGCTGGTTGATAAATATGTACACCATAATTAGGGTCTTCTTGCACGAAGCTAAAATACAGGTGAGTACAGCCATGAGATTTTATGAGGTACCTACTTATTGGACACACGCGAAGTTTAACACATTCGCCGGCGGTAATCGACTATAGTCGTTATAACTGACAATATTATATTTTCTTCTGTGCCCGGGTTACCGCCGACGAAAGTATGTTAAGCGGATCAGCTCTGTAAAAAAGCTAAGCAAAAGCTTAACATAATTGGCAAATATTTGTTGTAACGTTATTTTACCAGACAATCGGCCATGGCAACTGGAGCTTAAAGGTTGTTTGTGGTTTTTGCAGATGTACCAGGTTTTACAATACTTCGACAGCAAGGATTTCTGCGAAGTAGTAAGGATAAGTTTTTTTTTAGAAATTAAACAAAATTAATAATAAGTACAGAATAACGACTTAAGCTTTCCCTTGTTAAAATGTTTATGACATTGTCATAAGATTGATTTTTGCCTGGCCCGTTAGAAAGGTTTTTCTACTATGTCTATACCTAATTGTACCTAATTAATTATACGTGATGCCTTTTGACGAGGCATTGATAATGTTTAGATTACAAGTTTTTAATTTTATTTTTTGCAGTGTAATTTGACTTGTGCAGGAAAAGAGTCACGAGCAGACGTGGATGACAAAATTCAGGTATCCGTGTGTAAATCGGATAAGAAAGTGTTGTGATTTTTTGTGAAAAGTGCATAAATAAAAGTGATGTTTTATTTCGTTTATCGAAGACTTTTTATTGGAGTTTTTGCAGCGGAAAACCAAAACTGGTGGCGTTTGAGATAAAAGTAGATACTTATCGTCACGGATATAATAACGTGTTTTGGAAATATTTCGGCTATCAGTGGCGCTGCTTATGTTAAAGAAAGAGATGTCGTTACGAATTCACCTGAATCTGAATCCTATTCTAAAGTGTTCACGGACTATACCGGCTCCTATTCTATTCAACCAACGTGACAAAAATTTCCGTTAATAATGAATGACAATTCGGTGTAAATAGCTGACTAGAAGAGTTTTTGTTTTAGCGCGCTTCATAATTGGCTATGAAGTGTTGATCTTCTAATGGTCATTCTGTAGAACTCTATAGGTTAGGTTAGGTCCATTTTATAATAATCCTGAAAAAAATATAGTTTCAGAGAAAAAAAGAGTTATGACTAGTGATCAATTATGACAAGGATTACATTATGACTTACAACTGTATGGGACAAATTATAGACCCCTAATTATCACTGTCACCTGTTGCCTGTCACACTGGTAAATTATGAGTGAAAGTACACTACTTCTGTATTTATGTTATGAAGACCTAATTTCAAATCTCTGTCCGTGACTGGGAGGAGCGTAAAAAAACGAAATAGTTTTCAATCGTAACTGGTTTCGTACAAGGCCGAAAAATATTCGATCGCAACTGGTTACGAAACTCCGGTTACGTACGCGTCCGAAGGGACTTGTACTAGTTAGTCGCAATGACGATACTTCTGCGTTAAATGAAGTTGCTATTGTTTTCTTAAACTTTTTCGTGGAAGCCGTTCTTCAATCCGGCACTTCAATAGCTATAAAATCAACTTTAACGTGATCGTAAACGCGGTTTGATACGTATTTCGCAATAGTTGCCGCGAGTTATTTTTGTACGATTTCGAGGGGAATGGCGAGTGCCACAACATGTCTGCATTTGTGTGCCGTGCTCTGTATGTTATTGGTGAGTTTGCCTAATCAGTTCAATGAAAATATGTAATTTCCCACCGATTCCCTCGAACGAATGCGCAAAATACAATTTTGCTAGCGCTGCTGCTTTGCAGCAGGATAAGCAAGTAAGATGGTGGTAAGGATGCCACATGAAAAATTTTAGCCCTTTAAACCTGGCAACGCCTCTGGACTCTGGAATTTCTCTGGGATTTGAGGGGCTTCGATTTTATCATGTCAGGTGACTTGTTGGACTCTGTGTTTGATTAAAAAGCGCCTTTTTAGTTCTGTTATTTATTATACTTGTACATATGACAGCCGTTCCCAATGAACTATGTTCAATCTATTCCTTGTTTTGGCCTACTGACAAATTTAATAAATAATACATACAATCCAACAATTTGCTCTTTAGTATAGGTGGTCCACCATCCTCCCACAGGCAGATAGCAAGCAGATGTTGTATTATCTAACGACAGTAAGTTTATTGAGACGGCCAAGTAGAATATTATACTCGTATGTTTCTATCGGCAGTAGATCAAATAAAGCTTGAATATTGGGAACGGCTGTAAAAGGTTTTTGGCTAATGCAGGTGACACAAGCTGATATCCAGCCGACGACCCGAGGAAATGACGTGAAGGAGGAACTGGACAAGGTGATAGAAGATGAAATCACGTCGAAGCTGGCCACAGACCTGCTGCAGAGCATCGAGAGGAAGTTCCAGGTTGATCTCGAAAAGTAAGAGAAATAGAGGTAGTGAACGCGGGATCACTTTCAAAAATATTGCTACACGTAAAACGAAGCTGTTATAAATAATAAAGAATTTACTACTATCGCGTACCGTTCTCACGCTGTGTTCCTATGCTACCTATATTGCACATGAACAAAATGAATCTTTAATTAAGCATAAACTTAATTTGGAATCTAAAATTATCATAAGACTAAAGGGGCTTTTAAACGGGCAACGTTTTTCTGCAATATGTGGCTGGCAACTATTGGTGTCTGACTCTTATTATGAA
The DNA here is from genome assembly GCA_963691665.1 of Clepsis dumicolana. Classification (NCBI taxonomy): domain Eukaryota; kingdom Metazoa; phylum Arthropoda; class Insecta; order Lepidoptera; family Tortricidae; genus Clepsis; species Clepsis dumicolana. The sequence continues at coordinate 14,975,786 of OY829515.1, read as the reverse complement.
AGCTAGACATCCTATAGTTGCCGGCCACATGTTGCAGCAAAAATATAGCCCGCTTAGAAGGTAAGTGATAGTGAAATAAAACATGATGCGTTTATTTCACTATAAATTTAGAATGCTCCAGATCTGTACTTCCCCCTTTTATGGCGATATAATTTGTTTTTCTAATTGTCACTCATGATCATGATGTTACCGTTTTAATTGAATTGCTGCTCTTATATTATTTTTAGGGTTCCGTACCTCAAAAGGAAAAAACGGAACCCTTATAGAATCACTTTGTTGTCCGTCTGTCTGCCTGTCTGTCAAGACCCTTTTTCTCTGGAACGCGTGGAGGTAGCATGCTAAAATTAATATCAAATACTCAAGCCTGCGGTCCCTTGAAGCTTTGAAAAAATCAACTTTCTAAGTCAACGCAATCAAAAGACACAGTCATTGAAAAAGCTATTTCCATACAAATTTTCAAAATCCAAAAACCTTAAGGGTACATACTTCCAGTTGTCCTTATAGCACAACCACTCAGAAAAGTCTCAAAATCTTAAATTTTTGTCTGATTTCGCAGACCAATATAAGTTGACCCCACACTGCGTACATTTTGCTTACGAGCAGGGCTCTGCTAACACTGGAATTTTTAAAACACAGGGGAAAAGCGTTAAAATCTTTCTACGGAATCCTCGTGCGCGAGTCCGACTCGCACTTGGCCGGTTTTTTATGAGAAACGCCAGTCTCAAGTTCCCATCCGTTATTTACCTATACACGTTCGCCAGCGGTAAGTGGCTATAGCCGTTATAACAGTCGAAATTCTATTGTGTCTGGCTTACCGCCGGCGAAAGCATTAAGTAGGGTACGTCACGTCATTCTTTCTCACCAACGATTCTTAATCCAGGTGACAAAATTATACAAATGTGTCAAAGGATCTGCTTTTATTCTTCGTAGATCAGTAAACATGGTTCTGGTGAAGATCAAGATATTGCTGCAGAACGGAACCTCGCACATCCAGGACCGGCTGCACGACCTTCAAGGACAACTGGAGGACATCAGAAATTCTACTGGGACAGAGGTGATGATGATGAAGGATAGTTTGTAGTTGGTTGCATGCCGGATGTTTTTGTGAAATGTATGGTGTTGTTAGCCTGGGTGGTGAACAATGCTGCTGATAGCAGGTGAGCCAGCAAATAAGCAAAAGCTATTCTCATTTCAGTGATAATTATCTCTAAGTGATACAGATGGGAAATCCTCTGTCAAGGTTGTTAACATCTGCACGATGCATAGGCATATAAGTAATTTCGCTTTTGATTTCTTTAGTTTTCCAGTCAAAGTTGGTAGATTTCAACTCGTTGTATTTCAGCTTCAAAAGCATACCTATTATAGGTAATTTTTTTGCTGACTCATGCGCTGTGGTCCCTCAGCAGGGATGTAGGGCTCGCAGTAGAGACTCTTAATCATCACGGTCCTGAGCTTCAAGGTTACACGAGATGATACTTAGTGGCTCTGTGAGCTGTAGACCTCGCAGACTCGCAAGCACATCTTTTACATTTTTCAGTTTTTTTTTTAAAGTAAAACAAAAACTAATCTATTATAGATAGAACCTGCTCACAAAATTTCACGACAATCTGTTTACAAATGTGACCTATGGAGAGAACAGCTGGACTGCCAAACATACGAAAGACTTTTCGTCCAAGCTGAAATGGAGACTCTTCCTCGTGATCTAGTCCATTAAACATCTTTTTTTATTTTTTTATTGTTTATTTAGGAACAAACGGTTACAATTCAAAAATGAAACGTACATAACGTAATCTTAAAAAAACCAACAGTTCCATTAATTTTAAAATAAATTTTCAAAACATGCTAGCTCAAAACATAACAAAACAGTTTTACCTACTTTTTGATACTATATCTTAACTTTAATATTTTGGGTTTACCTACCTACATGAATGCACTTAAAACAGCCATAACAAAGTACAAAATGCAGTATGTCAGGCGACTATATTAATGCTAAAGAAAACAAACAATCGTTATCTTTTAATTATGAATTAAAGAGTAGTTTCCGCAGTGAATCTCTATACCTCTGCAGTGATGATGAAAAAAAAATCTTTTAATATGGTACCATACAAATATTATCGATTGCAAACTTTCAGTTGGAAACCTGTCTCAGAGCCAAGCAGAACGCCACGACAGTGCTGGCTGAGAAGGCGCTGCATCAGATGGTGGTGTGCGGGTACGCGCTGATCGGACACGACCCTGGGCAGGCGGTCGGCGCCGTCACCGCCATGAAGGACATGATCAAGATGCGGCTGAAGCCCGTGAGTTTGACGTGTGACCGTGTGAACTGGCCCCTATTTCACCAACTTTATAATTGTCAATTTTCAATGACAATTCGGTGTCAACTTGAAGAGCTTTTGTTTTAGCGCGCTTCATATTGTCAAAGAAATGTAGTCCGAATTGTCATATAAAACTGACAATTGTAAAGATGGTGAAATTGGGGCCTGAACCTCCTTTCTCGGCGTCATAAGAATCTACCTAGATTGCGATTTTCCGCAGAACTACATTTAGCATACTACAGCCACACACATCGCGATAACGCGAACATTCGCTTTGTCGCTGAATGTTCGCGAATACGTTGTCACTTCGGGCGAAGCAGCAGACACTTCGCTTCACTGTTGGTAACCTCGCGCAGATCAAAGCGTTTTATCGCGATGAACTTCGCTTGCGTGGCTACACTACAGTCGGACGTATTGCTTTATTTGTTTGCGAGTTGATCTGCTGTTTCATGAATACTCGTAGTAAATCATCCACTGTCACCTTTTCTGTGATCTTGTTATTTTTCAAATTGCACAAAATACAAAAGGTAATTGTTTGGCGCCATAAATGAAAGAGCGACAGCTTCATAAATTTTTCTTTACTATGTCATTTCCAGGGATTTAAATTTGGTGCCGATGACCGGCGTATGACGTCACCGGTAAGCTAGATACAGTGTTTTTATCTAGATTATATATTACAGATTTACGAACAGAAGAAAGACGTGTACCACCTTCTGAAGCTTTGTGGCCACGACCATGACACTTTGAAGAAGGTCATCAAGTGCGTCATTTCCAAGGTGAGATGGAAATATATTAGCGTTTCGTTTTAAAATTTTACAGTTAGGTAAACTAGGTAAAGAAACTCATACAGTTGTTTTTGAAGATACACTACATCAAAGGCCTCATCAGATACACCCGGCACTAGCGTTATTATTCTTTGTACTAGTCCCTATGGGAATGTCCTTACCATGTCATTCTATGGACACTATGTGATGCTAACTATGTAAACAAACCGGCATACTGAAATTGTCTCTGAATGATGAATTTACTATGGCGGTTTGTTTACATAGTGAGCAAGTTCCATAGAACGACACTTTACGTCAACTCCCTAAAGTTACGGAATCGATTCGCCGTCAGTTTACGGAAAGTTTTTTTTTATATAAAAAAAATCAAAGATTAAGATTACTCGGCAAATTATGAACAACGCGTCGTCCGCTGCAGAGTTTGGTCAATAATTTCACATTCTGATAGGACAGGCTATAGATGTTGTCATGCAAAGGATTTAGGTTCAACATTTTCTACAATAAACCTTTCATTACTGGCTGAAAAAACAATTTTTTGTTTACATGACCCGTTACAGTAACTCACTTAGCTATTACACTCTTGGTGGAAGGTGATGTTTGTCAACAAGATTAAGCTGCAATGTAAGTAGGTCAGTGTCACCATTCGCGAATTCCTGCAACTCTGTAAGTAATGAAGTTCTTGCAAGAAAACAGGAAACACATTTTATAGGGATAAAAACATAGGTATGGGCTCTGTTTGATATAAAATCAAATACTAAAATGTAATGAAATTTGTGATATTAAAGTTATTTTCAGTAGCTTTCAGTCACATGTTAATTATATTTCCGTCATTTCTCTAATTTACACAATTCCTGAGAATTAAAAACTAGTTTCATAGAAAATCGGGAACTCAATTTAGGTCACAGCACGAATTAGAAATCTGGCATGAGTTATGCTAACATCCGTTTGTTTTGTATCGAAATAAACGTGGCTGTTGCTAGAGAAAGTTTTGGCTTTAACATCTGGTTTATGTTGTGAAAAGCGTGACAGCCGAAGGGTTTAATTGACTGACTTCTCATATCACACCAGAGGGTTCAAAATTAAATTCAAAGTTTCAAGAGCGCCGAAGACTACGTAGACTTTTTTCACGATGGGAAATTTAACTACGAAATTCTAAAAACAGATTGAAAAATATTTCCTCCTGCAAGGTTTGCTCAGTATTTTGTGAGGTCTGTAATGAAGGCGCTATTTTTGTGATTTATATAATAATACTAACCCTGAAAAATTACATAAACAACTTTGACGTAGGTCCCGATTCTGGTGGTTATCGAGATCTATCTTGATTTCGACATTCGATTTACGATACCATACAATCTCACATTAAACATTATTATTGATTACTACGAGAACCGACGCCTTGTCACTAGATGCCAGTTCCATTTTGACATCATTTAGCGAAGCACTTATGATTTTCAAGTTTTCTTTCAGCGAAACACTTCTAGACATTATCAATAATCTTTCGTTGAGAAGATGGTTACCTACCTAATTATTATTTCCTTTTATTAAAGATTGAAAATGCAAAAAAATCGTGCGATGGCACTTGACATGATCAGCCGCGTAAGTGATACCACAGTGTCATAAATTACGCACTTCACAAGTAAATGGTCAGGCTTTACATTATGAATAATCAAATGATTAATATATTACAGTCTCCGGTGATCAAGTCAGCAATGATGGACGTGACAGGAAAGCTCATAGACGGCGTGGTGGAGCTTACCAAGCTCATGGCCCATGGCGCCATGTACGAGGCGTGCCTCATTGAAGTCATAAAAAGCGTTGAAGACGAAGCGTTTCAACTGGTACGCCAAGTCAGGGACTGCGCTTTTGGAAACAACACGCTAGAGGCAGAAGCTACCAAATTCATTGAAGACAACAATGCAACGGTACTTGATATCCCACCAAGGAAAGATGAAATTAGAATAGACGGTAGCAAAAAAGAGGTAATTGAAATGAAAAGCTTAATAAGGCGGATGCTTAACGATGACAATAGTAAGGACTTAGATAAACGTTTTAAGAGGAAGCTGAAGAAATTGCAGAAAGATTTGAAGTCTGTTGACAAGAATGTTATTACCAATGACGCTAAAAATAATGATAAATAAATTGGTGTACATTTTGTTTTTCTTTTATTGGCTGCAGGATTTTCCTTTATTGATGCCGGTTACAAACTAGTCGTGAATAATAATCTATTACTGTTTATACACGATGATGTTGATGTTTTAAATCATAGCGCACAATAACTAATAATAAAAGGGAGTTTGTTATGATAAAATCTTTTAGTGGTTGCTTGATTAATGGGCTGAACTGTAAAATATCAAACCTTGAGAAATAAAACCAGTAGTTTAGACAATTTATGTGGAAGGGGCCAGGGATATGAAGGCGAATAAAAATTGTTATGAAGAAATTTACTTGTTTTAGCGATACCAAAAAAACCATTCACATTACAAGCTTTTTATTAGCTTTTGAACATTACAAGCTACTAAAAATCTGGCTCGCTTATTAAATTGGACCCACTTACTCTGGTCAGATTGACATGAATTTTGGTATGGATATGTAAACTATGTAACTATGTAAGTATAGTCTACAAAAAGCACAGCCAGCAAAAGAGATTGTTTAAAAATTATAATTTTTGAACAAAAATTATTAAGACAAAATGTAACGTTAAATTTAACGTTAAGTATAATTGGTAACTATTCTAATGGAGTCTTAGTCGACAATTTACTTTTGAACTAACTTCTCGTGGACTTGAAATAAATAGAAGAAAATAACAGTAATAAATTAAGAAATTACTGATAGTAAACTCCTCTCTACCAATCAAAGGTTAACTAGCATAGATCCCTTAAAATGGGTATGTCCGTATTTGTACTTGTATCTCATTGTTGTAACTTGTCTTTATTTCTTTAGTTTCTGTACAACAAAGTGCTCACTTACTTAAATATCCTTACGATAGTTAGAAAATCTGTTGGCGTCACTCATCTAGGATTAAATAAAGCCCTATTCACACTAAATCAAATTCGGAGTAGGATTATTGGTTTCCTCCTTTAATCCACTTTGTCCCGGTGGATCGGAGCCAAGAGCTTACGTCTGTTTACAAAGTCTATCGGATAGAGGGCGCCTCGAATATACACTTGCCGCGAGATGTTTTTTGTTTACAATCATGAAAACTGTGAGATCTGTTGCTGAGATTATTTGTCTATGTGCTATACCTTCCGGAAGGTTATGTACTACCTTTTCGTAGGGGTCCTTGTGTGTAGTTGGAATGTCATTGAGCTGAAGGGATTTGAGATTAAGGCCGTTTGTACACCGCCGCCGTCACGACACCGAGGATGAGATGACGGCGCGAAGTTGCGATACATACGTATTAGCGAAGTAGTATAGCGCCTGGCCCCTATTTTGCCATCTTTACAATTGTCAGTTTCATATAACAATTAGATCTACTTTTTTTGACAATACGAAGCGCGCTAAAACAAAAGCTCTTCAAGTCAGTTGATATATACGAGGGCTGCTTGATAAGTACCCGTGTTTTGAAAAAAAAACATGTATTTTTTGGACACGTATATTTATTTTTCTACGTAGTCACCTTTTAGCTCTACAAACTCGTTCCAGCGGTATTCTAGCTTTAATAAGCCACCCAAAAAATAAGATTTCGGAAAGTCGTCGAAATAGGCCTCTGTGGCGGCAATTACCTCTTCATTTGACGCAAATCTCTTTCCGCTGAGCCATTTTTTTAGGTTTGGGAATTAAAAAAAGCCGCATGGGGCTAAGTCTGGAGAATAGAGTGAATAAGGTAGCAATTCATAGTGTAATTTTTCTATTTTTGCCCCTGCGTTTGTGGACGAGTGAGCTGGTGCGTTGTCGTGGTGGAGAAGAACTTTTTTCTTTGTTAATTGGGGTCGTTCATTCCTTTAAACAGAATAAAATTCGCTCAAGAAATTTTCGTAGTATTGCCCTGTTATGGTTTTTCTTTTTGTAAGTAATCATTATGTATGATTCCTTGTGAGTCCCAAAAAACGGTCGCCATGACCTTTCCGGCCGATGGGACGGTCTTTGCTTTCTTTGGAGCCGATTCGCATTTTAAGATCCTCTGCTCTGACTGTTTATTATTTTCTGGGGTATGGTTATGAATGAGAGCCTGGCCCCTATTTCACCAACTTTACAATTGTCAGTTTTCAACGACAATTCATTGGCGATTGCTGACTTGAAGAGCTTTTCTTTTAGCGCGCTTCATATTGTCAAGTAATCTGACAATTTTATTGTAAATTTGGTGAAATATTAATTGCGAATTGACTTACTTGTGATGCAGATATCGTAAGTATTAAATACGAAAAATAAATGAAACGTAAAAAAACAAGTTGAGATGTTATAGATACTCAATGTATTTATATATTTAGTTTTTATGGTTTAAATAATGTACAGAATGGCTCTAAAAAGCAGCCATTTCAGCGTCTGGCTCAGGGGCTCAGGAAAGCTAGCCTGTAGATTTTTGGGAAGCGGTGCGAATTTGTAGTTATGTGTGGGAGCCCATTCTCTGGGTTAATAACATTGTACACACATTGTATTGTCTGCATCATGCGTTCATGCAGAATTGTTTAGGTCGATATACCGAGAAATGAACCGAATTTACAGGATGTTCATAATACGGGCTTCCTTGCGCGTGCCAATGTTTACACAACACTGCTTGTGGGCTTATAAAATGGTAAACGCTTGTTTTGTATTTTGGATCTTTGCGTGGCTCAGAAGAAAACAGCTTTGGCTTAAAATATTTGTAGTTAAAGAAACAGGCCACTATTTCATCAACTTCACAATTGTCAGTTTTCAATGACAACTCGTTGTGAACTGGTGACTTGAAGAGCTTTTGTTTTAGCGCGCTTCTTATCTATGCCTATAAAAGAAGACCGTGACTGACTGACTGACTGACTGACAGACAACGCACAGTGTTGTTTAATATTGTCAAAGAAATATAGTTCGAATTATCATGTAAAACTGACAATTGTAAAGTAGGTGAATTAGGGGTCTGGCTCGGTGCTTGTCGGGCATGTAGAGAGAGCTAGTTAACTCCCTATCACTGAAAAGTCAAAGTCCAGTCATGTCATGCAATGATATTACATTTAAAAACTACCTTTTTTTACCCATGTCATCAGCATGCCGAAAATGAAGCGCAGAAAAGGCTACAATTGTATCCTCTTTGGCCTCGGTTGCTCTCGAATCCAAACTTGCGCGCAAATGTCAACATGTTTTTCGATTGTTTTGTGAGCATATGACGTATCTTTACTTACAATATTGATTTCGTGTCGGTTATATGTTAAAATATCTGCAGGTATATTTGAATCCAATTTTTGATTTTGCCAACATTTGCAAAAACCAGATGGATTTTACACTTAATCTCTTCGATCATTATGTACCTAAATAATGGGTCATGAACTAAAATGCAAAAGAGACGGCGCGCACGGCTGGAAGGTATCGAAATGTTCGCAGTGCATTGATAGCAGCTGCTAGCCTTTTCATTACTTATTAAATCCAAGTCCCCGATAGACAGTTCCTAAATCTAATCAAAAACTGAATCAAAACATGCAACACCAGGCGGCAGTCATTCCTTTCCATCAGGTGACCCGCTTGCTCGTTTGTCCCCTCTTATGTATATTAAAAAAACACTTTGCCGCAGCCCGTCAGTCCATCCATTAAAAGCTGGCAAGGCTCCAGATAAAAAATAATTAGAGGAAATGTAGGCGACGAGGGCATTCACCTCGACGTTACACGATACCGTCACGGCAATCCAGATTGCATCGGTTTTGGTCATGACCTTAATGAGGGCAAGGATGCAGAAGAACAGATTGATTTGGGGTTTGCTGATCAAGAGCTGGCGACAGGTATTTTCATCATCATCATGTCAGCCGAAAGACGTCCACTGCTGGAGGCGGCCTCCCTCAAGGCTCTCCACTCAGACCGGTCTTGTGCTTTATGCATCAATCGCGGACCTGCCATCCTTACTAGGTCGTCGCTTCATCTTGTTGGAGGCCTACCGACAGCTCGTCTCCCGGTCCGTGGACGCCATTCGAGAACCTTCTGACCCCCCTTCTGACCCCATCGGCCATCAGTTCTGCGAGCAATGTGCTCCGCCCACTGCCACTTAAGTTTCGCAATTCTTCGCGCTATGTCGGTTTAGTTATCATCATTTCTGACAAGTATTTTAGAGCCGAAGAATGCTGTAGAAACGTACCTATAAGTGCGCGGTTTGTGCGGAAATCGCAGCGTTAGACGCATGCGATCAACTTTAGCCTTGTTTGATCAACGCTGCGTTCACCACGTAAAACAATGTTTGGTAATTAGATTATCTGGTGTAAAATAACGTGCGTCAAACGTAGCATTTATCGCATAAAACAACTTGCGGGACCCTATTCGGTGCACTTTAACTCTTCGGAAATATTTTTCGAAGTTTATTCTTTATAGTTTATTCTTAAGTTTATACTTTTGGAAACCTCGTAGGCTCGTAAGTATGCATCATACTTAATTAAATTACATAAAAAATGTTTTAAAACCGTCTTTAATAGTTCGGATTATTTCCACTTTATTGAACAGTGCGGATGGAAACTTCAACCATCATCGAATTGGCATTGCTGTATCCCCCTCGAATGTACATTAGTGGTATGCAATGACAATACTGATTTCCCCAATCATCAGTTGATAAAAGTTTGGGTAAGTACAGACTCATAAAAAAGCAATATTTCCCAAAAAAGCTTGTGCAATATAAATTTATAGCTTATGCCCCGCGGCTTTGCCCCCGTTAAATATTTCAAAATGGGCGGGGATGCCTATCCCGTGGGAATTTCGAAAAATCCTTTCTTAGTGCCCCTCTAGGTTACTAAAGGTTGCCAAATTTCAAGTCTCTAGGTCCAGCGGTTTAGGCTGTGCGTTGTCTGTCAGTCAGTCAGCCACGGTACTGTTTTGTAGGTAGAGACTACAACAAAAATAAAAAGTAGCGTAAACTTGGTGATTGCTTGTAAATGTGTCAAGGCTGGGAATGACGTACAAACTTACGCCCTAATCGGACTGACGGAACGAGAAATAGAACAAACCACATTTTATGGGGCTCAGCAATGGCCGACTGGAGTTTATTCTGGATTTATTGCTGAACTTATCGGTCGACTGTAGGCCCAGTACTAGTTTTCGAATCCTGCGTACCGTTACGTTATCGGATCAAAATCGAGAACCTCATACTAAATTTTAGTTCCAAATACGAGTACCTACTCTCACGGGCGGGCGCTGTTCCAAACGTCATGCAGATTTCTCGATAACGTTTACTACTCGATTACGTTACGCAGGATACTGAGTGCCTAGTGTAATCGCCGACCAGGCCAAGAAATACGTCTCGATCGCGTTCGCGCTTAACAATTCTCATACTATTTGACACTTTAACGCAAACGCGATCGAGACGTATTTTGTGCTTTTTGATTACACTAGGGGCACTGTCCGTATTGGGTTCGCAGGTTTTTGTCACTGGAATCTGGGACAGTGGATCGATCACGTCTGTGAACTGGCAACTGTTGATAACTGGATAACGATGATTGGTAATGTCGATAACTGGCTGTTGATCACTGGAGCTTTAGTGTCGATTACTGGAGATTCCTAGTCTATGTTGTATGTAAATATTTCAAAGTTATAATGTACTTATTTACATTTACACACCCTAGTTCATAATCTTATAGACATATTACCTACTTTATTATTTTTTTAACATTCAATACTTTATGATAATAAAAATACTCCAAATTTTAGAAACAAACACACAATTTCCTAAAATTGGCGGTAATGGTACCTGCCACTTAGCGCCAGTCTGAAGAATTACACATCCATTTAAAACTTGATCTAAAGTGCTATTCTATGGAACTTGCTAACAAACCGCCATAGTAAATTCATCATTCAGAGACAATTTCAGTAGGTACCTATGGCGGTTTGTTCATATAGTTAGCAAGTTCCATAGAATGACACTATACCCTACTTATGACTTCAAATCACTTACCGACATCCGTGAAGAACGCCGAATGCCTGTTGGGGCTCGACGGCACCGATGCGGAGGCCGAAGTCAGGAAGGCCCTCTTGACTTTCGTCCACTTGGAGGCCCGTGGAGGCCTGTGCTGTGGAGGCCGCGCCCCAAGCTCTAGGGAGCGCTGCTTCCGGAGCACTGGGTGAGATGGCTCGGATTCTTGAAAAACAAATGAGGATAGCCTCGGTACAGTTTTTTTAATACAAGGTAGGCAAACGAGCAAGTGGGCCACCTGATGGTAAGTGGTAAGATGGTAAGCAGTGGTGGTCACCACTGCTTATAGACTCGCAACCCCGGAGGGTTTGCAGATGTTTTGCCAGCCCAGAGAGCTAAGATGAAATGCCTCTTGTGCCCGCAATTACAACGGCTGTCTTACTCTCCACGCCGGAGCACAACAGTGCAAGCACTGCTGCTTAGCGGCAGGATTAGCGAGTAAGATGGTGGTAGCGATCCGGACGGATCTCGCACGAGGTCCTACCACCCGCAAACATTTAAGAGTTGAGGACATTAAATATATATGACTGACAGTTTTGGAACCGCGGAGGGTAGGTAGGTAGGTACATAGACTTAAAAACTGGAAGTCGAAAAACCGTAATATTCGAATTACGGAAATTTTGTAAAGAGTAGGAAATAGTGAAATACGCCATGTCAGCACGTTATGTCAGGCGAGTATAGCCCGACGTGTTTCAGACTAATCCGTAGTCCTTCCTCTTCTAAGTTTCTTGTTAAACGAGTTAGAAAAAAAAAAGTTGCCACTTTCAAGCACTTGACATTGAAAATATGTCACAACTTTACCGTACAAGACCAGAAGTCGTTTGGCAGTGTCTTATCCAACCTCGACATTGGCGGAATCATCGCACTGATCGATGGGGCCATTATTATCCCAAAAATTGAATTGAATTGAAATATGTCAGTTATGAGGAAAGTGGCGATTTCATTTCAATTCTATTCTTTACCTCCCAAGTGTGATGAATGTGTTGCTTTGAAAAGAAAAACATAAAGCAACTAATTTATTTATGCGATTTTTCTAGGAATATATACGCCAGCGACCGTGATAATTGATAAATGGATAATATTTCGAAAACGAGTGAACCGAACTAACTAAACTTAGCTAAGAACCATCTTGATTAAACTAGCTTTCGACTAAAAAAAGCCGCATAGAAATCGGTCGATCCGTGTGGGAGCTATGATGCCACAGACAGATACACAGATACACAGGTCAAACTTGTAACATACTCTTTTTCGTCAGGGGTAAAAAATAGGTATACATCTTTAATGAAGACTCAAAAAATTTAAATACTTTAAAAACAGGATTAAAGTTAGTCTAATAATTGGCGTTCTTGATACACATACAGCTGTGCCTACTCGGTCTTTAAAGGGAGCGCTCTGATCTCGTTCAATCGGTGAAAGGAACTAGTTCGGACTTTTACTTCCTTTAGTTCAGTAGTTCAGTGAACGAGTTGGAACTGTTTTGATCTGTGAAGGACACAGAACGGAATGATAGTTGTTCATCTCGCTCCCACTTGCTCTAGGGACACTTTGAAGGAACGCTATTTATCTCGCTCCTCGGTTTCGGTCACTCTCACTCGCTCCGTTCCGCTCAAGCGATTCATCCACTCCACTCCTCTACCTACTGAACTAAAGGAGCGAAGACCGATTCAAATCGTGCGACAGGATTTACTTCCTTTCGGTCCGCGACGGGAATTCATTCCTAACAGTTCTTAGTTCCTGACCGACTCAAGCCTAACACATACATACCCAGTTCCTCAGACGAGGGTATAGTCAGCGTGAGAGCTGGAGGCGCATCGCTGTCTCCACCGTCACTGAGGGACCGTCTCCTCATCGGCACCACGTCGGGAGAGCTCTTGCTGCCTCTGGTGCTCTTCTTCCTGACCGACTCTTTCCTGGTCTGGAGGATGTCTCGCATCTTCCCCCAGGGGGTCTTGTGGAGCTTGTTTGGAGACGGAGAGGTGGAGCTGTCATCCTGCGGAGGAAGATTTATGTAGTCTTGGGAGTTCGCGGGACCGCGGTGGATGTGGAAAGCACAAGACCGGTCTGAGTGGAGAGCCTTTGGCGCGGCCCAATGATATTATAAGTAAAGATACGTACTATGCTTAGAAGACAATTGAAAAACATGTTCCGAACATTTTGACGCAAGTTTGGACCTTATTTGCGAGAGATTGTGTGAAGTAGCCTCTAAGTTAGTATGTCTATAGTATGATGTGGTATAGTCAGCAGCAATAGTTGCTAAGCAACCGAAGCGGTCACAATGATCTGCACAAGCTCTTTATGTCTATAACAATAGAGCCGTGCTCAGATCATTGTGAACGCGTCGGTGGCTTAGCAACTATGGCTGCTGACTGTATATTGAGTGTGCAATCAAATTATTGTCTTTGAGTGAGAGCAAGTGAAAGTCAAAAGAAACTCCAAACAGAAAGAGCCCTCTTTTAGACCTAGTTATAATGTTCCATCCTAATGCCTGTAATGTGATATGCAATAAACGATTTAGAATTTGCATTAAAAGACAACCACAGCATCAAAAACGAGTGCCATTGTGTATGTACGTTAAGAAATTCAAAGGGGTCTGGTGTACCTGTGCAGGTGCATGGAGGAATGCGCTGTCGTTTTCAT
>OY829515.1:14202382-14361781 GCA_963691665.1 Clepsis dumicolana | reverse complement strand
ATTTAGTCCTAATGAAGGGAAGAGAAGTAGTATTAATAATCAAACAATCGTACGAAATTTTTCCGAAACGACTTCAAATAATGATGATGAGGTATCAAATAGAGACGAAAACAGACAAGATGGTGATGATGACATGTTATGTGAAAGTGACAACAATGATGTCTTGGAATCAACAAATGATACTTCATTTAAGACTACCGGTTCATATGCATCTCCTCGCGAAGACCCTGCATGGCAAAAACAATACAACACCGACTTGGACATTCCTTTTGGCATACGAACAGAACGCGATAAGCTTATGTTAGGATCTTGTTTAGTTTCCGTTAGTGGCGAAAAACTCAAAGTAAATGGACGTACTTACAATTTAACACCAGGTTTATATGATTTGTTATTTAAGAAGTTGCCTGATTTAGGTATCATAACTGAAGACGATAAACGTTATTATAAAATGTTGCTACTAGAAACGAATGTCCATAGACGAGATTTTGATCCCAATAAACCAATAAAAAGTAACAAAGGTCAGAAATATTTATACATTATAAAACCGCTTTTCAAATTATCGAAACAACGTTCAATAAGCGAAGATTTATGTACTTACGGCAAAGGACTACCAACAATGAAAAAAGTTAAAAGAGATGTTTCATATGTCTATTGGGATAATCCAAACGAATTAGTTGAAAGATTGAAATTACTCATTGCTTCCCGTGATGCCGGTAACACAGGATTAGACAATGAAATAATATCAATTGTAGAAGAACTTCGTGAAGCGGGCTTGGTTAATCAATGATATATAAAACTGGTATTTTACTTTTACCATCAGTCGAAGCCGGAAATTTGATGATACATAAGTGCATAAAAATAAGAAGTGAAAATGAACATAGACAAATTCGGTCATCATGTTCATAAACGTTTGCGTGTATGTGAAGTTTTTGAACTTAACAATAAAACTTTGCTGCGTTCTGATGATGGCGATTTCGATCTACAATCATCGCGATTAAAGGGGGTAGCGGATCCTTTGACACCCAATGATGCAGCTAATAAGCAATATGTCGATCAGCTCGTCCAGGACACTTACGAGAAGAAGCATCTAGATTCTTTATTTAAAACTATAAATTCTCAAATTCATCAGCTTGCAAATCAGTTGAAAATAAACTTTTATACAAAAAGGGACATAGACAATATTTTAAGTAATTTCAAAGATGACAAAAGAACAAGTCGTGAATGAAATCCATAGATCGGCCCGAAAAAATTTCAAGCGTCGCGCAGTTATATTAAAAGGAATTGATGATTTGTGGCAAGCAGATTTAATTGACTTACAGAATTTACATACTGTAAATAAGGGATATAAATACATTTTAGTTGTTATTGATACATTTTCAAAGTACACGTGGTGTATTCCTACGAAATCTAAAACTAAAACAGAAGTAAAAAATGCATTTGAACTAATTATCAAGTCGACCAAACGAATACCTAGAAACTTACAGACAGACTTTGGAAAAGAATTTTACAATGATCAATTCGATTGTTATGTGAAATCCTTAAAAATAAATCATTATTCCACGTATTCAGTTAAAAAGGCGTCTATTGTTGAAAGGGTAATAAAAACGCTCAAGAACAAACTTTACAAATATTTCAGTTTCATCGGGAACTACAAATGGCTTGGAAAACCTTTCGATGAGATAGTTCAATCTTATAATCAAACTGTGCATAGCACAACAAAATTTAGCCCAAATGAGGTGAATTTTAATAATGAAGCCGAAGTAAAGAAAAACATAGATAAATCACAATCCAATCGGCGTTTTAAATTAAATATTTTTAATGTAGGAGATCATGTGCGTATAAGCAAGTACAAAAGCGTCTTTCATAAAGGTTATACGCCTAATTGGTCAACTGAGCTATTTACTATTAAAAAGGTGAATCACACTCGTCCTGTTACTTACCATATTGAAGACCAACGAAAAAACTCAATACTCGGTACATTTTATGAACAAGAACTGCAAAAAACTAAGTATCCAGACGTTTACCTCATCGAAAAGGTAATCAAAAAAAGAGGGAAAAAATTGTATGTTAAGTGGTTAGGACTTAACGATAGCGAAAACAGCTGGATCGACAGAAATGCCATTGTATAAATATATTTAAAAACTTTCTCGCGCTAAGTCATTAACTTTTGGGATATGAAAGGAAGAGGACTTCTAAACAGTATTATTAATCACTTACCGTTTGAACTGCACTTACCTGGCTACAATTATTGCGGACCAGGCACAAAATTGCATAAGCGATTGCAAAGAGGTGATAAAGGAGTTAATGAATTGGACAACGCGTGTATGCAACACGATATAGCATACGATAAATATTCTGACCTAACAGACCGACATCGTGCAGATTTTGAACTCTATAAAATGGCTAAACAAAGATTGAAGTCAAAAGGTGTTGGAAAAGGAGAAAAACTTGCGTCTTGGATAGTTAGCAAAGTGATGAAATCTAAAATGAAAGCTGGTGCAGGGATAAAATCATTTAAGCATTTTGTTTCTAAGATACGTACCGAATTGAAAAAAAACAAATCTAAAAAAGAAGGCACTGCAGTCAGTCGAGCTTTTGCTGCAGCGAGTAAAGTATTTCTTAATAACAATACGAGTAAAATGAGAGTTCCTCGATTAATACCGATTCCTAAAACTGGAGGTATATTGCCACTAATACCTATTTTCGCGGGACTTTCTGCGTTAGGGTCATTGGCAGGAGGAGCTGCTGGGATCGCTAAAGCTGTTGGTGACTACAAAGCTGCAAAAAAGAGCTTATCCGAATCAGAACGTCATAATAAAATGATGGAATCTATTGCATTAGGTAAAGGGTTGTACATTAAACAGTATAGAAATGGAAAGGGTTTGTGTTTAAAACGATTAAAAAACTAAATAAAAGGCTACCCAGACGTGCTCTTACAAATGTTGATATTTTAAAACATTCAACAGATATTCCTTATTTTCGTGGTGTTTACATGAGAGACAAATTGCCAAACCGTCCAAAAAGAGTAGAATGTGCAATCGTAAATTTAGATAGTTCTAAAAACCAAGGGACTCACTGGGTAGCCTATGTCAAAGATAATAATCATTGTGAATATTTTAATAGTTATGGTGATCTTCAACCGCCGCTAGAATTAATAAAATATTTGAAAAATTATAATATTTCATACAATTATAATATTTATCAAAAATTCGATACTGTTAATTGCGGACATTTATGTTTAAAATATTTAAAAAAATATTGGAATAACCGTTTAAATATCTCTGAACAATAAATAGCTTCTCATTCTCACGATGTCTTTCACTTTGTCCATAACGGGATCCTCCTCTACCCTGATTACGAATCACTCGCCAGCTCTTCAACTAGATGGTGAATATGAATGCGGGTTGCTATACTTGTCGACATTTAACTCGATACCTAATATTGACAACCGAAATAATAAGTTTTATTATGGTGATAACGAAGTAGTAGAAATTCCTGAAGGGTCATATGAACTTCAAGATCTTGATGATTATCTTAAAAGACATCTCCAAGGTTGCACCTTTACACTGACATGCAATAATAATACGCTAAAAACATCTATATTGTGTTCCAAAAACGTCTATTTTAAAAAACCAAATTCGATTGGTAAGTTACTTGGTTTTGGAGAAGAAACAGTTCAGGCGAATATATTAACTGAGTCCCCTTTTCCCGTGTCCATTCTGTCTACAACTATAGTACGAGTTGAATGTGACATCGTGAGCGGGTCATTTATAAACGGAAAACCTAGTCATATAATTCATGAATTTGTGCCAAATGTACCGCCTGGTTACCGGATTATAGAAACACCTAAAAATGTTATATATTTTCCTGTTACTCAAAACAGCTTAAACGCTCTTATAATAAGAATACTGGATATAAACGATAATTTAGTGAATTTACGTGGCGAAGAGATTCAGATATATTTACATCTCAGAAAAAAATGATAGACTTTAATAAATGTACGGTCTCAAACAGCAAAGCCGTTAGTGCTCATTGTGCTATCAAGAAAAGAAGACCTAAAGGACAACTAACGAAGGAAAACAAACAGTTTTTAAAAAACATAGGATTATTAAAATGAGTATACTAAACTTATCAGACTCCTTTAGCTTTGATAGCACGATTGAAAGTTTCGAATATCATTCGTATAAACCGTACGTAACAAGTTTCAATTTAAATGATGAAATCCGTATACCTATCAACCAGCAAGATCTATACGTATTACCATCAGCGAGTACTTTATACATAGAGGGTACTATAGAAGTATTCAACAGAGAAACAAAAGCGAAGGTGTCCAGTGTTCATTTTACAAATAACCCTATACTTCATTTATTTCAAGATATTCGATATGAGCTGAATGGGATTGAAATAGATAAAATTAAAAACGCTGGGGTCACAACAACAATAAAATCTCTTGTGTCGATGAATGAACTTGAATCATCGATGTCAAAGTTATGGGGCTGGGATGTTGATGGCACAAAAATTACGCATGGATCATTTTCTGTGTCAATTCCTTTAAATAAGATTCTTGGCTTCGCAGAGGATTATAACAAAATTATTATTAACTGTAAGCATGAACTTATTCTTTTACGATCCAATACTAATTTAAATAGCGTAAAACTGAACACAAATGAGTATATAGGTAACATAACTATATCTAAAATAGTATGGCGCATGCCGCACATTAAGGTTTCTGATCGTGAAAGATTAAGTTTGCTTAAATATTTGGAAAGAGATCGAGCTATTCAGGTAGCATTTAGGAACTGGGATCTGTACGAATACCCGCTTTTACCTAAAACATCAAAACATTCTTGGGCCGTCAAAACTTCGTCTCAAGTTGAAAAACCTCGATATGTTATAATTGGATTAAAAACAAACAGGAAAAATGTTGCTGATAAAGATATATCGCGTTTTGATCATTGTAATTTGCGTGACGTTAAAGTTTTTTTAAATTCAAATTATTTTCCTTATGAAAACTTGAATGTCAGTTTCTCGGCTCAAAAATTTGCTATATTATATGAACAGTACGCTAAATTCCAACAGTCTTATTATAACCGCAGCCAAGCACCGTTGTTGAATCCACAAGACTTTATAAATAAAGCACCTCTGTTTGTTATCGACTGTTCTCGTCAAAATGAAACCTTAAAAACGGGTTCAGTCGATGTGCGGATTGAATTAGAGTGTGACACAGATATCCCTGACAATACCGCGGCTTATTGTCTTATTTTGAATGATAGTATTATAGAATATAAGCCGTTGACCAATATAACAAAGAAGATATCATGAAACTAGACCATCTATTCGTAGATGTTCAGGGGTTTAAATCATCTAAAAATGAATTTATTATTAAAGAATTTGCATACAGTACCTATGAACACACGCAGGCGTATTTAATAAAACCTCCATATTCATTTTCTACGTTATCAGAAAACGAAAAAAGGCATGTGAAATGGATAGAGAGAAACCTTGGCATTATGTGGCGTGAGGGGTATATCGACCACAGAGAATTTAAGAGAATGATTCATAATTTCTTGGAAGGCAAAAAAATATATGTAAAAGGTTTTGAAAAAATTAAGTGGATTAATGATTTATGTGCTGATTGTACTGTAATAGACTTGGGAGAGAAAGGTTGTTCTAATTTTCAATTAATGTATAAAAAGTATTGTATCGACAACAGCTCTTATAATTGTCTACATCATAAAAAAGCTTGTGCCTTAAAAAACGTTATATGTCTTAAAAAATATTATTTCGATATTATGCATATTTAACATTGTAATAAATTATACCTAATTTTCAAAAATAAATATTTACGTTTAATCATTTTTTTATTTTTTAACCCAGTCAAAATTAGTTATCATTTATTTTGAACGAAGACTTTTTATATTAACCCATTTTTAAATAATTGAATTTGTTTGTTTAAAAATATGAAATAAATGATAACGATTCATACCTGTGGCTAATAATAGTGTTAATCTATTTAAGCGATATTTACTGAAAAGATTTTTCTTGTGCATTTAATCATGATAATTTTATTTTCGTTTGAATTATTGCTTTATTGACATACTTACAAAAAAAATCTTTCCTGTTGACGTATCGCTTAATCAAAGGAATAAAACAAGAAAATTGTTGACCATATTTATTTTCAAAATTATATACAAAAACAGTAAAAACATTAATAACTAACACTATATCCGCACAACTTCTTGGATATCTTATTTATTACACTTTCTGTACTGTCTATTATCTCATCGTATCCGTCACTTGCCACATACTGCGCACTGAGCATAACGTTTTCACCGGTTTCGTCGTTTTGATCCGGCGCGGAGTCACTTATGTTAATTATTTGGATTTTGACAAGTCTGTTCCCCTTAGTTGCTTCATTGTTTATAACGAACGACGGCGGGTGACCTCGTACACTTCTCTTTACCACTTTGTTTAGCCTTAGTTTTGGTTTACTAGACTTGGTTTTCGTTTTGGCACTTGCAATTTTTTTTACAAATTCACTGACTTCTTCTTCTTCTTCATCTTCTCGGAATCCTAATGGACCCTGTGCATATTGCGAAAACATGATTTGAGTGTCTTGCGTTCCTTCCATATTCTGAAACAAAAGAAATCAAATAAATAAACGCATCTGGCAACACATATGAGCATTTTCATACGCTTACAAAACAATAATAGCAACAAAATAATACGAATAAATATTAAATAATGCCAATTTTACTTACCGAATCGGGAATGGATCAGCTCGTCTTAATTTTCAAAACTTTGGAACGACTTTACTCAGTTATGAATGTAGAGTGCAGAATGATAACTTACTATAACAGCCGCTATTTATAATTACAGTAATTTCATGCGTCAGCAAATTAAATTAACACGCGCTTCGGAGCATGCGGTGCATACCGCCGCGCTGCTTAATGCCGATCAAATTACAACGACACGTAAGGACTTGTTATAATTGGTACCAAATGCAATAAATGTGAATAGGTATATTTCACGTGTCAGCAAATTACCTTAGCACGGGCTGCATGCCGCCGCGCTGCTTAAGACACGTAAGGACATGTTTTAATTGATACCCAATGCAATAAACGAGGATAGGTATTATTTGCCTGTTCAACAGAACATGATTTTACTTACCATTATCAAAATATTACATTTAAAATTAAGCCTGAGCCCTGAGCTTTTTGATGACGGAAAACATCGTCAGGAAACCTCCGAAGCGAGAAAACTCAATTTCAACTCAAGTAAAATGTGTTTTCAGTCGGTATCCTCGCAGTCTATATATACTTAGGTGGGTGAAAGAAAAAAAGAAAACAAATGTTAATAACACTTCATATTTATTTATTAAAAAAAAAGAACAAACCATACAATTTACAAATCAATGTGTAATTATAAAAAATAAAGTACTTAATGATAATCTACTTATTTGGTATAGTCAGCGTCAAAAGTCGCTCATCTGGTCGTAGAGCGAAAAGGTACAAAAGTGATGAGCGGCTTTTGACGCTGACCCTACAACATACATAATTATAATTTTACAATAACGTAAGTACTCAACGTATTTTATTTTATTAAACACATTCTAATTTTTTATTACCCATTGGGTGCCTACGAAATAAAATTACAGCTCGAGGAAAGGTCGCTTAGATAACTACTGTACTAGAAAATAGACTCATGTCCCCAAGATTTGGTTGAAATTTTGTCTGATAATATATGTCGTTTATCGTCTTTGTTAGATAAAGCAACTTTATTGACAGATTGAGTGAAGATCTCGTGCCTAATCGATTTAAATAATATGTGTTTTTTCCGAACTATTTTATCATTGAATAACACATCCCGATAATCATTTAATGTTAACTCTTGAACTGCTGGTTTTTTTATTCCTTTAGCCTTTTTGATAAGAGATTTATCACTTTTGATACAGTATAGTTTAGAACGTAACCCTATAAACTCGGTAATAAGTTCTCCTCCTAACTCATCTTTGAATAACCCAGGAATCTTCTTGTTACGTAAAGGTATTTGCAAATCATTTACAGGGTTATAATTGCTTGTGTCAAAAAAGTTTAAAAAAATATTTTTTAAATCGCTGTAAAAGTCTGCAGTTTCGATTTTGTAAATAAAACTGTCGGTATCAGTGTAGCACAGAGTAACTTGATCTTGGTAGTGTTTTTTTATTACCGTGTAGTGAAATTGGTACATATGACTTTTAGAAAGTTCTAATACAGAGAATCCTACGTAGATTGGTTTATCTAAAATTACTTTTTCAGGCTTCATTTGTACGACAACCAAATTTTCAGACGACACTGTTGCACTATGGAAATTCGGTTTGGCAATTAATTTGTTAGCACAAGTAAACTTTTTTGTTTTGTTTTGACGGTCGTGCCACTTATTTACTAATTTGACGTCAACTCGCCGCTCACTGTCTTCAAGAGTTTTCCCAAAAACTGAGTTATTCATTAATTTAAAAAGGTCTTGTTGGAAAGGAGTAGTAGCTTTTTTTCTCAGTTCTGTATTTAAATGAATATACTGTTTTAAGAATGGACTTTGACGAAACCTTATAACGCGATGGATTTTATCAAGAGTTAAGCCGTTGCGTAAACATGTTTTCAGATGGACGTAATGAATGACGTATTCGTATTTGTTATATAAATTTGGGATCAATTTGGTCGTTTTTCCTCCTGGAGGAATAAATTTTTGTGCGCAAAATGGATAGTCGTTATGGTTATGGTGTAAATTTTCCGGATATAGCAAGTCAACTTCCAGAATAAATCCAAATGGAGCATCATCTTCGACAGACAAAATATCTAGTTGGGCAATTTCATGATGATCTAGAAAACTAAAATTAGACATGGGCAACGATTGACACATACTGTAACCATATAAGTTATTGCAATCGATATATACTAAAAACGAGTCTGGTTTATTCATGTCATAAGTTTCCATGTACTTATTATTAGCCTGAGCATATCTGGTCGAACACATGCAAATACCACCTCTTATTCCTTTTTGTATGAGTCGAATTATTTCTAATTCGGATATCAATTCAAGCTTAACTCCGGTTTTTAATAACATAGCATCAAACGATAAGCTTGGAGCAGTTAAATAGAATGCCGGATCTAAATGATAATTTAACTTGCAAATGAACCGAAAGTTCTCAAAAATATCTGATAAAAGCAACACATCAGTTTTTAGGTAAAGATCAGTATATTCTCCCATATCTTTGATTTTAAATTCGGACCATACAGATTGCGCATGTGCGTAATCTGAATCGCTTATTTGTTCGTTGGAAAGAGAATTAAAAAACAAGTTCTGTGATGGAAGCTCGGTCTCTGTAAACTTATCCCAGCTCGACATATAATCGTAAGGATAAATACCTTTGCGAGTTAATAATTTATTTTTTTTAGTTTCAGGATAAAACTTGTTCAAGTGAATAAAATCATCTTTATGTAAACCATTCGCTAATTTTTCCAAGCTTGTTCCTAAAAATTTAAAAGAGTCTACAAATCGAATTTGTGCATACTTTTGATCTGAAATCCACAAAAACTTAGTGAACGAAATATAATTTTCTTTATTTTTTGGGATTACTTTCACAGGCCCTGAACATTTACTAAGTTCCTGTATAAACAAATGACAATCGTAACCTGCTAAGTTATGAAAGAAAACAGGGACCAATTTAGGAACGCGAAAGCGCAGATTGCAGTACTGGTGCGCGGCACCGCGATAACGGCCCGTTAGATGACAGTGATCTCTTACTTTGTCTGCAAACAATAAACCTTTACACATATGACAATTTTTGGCACGTTCATGAGCTAAAGAATCTTCTACAGTAAATATCATGGGAATTTCTTTTTCTAAAACGTTATGGATGTCTTTAATATGTCTATATAAATAATCTACGAATTTCTGAGCACAATCTGGCCCTCGGTATTGAACAAAACGATTAAGTTGCTCATCATAAGAGCAAATTATATGGTACGCGAAAGCGGCTGGTAAATGTATTTGTTTATTTGTAGTAAAACTACTGTCAGTGTTAGGTTCACAGTTCTGATAGGGTTTAAGGATTGTCTCAAAGTCAGCATACACGACAAATGGAACGTCTTGTTTTCGTTCAAAATGCTTAAATTCGAGATAGGTGCCTTTCTCCGGAAGTACCGTAGCAACCCCACTACAAACGTGACTATTGAAACCGTGTTCAGTTTGAAAAAATATCAGACAGTCTTCGCAGAAATAAAGCTTAGCATGATGTTTGGTAATCTGACCGCGAGCAAGACGCGGTAAATTAGTAATCAAAACATAATGCGACTTATTACCGCGTTCGATTAAAAGTAAATTGATTCGATGTTTCCTTTTATATTGCGATCTGTATAGAGGTCCTACAAGAGTTCGGTTGTTTTTTAAAGAATATACGTTAATACTGATATCAATATTGTGATGCTCAAACGTAATGATATCGGCTAAAGTGACAGGGAAACACATATTATCAAGTTTTAATACGTCTTTAAAATGAGGATAAGATGATAGACGCTCGCGATGGTTTTGACATGGGTAAAGAGCAGCAACAACACACCAGAGAAAACAATAATTATCATGATTTTGAATATTAATGCAAGCTTTTTTATTTTTTATTATCTTAGGTAAGTCTATGTAAGATGACGCTTTCAATGGTTCATACTTATTTATGTTAACTTCTAAATACAAATTAGATAAGAAAGTCCAACCAGAATCGCGCTCCTGAAATTCTTCGATTTTTTTCTGTATACTAATAATTATTGTGTTTAAAAGCTCTTCGAATTGATAATTTTGATGTATAGGAAAATTTTTCGTTGCAAAAGATTTCATTTCCTGCTTGTCATCTTTAAACAAAAGAAAATCGCCAAAATATTCGAAATTTACTTTGAGGGACACATGTTTTTTAAGCGAATTTTCCAAAATTTTTTGCATTTTAGGTTTTACTGTAATCAAAAATGATTCAGGTAAACAAGACTTCAGCTCATCAGTTGCCATTATTCTATAAGATGCTATGCGACCTTTAAAAGCAGGCGAAATTTCAACAACCTCATCGTTTAAATTTACACCCGAATTTTTTCTATGCTTATTACTTCTAAGGTGCCCTACCCACTTCCTGCTTTCTACTGTAATTGAACACTGAGTGCAAAAGGGCATGTTTTATGTAGCGACTTTGCTTAAGCTGTAATCCTGGTTTTATATGTTAAATACACAATTTGATAGTTTCAATTTTAATCAAATAATAAAAAGAGACAACCTGCAGTATCCGTTAAAAGCAAAAATAAAAAGTACTAAATTAGTACTTACTTAGTATCGTTACAATAAATTTGACGTTAGCGTCCTTGAAAAGTACATTTATCTTTTTAACAAATTTTTGCTATGCCCTCCATTCAACAGTTTTATCATCGATTTGCGCCCTTAAAGTAATATCGTTAAAAGCGTTTAAATTATGGTTTCATAATAAATCGTTAACATTTATTAAAAACATTTATTAAAAATTACTTGATACACAATTTGATGCAGTTTAAATTTTATTCAAATAAGTAATAAAAAGAGACAACCTGCAGTATCTGTTAAAATCAAAAAAGTACCTACTAAATTAGTACTTAGTATCGTTAGAATAAAATTTGACGTTAGCGTCCTTGAAAAGTACATTTATCTTTTTAATAAATTTTTGCAATGCCTCCCATTCAACAGTTTCATCATCGATTTGCGCCTTTAGAGTAACGAGAGCCTTTTTCCAACGCTCCTGACGTAACTCACCGCGAATATCAGCAGTGTTGTACACCCGCAGCTCCAAGAAAAAGTCTCCGTTGAGGGTGCAAGCTCGTTTTGTTGACCCGTTCGGTACCCGGCTTATAATGGATGAATCAAGCGGATCAGTCTCAGCAGGCTTATGGTTAACAGCAACGTCTTCAGGAAATATTCCGAACACGTCAAACGGGTTTTTAGTTTCTTTTTTCTTGGGTGCAGCAGATCTGAAACATAACAGACATTAAACAATGAATAAGACAGTTGTACTTAGTTCGTCGAAATTCATTAAACAAATTACAAGAAAAATACCTTGGGGTTGACGGCTTTCTTTTTTGAGCAGGTTTTTTTATTTTTGGGATACTGACATCTGCAGCGGCAACGCTCTCCTCTGAATCAGATCTGAAATAAAAAATATGTTTTTATTACTCGACATTTAAAATAACCATATACATCGATAAAAAAAGAAAAAAAAATACCTTTTTTAAATGAAAAAAGTAGACAAACAATATTTAAGTAAATATGTACCCAGCTGACAAAATAAAAAACATGAAATATGAAAATAAATATAAAATGGCTACCTGTTTGGAGCTGAAGCTTTTCGTTTTTCAGCCGACCTTCCCACTTTTGACCGAACGGTTCCGCTGTTTGCAACAGTGATGGGTTCAAACTCGGAATCAGACCTGAAAGGAAATTAAAAATATTAATGCCTGTTGGAACCCTACAAACAATATGAACCAAATGTTTTAATTTCGTTAGGAAAGTAAAGCGTTAGGTACGTTGAAATACATACTTACATTTTAATCGATGTATAAAGCAAATAAACTTTACTAACGTAGAAACTCTGCACAGCTTAACCTCTGAGCTGAAGATGTAGAAGACTTGATGCACTGTGCACGTCACGTTCGAAATTGGAAAGGAACAAATTAGCCCCGCGCAAAAGTTTTAAACGAAATTATTTGCTGATTTTACTAAATGAACTAGGGCTGTCGCATTCCAAATCACAATTGTGTATTATGCTTATGTGCACATAACAGTTCTTTATTTTACATTATTTAATTCTCGACGCGATGGAAAGAGGAACGTTATGAATTTGTCTATCTGTCTGTTGGTAAATCTGCCTACTTCGTATTCCACATATGCATGTATTCAAGATACCAAAAAACTAATCGAGAGTGAGTTGTAAGCTTTTTTTAATTTACTTTTTTAATTTTTAATTTACTTATTTATTTTTTATTTATTTATTTCTCACCAGCTAAATTAAGGAATTACCTAAATATTAGTATTTCAGTAATTGTAGTAATCATTATTTCTTTTAAGAACATTTATATTCGCATTTAATAGAGGTACCCATTAATTGTAAATTTATCCATTGATCATTGTCAACCCTACACCTTTATAATATGAATATTATTTCGCAACCACGCTTCATACATGCACCGCATTTGTATGTCAGCAAAAAGACGCCGATCGCACTGTGTGTCACATTACAACTTGATAACGTTGCGCAATAAAATTGGCTAATACCTAATTGGTAACATTTTCATGCTCAGTTCTGTACGTTAAAATTATAACGGAAACTGGAAAAAAACCTCCTCAGATCGTTCAAATAGCCTCAGTATTAACCGACTTAATTACTAAGTTAATGGGTAAGGTTAGTAATTGGTTAGCTCACACAACCAAATATCATCTTACCTCACCTACTAAGACGAAGATTTAAACTTAGGTAAAAACGTGTTCTAACTGTAATGTTTGCTACTTTACATCGTAATTATAAATACACATACAATTGTTATTTCCTAATACGAAAACAAACATTGTCTTGTTACAGGTACAAACAGGTATAAACCTTTTTCAATTTGAACACAAAAATAAACAATTCCTATATTATTAACATTTATGATAAGATAACCTAACCAACTTAGAAAAGTCGAAAAACAATAGACATTTTCGCTTCAAAGGTCAATATCTTAGAAACGGTTGAACCGATTTTGATAAAACAAGTCTAAGAACCATTGTTAGAAAACCTGTTAAATGAAAAACCGCATTTAAATCGGCTCATTCATTTAGGAGCTATGGTACCACAGACAGACACACAAAAATCTAGGTACAAATTCTAGCGCACGATGTCAAAGTTTAACATAAGCGCTGTCTGTGGGTTAAGCACTGAACTAAGTAGGTGTAAGTAATGATTTAAGTAAGTACCTTTGATGTACTGGTTTCGTATAGAATACAAATGGTTTCGAATAATTTCGATAGATGTCATCACCGCCTACTCGTATGTCCATTTGCATGTTAAGAACAATAAACCTTAGCGAGCGCGCTCGCTACGTAATTTGATCGAGTACCTAACTTACACTACAATGTCTTCGAGTTGAAATGACTTAAGTACATAATCATGTATATCACTTTACAACTCGTTTCTGATCAAACTTTATATTCTAGTCAGCAAGACAATTTTTACGTCAACATGATAAAGTGATATAAGTTATTTAGAAAGTGTGATAAAGTATCGCGGTCTCACAGATGGAGTTGTTCTACATTAACATCAATTAAATCACACTATTTGACTTAGTTTTAGCGATACCAATTTAAAATCATATTTCGGTTTTCACTAGTGTAGTGAGTTACACATTTTTATGTTTTCGTAATTTAAATAATGTTTACTTAGTGCTTTATTCCAGCGTAAATTAGTTTAAACCTAACTCGCGCTAACGATGGTTTTGAGATTCGTTGATATAAATAAATCCGACATACAATTTGCCGTGTACATAAAACGCGGTCATAGCGATACATCCGAAAACGGATGCCGGGAACTAACGCGTCCTGGGTGACCCGACCTTGTCTGTGGAGTCTGATCAGCTTTGCGGATGAGTTGTATACAAGCCTCGGTGGGAGGCATCCAAAACCACCACGCACACAAAAAGCGGTCATAGCGATACATCCGTAGGTGGATGCCGGGAACTAGACGCGTCCTGGGTGACCCGATCTTGTCTGTGGAGTCTGATCAGCTTCGCAGACAAGTTGTGCAAACACCTGAGTTAACCTGAGTCAAAGGCTGCGGCTTGAGACCGAGGAGCGCTCAGTGGCTTCGGCCTCGTGCATATCGGACTTGATCAACCCGGTGTGCATGGTGTACTTTTGCTTTTACTTTATCTAAGCTCAAACATTATTAAACATATCTATGTTAGGTTGTCAATTAGTTGAGACTTGAGTTGGACTGAAATTTAAATACATTGAATAAATTCCCGTCGGGTTGGCTTGTCGTTGAACCTCGAGTCAAAACTTCGCTCATTCGAACGAGAGGTGGATGCCCAATGCGATTTCAGGTGTAGGTTGAGCGTTATGATGAACGTGAATTCTGATAGGTTACTGTTAGGTTGGGTTCCGTTAGGTTTGAGTTGCTGTTGGGCTGATGTATTCGTTGCGTTGAACGAGAGGTGAAACAGAATGCCCAATGCGATTTCAGGTGTAGGTTGAGCGTTATGTTGAACGCAAATGCTGATAGGTCACTGTTAGGTTGGGTTCCGTTGGGTTTGAGTTGCTGTTGCGTTGAACGCGAGGTGAAACAGAATGTCCAATGCGATTTCAGGTGTAGGTTGAGCGTTATGTTGAACGCAAATGCTGATAGGTTACTGTTAGGTTGGTTACCGTTGGGTTTGGGTTGATTGTAGGTTGTGTGCAATTCATTGTATTATTGGGCTTCTGGATCACCACGAATGAGTGAGGGCGAAATTTTTCGCCCGATCGAATGAATGGTGGTCCAGAATGCCCAATAATATACTACTAGTAGCAGAAATATAAAGTCGGTGGGTTGCGAGCGGAATATTCTTTGAATGAAGCACCGACTTCATATTCCTGCTATTTAGTGCTAGGCCATAAAACTTTAGGCTTTAGAGAATTATTTCACGTTTTTTTTCTAATGTTTTTTTGAAGGCGGTTTCACTTTTTTGTTAAAAAGATTTTTATTTCACACTTTTATGTTGATTTAACATTTTCAGAATTGTCCTCCAACTCCTAACCGTTAAGGAGTTGTACCTTCCATCATCAGCTCATCAACATGGGATGATGACTACCAGACGCAAATACTTAAATAGCCTTAGAAAATATAGGAAACACATAGTACGTGCCTATAAAGTTTGAGGGTTGCCCTCGATTTCCCTGGGATCCCATCATCAGATCATGACTAGGTAACAATGGGACCACCTCAGGAGTACACCCTTTCGAATAATGATTTAACATTTTCAGAATTATCTCCAACTCCTAACCGTTAAAGAGTTGCACCTTCCATTATCAGCTCATCAACATGAGATGATGACTACCAGACGCAAATACTAAAATAGCCTTAAAAAATATAGGAAACACATAGTACGCGCCTATAAAATTTGAGGGTTGCCCTCGATTTCCATGGGATCCCATCATCAGATCATGACTTGGTAACAATGGGACCACCTCAGGAGTACACCCTTTTGAGAATTTTCAAAATCGGTCTATAATTGACGGAGTAATCGATGTACATACATTAAAAAAAATACATACAGTGGAACGTAGAACCTCCTCCTTTTTTGAAGTTGGTTAAAAATTTAAGTTACTAATCTAGCGCAATAATGACTGTCGAATCACAGCTTGTTTTGATACAAGGCAAAGGTCAATCTGATACTGCTCTTGAGCTGTATTTTATTTAAGATAACATAAGATAAGATAAGATTTATTTGCCAACAATGATAACAAAAGATACAACTAAATACAGACAACATTTTAAATTAAAAGCACATAATAAATAACATGATTAATAACAACTAACATAATAATTAATAACATTGTAAAGCTACAAAAAAACCTTATCCACCACCCCAGCCGCAATGATATTACAAAGTAAAAGTACAGGGACGTAACGTTCCTAGTAAATTATGACAACCGAATAGCCTAATGGTTAGAGATCCTGACTAAATTATGAAGCTCGAGGTCATGGGTTCGATCCCCGGTCGGGGCAGATGTGTGTATGATGAATACGAAGGTTTCTACTCGGGTTTTGGATGTTTGATATGTAGGTATATAAGTATGTGTTTATCTATATAAGTTTTTTTATCAGTTATCTAGTACCCATAGTACATAATATGCACTGCCTGGTTTGGGACTAGGTCAATTGGTGTCCATTGTCTCATGATCATGATATTTGTTTTATTTATTTTATTTATTCATATTATGCGTTTAAAAATAATTGTGGTTGCATAATTGGCTGTCACGTCTTGTTGTTTTATAGTGATGACTGGCCAAATGGGTGTTTTATAAATCTTAGTACTTAGTAACACAAATAATATAGTTCCTTTCTGCTTATTTACATTTAGTAGGTGATTGTTGTATCATTGCCCAAGGCGTGAACGGGGAACTATTGTCACCGTGACAGTATAGCGATCCTTTTTCTACAGCTTGACAACAGAAATTACAAGAATAATGTCACGGCGACAAACCTGTTTTCATTACCTGTTTCCTTTCGATTATTGATATAACCCTACTAACTCCGTAATCCGTAAGTGACGAGTTTATTTATTCCATGATATCGTGTATGCCTCGTCACTTAGCTAAGATGAAACGACATCTCTCACAAAAACATTATATAAAGAAAACCTGAAATATTTTACCAAGATATGACAGAAAATGCCTGAAATCATGAATATATAAGAAGGTGCATTGAGAAGCATCAACGCGCGCAGCAGCTTTGTACACAATGACAACATCTCTTATATAAGCTACATGTTTTTGAAGCTCTTAAACAGTTCTTATTGTTCATCAGAATCAATCCACATGGATCCTGTTTCACTAACAGTCGTTGCGGCCATAAATGGTTCGTTGTAATACTTCTTTACGAGAACTTTCAACTACTGGAAGGACCGAAATGTTCCTGGTCCGCAGCCAGTACCATTATTTGGAAATTTATTTAGATCCACGATCCGTTCGACGACGGTGGGACAAATCTTTAGGAATATCTACAATGAATACCCTCACGAGAAAGTAGTCGGAGTGTACAGAATGACAACTCCAAATGTATTGGTTAGAGATCTGAATATCGTAATACATGTCATGATAAAGAATTTCGATAATTTCGCGGACAGAGGAGTAGAGTTCAGCAAGTAAGGTTTGGGCAAAAACCTGTTCCACGCCGATGGAGACACGTGGCGAGTGTTGAAGAACCGTTTCTCACCAATTTTCACCAAACAGAAGCTGAAGAACATGATGTATTTGGTCACCGACGGCGCTGATAAGTTCACTGACTACGTCCAAGAGATCACTGCGAAGAATCCGGAGCAGCTCATTCACCCACTGGTGCAAAAGTACACCATGTCTACAATCGCAGCGTGTGCTTTCGGCCTCGACATCGACACTTTCCGAGGAGAAATAGAATCTCTTAAAAGAGTAGACAAAGACACCTTCACCGCCAATTACGGATTCGAACTGGACATGATGTTTCCTGGTTTATTAAAAAGTTTAAACATATCCCTTTTTCCGGCATATATCAAGACGTTCTTTAGAGATCTCGTTAAAAATGTAATAAGCGAAAGAAATGGGCAGCCTACCAATAGAAGAGATTTTATGGA
Organism: Clepsis dumicolana; assembly: GCA_963691665.1. Taxonomy (NCBI): domain Eukaryota; kingdom Metazoa; phylum Arthropoda; class Insecta; order Lepidoptera; family Tortricidae; genus Clepsis; species Clepsis dumicolana. The sequence goes on along the minus strand of OY829515.1, from coordinate 14,343,398 downwards.
TTTGATTTTGGAAATGAGAAATAAACAAGAGGTTCAAGCAACCAAGCAATTCGATGATGACAAATAAAGGTCTTTAGAAATATCTGACAGCGTAATAGAAGCCCAAGCTTTCCTATTTTACGTAGCTGGTTACGAAACTAGTGCCTCCACCATGGGCTTCATGCTGTATCATCTCGCATTGAGAACTGAAATTCAGGAGAAACTGAGAGCGGAGATTGACGACTATATTCAGAAGAACAATAACCAAATAACGATGGACACGTTGATGAGCGATTTGCCGTACTTAGAGAAAGTTTTTGATAAGACCCTTCGAATGTATTCCATTGTAGAGACACTTCAAAGGAGTGCACTCGAGGAATATCAGCTACCCGGAACAAACGTGAAGGTGACTCAAAAACAAATTGTGCTGATATCTCCCCTTGCGATACATCACGATGAGAAGCATTAGCCGAATCCAAGTAAGTTTGACCCGGAGCGGTTCTCACCAGAGAAAAAGGCTGAGAGACACCCGTGCGCGTACATCCCTTTTGGAATCGGACCTCGGCATTGCATTGGTGAGTACAGTTGAACAGTTTGATAGATCGCCAACGCCACAGATTGTGCGCAAAGTAAACGTCATAACGATTTTCATTGTCAAACAATGCTATCTCACATTGACGTTTAGTGTGAAAACTTTCTGTGGTGGGTTGGTGGGTCGGGGATAAACTGTTTACATGTTACACAAATAAAGTACGCCAACCAATAGTAAATCAAGCATAATGAACAATATCTTAACACCAGTATTTTATCAGAAGTTACAATCAACATAACGTCCAAGATTTTTTTTTCTGAACTTAATGTTATGAAATATTGCTCACCATAAAAGATAGGAACTACTATTTATTGTACCTATAATATACGAGATTTTGTTGAGAAGTTAGAAATCAATTTAAAGTTACACCAATGACAATTATTACTACATATATAACTTACTTCGTAAGTATCATACTGTTAATTCTGTACAATAAAGTAGGTACAATTTGACTAACAATGTTCGTTTCATTTATGAGTGGAAATATAACAGTTGTAAAGATGACATGTAGCACGGCGCGCCATTTTGTCGCTTGTCGCGCAGTGTGTCCCTTTCATAGTGATGTAATCAGTGAAGGACGCACTGAGCGACAAGCGACAAAATGGCCCGCGTGCTAGCTCCCCTGGTATAATGCATACTGACTCACCATCTAAGTAAACTAGCAGTGCACTCATTGTTGTGCAGAAAAACAGCGTTGCGGCTTGCCGCTACATTATGCTGCGTGGGGCCCATTTCACATAGTTCGTTACAATAATCTTGTTGTTAAATAAGATGTTACGTTCCGTTGTATTTTCTCTTTCAAATGTATTGTTTTATTTCTATGTATGTGTCAAATGTATGCGAATAAATGTTTCTCTCTCTTTCTCAATAAATGGTGCAATGTTATCTTAAATTTTATTTTCCCAGGCATGCGGTTCGCCCAAGTGCAGTCCCGGATCTGCGTGGTCAGGCTGCTGTCCAAGTTCAGACTCGAGACCAGCAAGAATACGGTCCGCTCCTTCGTATTCGACCCCTACCGATTAGTCTTGAGCCCTAAAGGAGGTTTCCATGTCAACATAATCTCCCGTAAAGACTGACGTCAAAATAATAGTTATTTGAGATACGAGGGTGGGAGTACTTAAAAATGCATTAGAGTTTATTTATAGAAAAAAGGAAAGCAAGCTAGCAAGTGGGTAACACGACGGTAAGAGATCAGACCACCAGTGCCCATAGACACCCGCAGCACCAGAGGAATTACAGATGCAGTGCCGACCTAGAGAGCTAAGATGTAAGCGTAATGAGACATTTTATGTCGCGAGCCAAAAATTCGCTTGGATCGCTAGGTGTCGTGTACGCGCCGCGCTGCCTTTGACAAAAATGGCAGCGGGAGAAGGGCGCGTAAGGGGCACCACACCGGCGCGAGAGCAGCGCCGCGCCGCGCCGCGCCTCACCAGTCCGCCAACGAAATCTATTACTACTTGTACATAGTCTCTCTAATCTGTGTATTACTCCGCCACGACAACTCGCGCATGGCTCATGCCGCTCGTCACCGCTTTCATATTTACGTTTTCTAAACCTAAGTATTGTTACTATATGTGGAATACACAATACTTAAAAATAATATTTCCTGTTATATTGTCCGGCCTGGACATGTCGAGTGAGGTCGATTTGTCAATTTCCACCAATCATAGGCCAGTAGCTTGTCTGTCATTGGAAGAGAATGACAGATAGACTAGGATCCTAGCAGATTTTTGACTTATTTATTAATATAATAATTTTCATTGTGTACCTATACAGATACTAAAAATACTAACATAGGCCAAGATATAATTGAATAAAAGAAATGTGTCATGTTACTTAATGAAACGAATTTTATTATTATTAAAGGCTTTGAAAAATACACTGTTCGTTGGTTACAATTTTTAAGAGACTTCCCTGAGAGGATGACCTTGAACATTTCGCGCCTTCCTCACCCCACCTCACTTCTACGACGCGATGTGGCGACATCTTTTAAATATCGGTCTAACTTCATGTTACACAGCGTTATCACAAATGTTTTTTCGATTGTCTTGTGAGCATATAACGTATCTTTACTTATAATATCATTGTCTACACACCATCATGACATAAAGAAACGCGCACTTCAGCAAAATTTCAGTTAATAATGTAGTGCAATAATGACTGTCGAATCACAGTTTGTTTTGATACAATAAGTCAAAGGTCACATCTGATACTGTTCATGAGCTGTATAATAATTGATAACATTGTAAAACCACAAGAAATTGCCTATTCATTAGGTACCCCAGCCGCAATGATATTACAAAGAAAGACAGGGATGCTACGTTCGTGGTGAATTGCGTTTAAAAAAACTGTCAGAAAGAGTGGTCAAATGGGTCTTTTATGAATCTTAGTAGTAACATAATATTATATATAGTCTAACTTCCTGTTTATTCATAATGTACGTAGTAAGTATGTTATATGTATTGTGGGAACTATGTAGCCCAAGCCCTCTCATTCTAAGGGGAGACCTGCGCCCAGCAGTGGTACGTAAAAAGCTGGTGATGATGAGGTAATGGGGATATTGCCTCTTGGTCAAATCAGCAACTTTTTTGAAATGTCAAAACGATTTGATCGGGTCCGTTTTAGTACGAAGTTTGTGTTGATATACAGAACTATGACGTCATCATTTTCAGTGATCAAAAACTACCTCCATTTATAAGTTTTTGTCAAATTAAAAATCGTTTTAATTGCGATAATAACAGAGGCATTGGTTTTTTATGATAATTTCGGCAAGCGTAATAGATGGAAATGTTAGGATTTTATTTTGACATCAGTCAACTATTATTGCCCAAGGCGTGAACAAGAAACTTATTCACCGTGACAGTATAGCGATCCTTTTCATTTAGCTTGACAAAAGAAAGGACAACAACAACAACGGCAACAAACCTGTTTTCATTACCTGTCTCCTTTTGATTTCCGATATAACCCTACCAGTTCCGCAATCTGTAAGTAACGAGTTTATTTATTCCTGTATGTGTTATCGTGTATGCCTCGTCACTTAGCCAAGATGAAACGACATATCTCACACAATATATAAAGCAAAACAAAACACAATACCAAGATATTGACAGTAACTAATTAAACAGCATGCATATGCAGAAGGGCATTTTATGAATATCGACAGAAAATGCGCGAAATCATGAATATGCTGTACTATATCACCCAGTATTGATATATTACCTATTTACACAGTGACCACATCTCATATATAAGCGGTATGTATTTGAAGCTCATAAACAGTTCTAATTGATCATCAGATCGATCCACATGGATACTGTTACACTAACAACCATTGCGGCCGTAATTGGTTCGCTGTACTACTTCTTCACGAGAACTTTCAACTACTGGAAGGACCGAAACGTCCGTGGTTCGAAGCCGGTGCCATTCTTTGGAAATTTATTTAAGTCCACCATCCGGACAACGACAGTAGGACAAATCTTGAGGAATATCTACGATGAATACCCTAATGAGAAAGTAGTCGGAGTGTTCAGAATGACAACTCCAAACGTGTTGGTTCGAGACCTGGATATCGTAAAACATATTATGATAAAGGATTTCGACAACTTCGCGGATAGAGGAGTCGAGTTCAGCAAGGAAGGTTTGGGCAAAAACCTGTTCCACGCTGATGGAGACACGTGGCGAGTTTTGAGGACTCGTTTTTCGCCAATGTTCACCAACCAGAAGCTGAAGAACATGATGTATTTGATCACCGAAGGTGCTGATAAGTTCACTGACTACGTCCAGGAGATCACTGCGAAGAACCCGGAGCAGCTCATTCACCCACTGGTGCAAAAGTACACCATGTCCACAATCGCAGCGTGTGCTTTCGGCCTCGACATCGACACTTTCCGAGGAGAAATAGGATCACTTAAAGAGTACACAAAGACACGTTCACCGCCAATTACGGAATCGAACTGGACATGATGTTTCCTGGTTTACTCAAAAGATTAAACTTATCCCTTTTTCCGGCATTCATCAAAACGTTCTTTAGAGATCTCGTTAAGAACGTAATAACCGAAAGAAATGGGCAGCCTACCAATAGAAGAGATTTTATGGATTTGATTTTGGAAATGAGAAATAAACAAGAGCTTCAAGCAATCAAGCGATTCGATGATGACAAAGAAAGGGCTTTAGAAATAACTGACAGCGTAATAGAAGCTCAAGCCTTCCTATTTTACATAGCTGGTTACGAAACTAGTGCTTCCACTATGGGCTTCATGTTGTATCATCTCGCATTGGAAACTGAAATTCAGGAGAAACTGAGAGCGGAGATTGACGACTATCTTCAGAAGAACAATAACCAAATAACGTTGGAGACGTTGATGACCGATTTGCCGTACTTAGAGAAAGTTTTTGATGAGACCCTTCGAATGTATCCCATTGTAGAGACACTTCAAAGGAGTGCACTCGAGGAATATAAACTACCCGGAACAAACGTGAAGGTGGCTAAAAAACAAATTGTGCTGATACCTGCCCTTGCGATACAGCACGACGAGAAGCATTACCCGAACCCGAGTAAGTTTGACCCGGAGCGGTTCTCACCAGAGAAAAAGGCTGAGAGACACCCGTGCGCGTACATCCCTTTTGGAATTGGACCCCGTCATTGTATCGGTGAGTACAGTTTGAACAGTTTGATAGATCGCCAAACACCGTGGAACGAATGCACAGTGAACGTCATAACGATTTTCCTTGTCAAGCAATGCGATGTCACTATGACGTTTACTTTGAAAACTTTCTATGGTGGGTTGGTGAGTCAAGGATAAATTGTTTCGTTAGTACACAATTATGCACGCGAACCAATGGTTAATTAAGCACAATGAACAATTTCTTAACATGATTATTTTATCCGAAGTTACAATCGACATAATAATAGTCGTCCAAGGAATAATTATTAACACACCATTTGAAGTAAACTTGCAATAGGTAAGTATTGCATTGGTGAGTGCAGTTTAAACAGTTGAAGAGCATAAGGTATATTAATATTAACACACCATCTAAGTAAACTTGCAGTAAGTATTGCACTGGTGAGTACAGTTTGAACAGTTTGAGAGCATATGGCATATTAACACACCATCTAAGTAAACTTGTAGTAAGTAATTTTTGTGTTCTGCAATGAATGGTGCAATGTTATCTTAATTTTTTTTTCAGGCATGCGGTTCGCCCAAGTGCAGTCCCGGATCTGCGTGGTCAGGCTGCTGTCCAAGTTCAGACTCGAGCCCAGCAAGAATACGGTCCGCTCCTTCCAGTTCGACCCCTACCGAACAGTCTTAAGCCCTAAAGGAGGCTTCAAGGTCAACATACTTCCCCGTAAGGGCTGATGCCAAAATAATAGTTATTTGTGATATGAGGGTGGACGTAAGAATGCGTTTGAGCTTTTTTTTATGAGAAAAGGAAAGCAAACTAGCAAGTAGGCCACATGATGGTCAGAGATCAATCAGATCACCGGTACCCATAGACACCCGCAGCACCAGAGGGATTGCAGATGCAGTGCCAACCTAGAGGGCAGAGATGTGTCGCTAATCAAAAATCCGCTAGGATCGAGTGAGGTCTATCCGTTTTTCCACCAATCATAGGCCAGTAGCTTGTCTCTCATTGGTGGAGAATGACAGATAGACCTTATCGACATTAGCGATTTTAGTGGACGTTTGACTAGCGATAGTACCTACTAGTTTCTCAAGTTTAATTTCGTACAAACATAGTCAAATCCAATGGAACATGGAATGGAACATGTGATGTACAAGAGCTCTTTTTAGGGTTCCGTACCTCAAAAGGAAAAAGCGGAGCCCTTATAGGATCACTTTGTTGTCCGTCTGTCTGTCTGTATGTCTGTCAAGACCCTGCTTTTTCTCTGGAACGCGTGGAGGTAGGATGCTGAAATTAATATCAAATACTCAAACCTGCGGTCCCTTGAAGCTGTGAAAAAACTAAGCATCTAAGTCAACGCAATCAAAAGATACAGTCATTAAAAAAGTCGTTTCCATACAAATTGCCGTTTTTAGAAAACCTAAAGGGTACTTCCAGTTGTCCTAGAAACTTGAAATTTGGTATGAAGGTAGCTCTTGTAGTACAACTACTCAGAAAAGTCTCAAAATCTTATTTTTTTATGTCTGTCTCTAGATTTCGAGGACCAATATAAGTTGACCCCACACTGCGTACATTTTGCTTAGGAGCAGGGCTCTGCTTACACTGGACTTCTTAAAACACGGGAAAAGCCTTAAAATCTTTCTACGGAACCCTCGTGCGCGAGTACGACTCGCACTTGGCCGGTTTCTAATACGGACCTAGATAACTGCAAGAGATGTAAATAGCCACAGTGTTCTTAAAATTATTGTTAGGTGTACCATTTTTGCCAATAAACTGCTTGGCACTGGTTGTGTTCCGGTGTGGAGAGTAAGACAGCCGGTGTAATTACGGGCACAAGAGGCATTTCATGTTAGCTCTCTAGGTTGGCAACGCATCTGCAAACCCTCCGGGTTACGCGTGTCTATGGGCAGTGGTCACCACTTACCATCAGGTGACCCACTTGCTCGTTTGCCTTCTTTGTCGTATAAAAAACCTACTAGTTTTAATTTTAATAATATTTTATCAGTAATGTAATTTAACAATAATTTTAATTGTGTACCTACCTACTTATATGTATACTAAGAATACCAACATAGGACAAGATAAAATAAAATAAAATAAATGAGTCATGTTACTTAATTAAACGAATTTTATTATTAATAGAAGGAGGCTTAAAAAAATATACGGGTTCGATGATTACAATTTTTAATCAAGATTATAATTATTACACATCATTTTAATCAATTTCATCTGTAGCTTATCTTGCTAATGAAATAAATCACTACCATTGTTATTACCATGCAGACTTATTTAAAACGTTTCGTAGATTGTTCACCTAAAAGCAATTAACATTAATTCAAATTTAACTAACTATGTACACAGCTGAATTAAATTATGATACAGTATTTATTTTCCGTACCTAAAATATATTCGCCACCGCTCTTTCTCTTTGTTTAAAACAACTGAAAACGTTTTGTTTGCTAATAAAATGGATTCAGTTGCGTGCTTGCATTGCATGCATCTATAATTATTAAAGTAATTATAATTAAGTATACGATTTATTCCTAACACCATTTACATAAGGTTGCACCACATGATTATCTTCCACTATTATATTTACCAACTGTACTCCCGATTCATGTATTTTTTATCCGAAAAAAATCATTGAATCAGGTTCATTGACCTTACCAAGAAAATAATAAGGAAGTCGTGTAGTTATGAGTCATGACACTTAACAATGGCCCAAAAGATGTAATCAGTTATTGACACAACTCTGATAGCGTTTTTGGAAAACATCTAATCCACTGTCGGGCTTCAGTAGATTAAAAAAACAGAAGCGAACAAAACGCTGCTAGCTTTGTGTCAAAACAAATCGACATAAAAGAAGAAAGTAATTAAAAATCATAGTAAAACTTACAATATATTGGAGATGCTCCAAAAGGTTGCATGCAAAATTAATTTGATTGAGATCGCTTTTGGAACATTGTCAAATAATTATAAGGTAAGAAGTAGTTGATTAAGATAATATACATTTGTAACCATTGTAAGTGAGAAAGGAAATATGAAGAATTATAAAGAAAATATCAAAAGTTGAAACAGAAAACCTGCTAGGTAGCAAAATATCGTCTCTCCTAATAATAATAGCGGAACAAATCATGAAAAGCCACTCCAAAGCCACAAAATAATTATTTAAAATCTATGAATGCGTTTTACAGAACAAAAGTACAGCTCTGGAGACGATCAACGTCTAAAAGATCCTGACCTTTTAAAACAGTGTAGAACTGAGTTCAAAGCCGATACTCGTGAAACATTCGATGTTCCTAGCTCAGAAAAAAATAGCCTAGAGACTAAACATCCTTAAATCTACTTAAATCCATCGCTGGTATGATTGGACTATCGCAGGGCACCGGTTCATTTCTGAAAAAAAAAAGAATTTGTTATGGGCACTCGTAAAGTTCTTGCCTGATCTACTTTTTGAAAAATATTATTGTCTTACCCAGATAGATCTGCTCTCAGGAAAGCACTCGGTGGTTGCGAGAAAAGCTCAATACCATCTTTGTTGTCGCAGATAATCCTTGACAGGGTCACCTTCTTAATTTCTGCCAGCTGACCTGTAAATATTGTTCACAATATGTTAGTAAAACGTCAGTTGCTTTAGAATCGGCGCTATCGTCATCATTATTATCGTATCAGCCGAAAGACATCCACTGCTGAACACAGGCCTTCCCCAAGGATCTCCACGACGATCGGTCTTGTGCTACCCACAGTCAATGGCTTCCCGCAATTTTTTTAGATCGTCCGTCATCCATCAAGGAAAATAGAATAGAATAGACGTCCACTGCTGAACATAGGCCTTCCCCAAAGAAGATCGGTGCTAATATTCAATCAAAGCGAGTCGTCATCGTCAGCGACTAACAACTGTTACCTTTTATCTCTTTAGTTTTTGTCAATTCGCAATTTGCTTTACAATACGAGTACTTTTTCTGCCTCTGATGAGACCTTCCTTTTTTTCCATGTGTAACTACTGTCAAGTCAATACAGAAATGGCAAATTTATCACACTTTAAATAGACAAGACAGACTTACTCGGAGTAAAAACTCCTGGGTTGACATCAGGCCCGTGCTCATAGAAGTACCGGTCCCCCTTCTTCATCTTAGAGAACTGGTCCGCGATGATGTTGGCGAAGGTGGCTCCGACGATGCCTCCGTCCACTGGTTCCTCGAGAAGACCACCGATCCAGAGGTCAATGTCTTCGGGACTGCTGTAGACGGAGGAAAGACGCTGAGCGGCCTGAAAATCAAGTCAGAGATAACTAAATAACTGCAACTAAGCCAGTATGCGTTTCAAATAACACTAGAATTTATTCACTCAACATACAAATAATGGTACCAGAAAATAAATAAATAAATATCATGGGACAAATTGACACCAATTGACCTAGTCCCAAACTAGGCAAAGCCTGTACTATGGGTACTAGACAACGGATAAACATACTTATATAGATAAACTAGTATTTTGGGTGGGGGCCGCGGGCCCCGAGGGGCCCGCGGAGGGTTCCCTGCCACCATGTTTTTTTTTAATATCCTTAACCTAACCAATTATCAAACTAACAAACTAAGCAACTAATTAACCAACCAACTTATAAACTAACCAAATAACCAATCAACCAACCAACCAACCAACCAACCAACCAACCAACCAACAAACTAACCAACTAACCAACCAACCAATCAACCAACCAACTAACAAACTAACCAACTAAAAAACTATCAAACTACCAAACTAACCAACTAACCAACTATCAAACTACCAAACAAACCAACTAACCAAGTATCAAACTATCAAACTACCAAACTAACCAACTAACCAACTATCAAACTAACAAACTACCAAACTAACCAACTATCAAACTAACCAACTAACCAACCAACAATTTAACAAACTAACCAACTAACCAACCAACAAACCAACTAACCAAATAACCAACCAATCAACCAACCAACCAACCAACCAACCAACCAACCAACTAACTAACCAACCAATCAACTAACCAACTAACAAACTAACCAACTAACAAACTATCAAACTACCAAACTAACCAACTAACCAACTATCAAACTACCAAAATAACCAACTAACCAACTATCAAACTACCAAACTAACCAACTAACCAAGTATCAAACTATCAAACTACCAAACTAACCAACTAACCCACTATCAAACTACCAAAATAACCAACTTACCAACTATCAAACTGCCAAACTAACCAACTAACCAAGTATCAAACTACCAAACTAACCAACTAACCAAGTATCAAACTACCAAACTAACCAACTAACCAACTATCAAACTACCAAACTAACCAACTAACCAACTATCAAACTATCAAACTACCAAACTAACAAACTATCAAACTAACCAACTAACTAACCAACAAACTAACAAACTAACCAACTAACCAACTAACCAAATAACCAACCAACCAACCAACAAACCAACTAACCAACCAACCAATCAACCAACCAACCAACCAACCAACCAACTAACCAACCAACAAACTAACCAACTAACCAATCAACCAACCAACTAACAAACTAACCAACTAACCAACCAACCAATCAACAAACCAACCAACAAGTCAACCAACCAACCAACCAACCAACCAACCAACCAACCAACCAACCAACCAACCAACCAACCAACCAACCAACCAACAAACTAACCAACTAACAAACTAACCAAATAACCAACCAACCAATCAACCAACCAACCAACCAACCAACCAACCAATAAACCAACTAACCAACCAACCAACCAACCAACCAACCAACCAACTAACCAACAAACAAACCAACTAACCAACCAACCAAGTATCAAACTACCAAACTAACCAACTAACCAAGTATCAAACTATCAAACTACCAAACTAACCAACTATCAAACTACCAAACTAACCAACCAACCAAGTATTAAACTATGAAATTAACCAAGTATCAAACTATCAAACTACCAAACTACCAAACTAACCAACTAACCAAGTATCAAACTACCAAACTAACCAACTAACCAAGTATCAAACTATCAAACTACCAAACTAACCAAGTATCAAACTATCAAACTACCAAACTAACCAACTAACCAACTATCAAACTACCAAACTAACCAACTAACCAAGTATCAAACTATCAAACTAACCAACTATCAAATTATCAAACTACCAAACTAACCAATAACCCAGTATCAAACTATCAAACTAACCAACTAACCAACCAACAAACTAACAAACTAACCAACTAACCAACCAACCAACCAACAAACCAACTAACCAAATAACCAACCAACCAATCAACCAACCAACCAACCAACCAACCAACCAACCAACCAACCAACCAACCAACAAACTAACCAAATAACCAACCAACCAATCAACCAACCAACCAACCAACCAACCAACCAACCAACCAACCAACCAACCAACCAACCGACCAACCAACCAACCAACTAACCAACCAACCAACAAACTAACCAACTAACCAACCAACCAAGTATCAAACTACCAAACTAACCAAGTATCAAACTATCAAACTACCAAACTAACCAACTAACAAAGTATCAAACTACCAAACTAACCAACTAACCAAGTATCAAACTATCAAACTATCAAACTACAAAACTAACCAACTTTTAAACTAACCAACTAACCAACCAACAAACTAACAAACTAACGAACTAACCAACCAACCAACCAACCAACCAACAAACCAACTAACCAAATAACTAACCAACTAATCAACCAACCAACCAACCAACTAACCAACCAACAAACCAACTAACCAACCAACCAACCAACCAACAAACTAACCAACTTAACTACCAACTAACCAATCAACTAACCAAGTATCAAACTATCAAACTACCAAACTAACCAAGTATCAAACTATCAAACTACCAAACTAACCAACTAACCAACTATCAAACTACCAAACTAACCAACTAACCAAGTATCAAACTATCAAACTAACTAACTATCAAACTATCAAACTACCAAACTAACCAATTAACCAAGTATCAAACTATCAAACTATCAAACTATCAAACTAACCAAGTATCAAACTATCAAACTACCAAACTAACCAAGTATCAAACTATCAAACTACCAAACTAACCAACTAACCAAGTATCAAACTATCAAACTAACCAACTATCAAACTATCAAACTACCAAACTAACCAACTAACCAACCAACCAACAAACCAACTAACCAAATAACCAACCAACCAATCAACCAACCAACCAACCAACCAACCAACCAACCAACCAACAAACTAAACAACTAACAAACTAACCAAATAACCAACCAATCAACCAACCAACTAACATACTAACCAACTAACCAACCAACAAACTAACAAACTAACAAACTAACAAACTAACCAACCAACCAACCAACAAACCAATTAACCAAATAACTAACCAACCAATCAACCAACCAACCAACCAACTAACCAACCAACAAACCAACTAACCAACCGACCAACTAACCAACCAACCAACCAACCAACCAACAAACTAATCAACTAACCAACCAACCAACCAACCAATCAACCAACCAACTAACTAACCACCAAACCAATCAACCAACCTACTAACAAACTAACCAAGTATCAAACTATCAAACTACCAAACTAACCAACCAACCAACTATCAAACTACCAAACTAACCAACTAACCAACCAACCAATCAACCAACCAACCAACCAACAAACCAACCAACCAACCAACCATTCAACCAACCAACCAACCAACCAACCAACCAACCAACCAACCAACCAACCAACCAACCAACTAACCAACCAACCAACGAACCAACCAACCAACCAATAAACTAACCAACTAACCAACCAACCAATCAACCAACCAACTAACAAACTAACCAACTAACAAACTATCAAACTACCAAACTAACCAAATAACCAACTATCAAACTACCAAACTAAACAACTAACCAAGTAACAAACTATCAAACTATCAAACTAACCAACTATCAACTTATCAAACTACCAAACTAACCAACAATCAATTTTGTATGGCGGCCATCTTGTTTTCTCCATTTTGAAAAAACTTTGACCGGCTCACCCATTGGTTGGCTGTTCTGAGCGACTTTAGTTCCGGGCAAACTCGGTAGGTCAACTCGTTACAGAGAGCTACCTCATGTGTCGGGTCAGTTTCCAAGTTCAGGTCGATTATGTATTTTTTTGTTGGTTGTGGCGGCATTTCTGATGTGATGGTGTATAGAGTCGAACCCAACCTCTAAAGGCTGCTACAAAACAACAGTAAGTCAGTGAGTCAGACATAACATTGTTAGGCGGCCATCTTGGAAAATTGAAAAATCGAAAAATTAATTATGGCGTTGAATACTGTGGCCTTCAAGAGCCCTGATTGCCAAATTTCAATCGAATCAAACAAGAAAAAATTTCGCCGCCATTTTGAATCCGCCATCTTGGAAAAAAAAAATTGCTTCATTAGATTACCCTTCCTATTTTGAACAACATTAGTTCGAGCACCTTTCATCCATCTCGACTGGTTTGCGAGATAATCGCTTTTTAATTTTGTATGGCGGCCATCTTGTTTTCGCCATTTTGAAAAACTTTGACCGGCTTACCCATTGGCTGGCTGTTCTGAGCGACTTTAGTTCCGGGCAAACTCGGTAGGTCAAGTCGTCGCGGAGAACTACCCATGTGTCAGGTCAATTTCCACATTCAGGTCAATTTCATACTTTTTTAGTGGTCGAGGCGGCATTTCTGATGCGATGTTGTAGAGAGTTGTACCCCACCCTTCATGGGTTCTTCAAAACAGCATGTCAGTGAGCCAGATTTTCCATCGTATGGCGGCCATCTTGGAAAATCGCAAAATCGAAAAACCAATTACGGCGTTTGATTCAGTGGCCCTCAAGAGCCCTGGATGTAAAATTTCAATCGAATCAGAGCAAAAAAGAAAATGGCCGCCATTTTGAATCCGCCATCTTGAAAAAAAAACCATTCCAATAGATTACCCCTCCCACCCTGAATGACATTTGGTCGAGCACCTGTCACCCATCTCGACTGGTTTCCGAGATATTTGCGTTTTAATTTTGTATGGCGGCCATCTTGTTTTCGCCATTTTGAAAACATTTTGAACGGCTCACCCATTTGCTGGCTGTTCTGAGCGACTTTAGTTTCGAACAAACTCGGTAGGTCGAGCCGTTGCAGAGAGCCGCTACTTGAGTCAGGTCACTTTCCATATTCAGGTCGATTTCGTATTTTTCCTGGGGTCGGGGCGGAATTTTGGATACGATGATGTATACAGTTCCACCCCACCCCTCCTGGGTTCTTCAAAACAGCATGTCAGTGAGTGAGTGAGTGGGTATCGAGCTATATATATTATAACTAGTATTTTGGGTGGGGGCCGCGGGCCCCGAGGGGCCCGCGGAGGGTTCCCTGCCACCATGTTTTTTTTATATCCTTAACCTAACCAATTATCAAACTAAGCAACTAACCAAGTATCAAACTATCAAACTAACAAATTAATCAACTTACCAACTAACCAACCAACCAACCAACCAACCAACCAACCAACCAACCAACAAACAAACCAACCAACCAACCAAAACACCAACCAACCAACCAACCAACCAACTAACAAACTAAACAACTAACCAAATAACCAACTAACCAACTAACACACCAACCAACCAACAAACAAACCAACCAACCAACCAAAACACAAACCAACCAACCAACTAAAACACCAACCAACCAACCAACCAACTAACCAACAAACAAACCAACCAACCAACCAAAACACCAAACAACCAACCAACTAACAAACTAACCAACTTACCAAATAACCAGCTAACCAACTAACACACCAACCAACCAACAAACAAACCAACCAACCAACCAAAACACCAACCAACCAACCAACCAACCAACCAACCAACCAACCAACAAACAAACAAACAAACAAACAAACAAACCAACCAACCAACCAAAACACCAACCAACCAACCAACCAAAACACCAACCAACCAACCAACCAACCAACCAACCAACCAACTAACAAACTAACCAAATAACCAACCAACAAACTAACCAACAAACCAACAACCAATCAACCAACCAACTAACAAACTAACCAAATAACCAATCAACTAACCAACCAATCAACCAGCCAACCAACTAACCAACCAACCAACCAACCAACCAACAAACTAACCAACTAACCAACCAACCAATCAACCAACCAACTAATAAACTAACCAACTGACAAACTATCAAACTACCAAACTAACCAAATAACCAAGTATCAAACTACCAAACTAACCAACTAACCAAGTATCAAACTACCAAACTAACCAACTAACCAAGTATCAAACTATCAAACTACCAAACTAACCAACTAACCAACTATCAAACTACCAAACTAATCAACTAACCAACTATCAAACTACCAAACTAACCAACTATCGAACTGTCAAACTAACCAAGTATCAAACTATCAAACTACCAAACTAACCAACTAACCAACTATCAAACTACCAAACTAACCAACTAACCAAGTATTAAACTATGAAACTAACCAACTATCAAACTATCAAACTACCAAACTAACCAATTAACCAAGTATCAAACTAACCAACTAACCAACCAACCAACCAACAAACCAACTAACCAAATAACCAACCAGCCAACCAACCAACCAACCAACCAACCAATCAACCAACCAACAAACTAACCAACTAACAAACTAACCAAATAACAAACCAACCAATCAACCAACCAACCAACCAACCAACAAACCAACCAACCAACCAACCAACCAACCAACCAACCAACAAACTAACCAACTAACCAACCAACCAAGTATCAAACTACCAAACTAACCAACTAACCAAGTATCAAACTATCAAACTACCAAACTAACCAACTAACCAAGTATCAAACTACCAAACTAACCAACTAACCAAGTATCAAACTATGAAACTACCAAACTAACCAAGTATCAAACTATCAAACTACCAAACTAACCCACTAACCAACTATCAAACTACCAAGCTAACCAACTAACCAAGTATCAAACTAACAAACTAACCAAGTATCAAACTATCAAACTACCAAACTAACCAAGTATCAAACTATCAAACTACCAAACTAACCAACTAACCAACTATCAAACTACCAAACTAACCAACTAACCAAGTATCAAACTACCAAACTAACCATCTAACCAAGTATCAAACTATCAAACTACCAAACTAACCAACTAACCAAGTATCAAACTATCAAACTACCAAACTACCAAACTAACCAACTAACAAACTATCAAACTACCAAACTAACAAACTAACCAACTATCAAACTACGGAACTAACCAACTAACCAAGTATCAAACTATCAAACTACCAAACTAACCAACTAACCAACTATCAAACTACCAAACTAACCAACTAACCAACTATCAAACTACCAAACTAACCAACTAACCAAGTATCAAACTATCTAACTACCAAACTAACCAACTAACCAACTATCAAACTACCAAACTAACCAACTAACCAACAATCAAACTACCAAACTAACCAACTAACCAACTATCAAACTACCAAACTAACCAACTAACCAAGTATCAAACCAACAAACTAACCACCTAACCAAGTATCAAACTATCAAACTACCAAACTAACCAACTAACCAACTATCAAACTACCAAACTAACCAACTAACCAACTATCAAACTACCAAACTAACCAACTAACCAAGTATCAAACTAATAAACTACCAAACTAACCAACTAACCAACTATCAAACTACCAAACTAACCAACTAACCAAGTATCAAACTACCAAACTAACCAACTAACCAAGTATCAAACTATCTAACTACCAAACTAACCAACTAACCAACAATCAAACTACCAAACTAACCAACTAACCAACAATCAAACTACCAAACTAACCAACTAACCAACTATCAAACTACCAAACTAACCAACTAACCAAGTATCAAACCAACAAACTAACCACCTAACCAAGTATCAAACTATCAAACTACCAAACTAACCAACTAACCAATTATCAAACTACCAAACTAACCAACTAACCAACTATCAAACTACCAAACTAACCAACTAACCAAGTATCAAACTATTAAACTACCAAACTAACCAACCAACCAACTATCAAACTACCAAACTAACCAACTAACCAAGTATCAAACTATCAAACTAACCAAGTGTCAAACTATCAAACTACCAAACTAACCAACTATCAAACTATCAAACTACCAAACTAACCAACTGACCAAGTATCAAACTATCAAACTACCAAACTAACCTTTCAAACTAACCAACTAACCAACCAACAAACTAACAAACTAACAAACTAACCAACTAACCAACCAACCAACCAACCAACCAACCAACAAACCAACTAACCAAATAACTAACCAACCAACCAACCAACCAACCAACTAACCAACCAACCAACCAACCAACCAACCAACCAACCAACCAACCAACCAACCAACCAACCAACCAACAAACTAACCAACTAACGAACCAACCAACCAATCAACCAACCAACCAACTAACCAACCAAACAACCAATCAACCAACCAACTAACAAACTAACCAAGTATCAAACTATCAAACAATCAAACTAACCAAGTATCAAACTATCAAACTACCAAACTAACCAACTAAGCAACTATCAAACTATCAAACTAATCAACTAACCAAGTATCAAACTATCAAACTAACCAACTATCAAACTATCAAACTACCAAACTAACCAATTAACCAACTATCAAACTAACCAATCAACATACTAACAAACTAACCAACCAACCAACCAACAAACCAACTAACTAAATAACCAACCAACCAATCAATCAACCAACCAACCAACTAACCAACCAACAAACTAACCAACTAACCAACAACCAATCAACCAACCAACTAACAAACTAACCAAATAACCAACCAACCAATCAACCAACCAACCAACCAACTAACCAACTAACCAACCAACCAACCAACCAACCAACCAACCAACTAACAAACTAACCAACTAACCAACCAACCAACCAACAAACTAACCAACCAACCAACCAACCAACCAACCAACAAACTAACCAACTAACCAACCAACCAATCAACCAACCAACTAACAAACTAACCAACTATCAAACTACCAAACTAAACAACTAACCAAGTATCAAACTATCAAACTATCAAACTAACCAACTAACCAACTATCAAACTACAAAACTAACCAACTAACCAACTATCAAACTACCAAACTAACCAACTAACCAAGTATCAAACTATTAAACTACCAAACTAACCAACTAACCAACTACCAAACTAACCAAGTATCAAACTATCAAACTAACCGAGTGTCAAACTATCAAACTAATAACTAACCAACTATTAAACTATCAAACTACCAAACTAACCAACTAACCAAGTATCAAACTATCAAACTACCAAACTAACCAACTAACCAACTATCAAACTACCAAACTAACCAACTAACCAAGTATCAAACTATCAAACTACAAAACTAACCAACTTTCAAACTAACCAACTAACCAACCAACAAACTAACAAACTAACCAACTAACCAACCAACCAACCAACCAACAAAACAACTAACCAAATAACTAACCAACCAACCAACTAACCAACCAAACAACCAACCAACCAACCAACCAACCAACCAACCAACCAACCAACCAACCAACCAACCAACCAACCAACCAACCAACCAACCAACCAACCAACCAACCAACCAACCAACCAACCAACCAACCAACAAACTAACCAACTAACCAACCAACCAACCAATCAACCAACCAACCAACCAATCAACCAACCAACTAACAAACTAACCAAGTATCAAACTATCAAACAATCAAACTAACCAAGTATCAAACTATCAAACTACCAAACTAACCAAGTATCAAACTACCAAACTAACCAACTAACCAACTATCAAACTATCAAACTAATCAACTAACCAAGTATCAAACTATCAAACTAACCAACTATCAAACTATCAAACTACCAAACTAACCAATTAACCAACTATCAAACTAACCAACTAACCAACCAACAAACTAACAAACTAACCAACTAACCAACCAACCAACCAACAAACCAACTAACTAAATAACCAACCAACCAATCAACCAACCAACCAACCAACTAACCAACCAACAAACTAACCAACTAACCAACAACCAATCAACCAACCAACTAACAAACTAACCAAATAACCAACCAACCAAATAACCAACCAACCAATCAACCATTCAACCAACCAACTAACCAACCAACCAACTAACCAACCAACCAACCAACCAACTAACAAACTAACCAACTAACCAACCAACCAACCAACAAACTAACCAACCAACCAACCAACCAACCAACCAACAAACTAACCAACTAACCAACCAACCAATCAACCAACCAACTAACAAACTAACCAACTATCAAACTACCAAACTAAACAACTAACCAACTATCAACTTATCAAACTACCAAACTAACCAACAATCAATTTTGTATGGCGGCCATCTTGTTTTCGCCATTTTGAAAAAACTTTGACCGGCTCACCCATTGGTTGGCTGTTCTGAGCGACTTTAGTTCCGGGCAAACTCGGTAGGTCAACTCGTTACAGAGAGCTACCTCATGTGTCGGGTCAGTTTCCAAGTTCAGGTCGATTATGTATTTTTTTGTTGGTCGTGGCGGCATTTCTGATGGGATGGTGTTTAGAGTCGAACCCAACCTCTAAGGTCAGACATAACATTGTATGGCCGCCATCTTGGAAAATTGAGAATTCGAAAAAATAATTATGGCGTTGAATATTGTACCCTTTAAGAGCCCTGGATGCAAAATTTCAATCGAATCAATCAAAAAAAATTTCGCCGCCATTTTGAATCCGCCATCTTGGAAAAAAAAATTTGCTTCATTAGATTACCCTTTCTATTTTGAACAACATTAGTTCAAGCACCTTGTATCTATCTAGACTGGCCTCTGAGATATTCGCTTTTCAATTTTGTATGGCGGCCATCTTGTTTTCGCCATTTTGAAAAACTTTGACCGGCTTACCCATTGGCTGGCTGTTCTGAGCGACTTTAGTTCCGGGCAAACTCGGTAGGTCAAGTCGTCGCGGAGAACTACCCATGTGTCAGGTCAATTTCCACATTCAGGTCAATTTCATACTTTTTTAGTGGTCGAGGCGGCATTTCTGATGCGATGTTGTAGAGAATTAAACCCCACCTTTTATGGGTTCTTCAAAACAGCATGTCAGTGAGCCAGATTTTCCATCGTATGGCGGCCATCTTGGAAAATTGAAAAATCGAAAAACCAATTACGGCGTTTGATTCAGTGGCCCTCAAGAGCCCTGGATGCAAAATTTCAATCGAATCAGAGCAAAAAAGAAAATGGCCGCCATTTTGAATCCGCCATCTTGGAAAAAAAAATATCCCGATACATTACCCCTCCCACCCTGAATGACATTTGGTCGAGCACCTGTCGTCAATCTCGATTGGTTTGCGAGATAATCGCGTTTCAATTTTGTATGGCGGCCATCTTGTTTTCGCCATTTTGAAAAGATTTTTACCGGCTCACCCATTGGCTGGCTGTTCTGAGCGACTTTAGTTTCGGGCAAACTCGGTAGGTCGAGCCGTTGCAGAGAGCCGCTACCAGAGTCAGGTTACTTTCCACGTTCAGGTCGATTTCGTATTTTTCCTGGGGTCGGGGCGGCATTTTGGATACGATGATGTATACAGTTCCACCTCACCCATCGTAGGTTCTTCAAAACAGCATGTCAGTGAGTCAGTGAGTGGGTATCGAGCTATATATATTATAATACATACTTATATGCATTCTAAACATCCAAGACCCGAGAATAAACATTCGTATTCATCATACAAACATCTGCCCCAACCGGGATTCGAACCCGGGACCTCAAGCTTCATAGTCAGGGTCGCTAACCACTAGGCCATCCGGTCGTCAAACAATTTAAAACAAATGAAATCCCATCATAAACATAAACTTCCCAAGTCACACAAGTCACACAAGTTACGAGATCTCATGTAGAGCCAAGTCTATCGTTTTTTTGTAACTATTATTAAATAAAAATCGAATGTACAGTTTGTAAGCACTTGGAATGGGCCTCGTAGGTTAGAAATACCTCGGCTGTCAATGACGCCAGGCTTCTTGTACTAAAGAAAGAGATATCAATACGAATTCAATTGTAAGTGCTTACAGACTGTATGTTTTAGATGGGATAAATAAATATCATGGGACAATATACACCGATTGACCTAGTCCCAAACTAGGCCAAGCCTGTACTATGGGTACTAAACAACGGATAAACATACTTAAATAGATAAATACATACTTTATGTACATAGTAAACATCCAAGACCCGAGAACAAACATTCGTATTCATCACACAAACATCTGCTCCGACTGGGGATCGAACCCAGGACCTCAAGCTTCATACTCAGGGTCTGTAACTAACCACCATGCTATCCGGTCGTCAACAAATCGTAACTTAAACATACAATGACAATGCAAAGAAAAATTCGTTAAGCAGCTGGACTTGAACTAGCAACCTCGGTAATCCGTACCACGCTCCACCAATTAAGCTATACTTAACGTTGGTGTACCTAACGAATTTTTCAATGCCTTGTGTCATATTTTTTTTATTTGGAAGATCTCTTCTCAGCGCCATCTATGAGTAGCTTAATCAAGCAGCTCACCCACTACGGAACTTCTACAGTTACGCATTAGTGGCAAGAGATGGAGCTATTTTCTGAATCAATGAAAATAATCGATTTATTGATTATTTTTGTTTTTATTTTTATCGGTAATAACCGAGGTTACTGGTTCAAGTCCAGCTGCTTAACGAATTTTTCTTTGCATTGTCATTGTATGTTGAATTTCATTCTATGAATGTTTCATAAAAATAAAAACAAAAATAATCAATAAATCGATTATTTTCATTAAATCGTAACTTACACTAGGAGAAAACTGTCCGAAGTCGCTATACGGCTGCAGCCCGATAAGTCTCCTGTAGTGGTTGTACCCTCGCACGCCGTAGTCACGGGCACGTTGTACGTTAATGGCCGCCAAGTCCAGGCCAAACGGGTTTCCGCCATGGAAGAGATAGCGGGTCAACTGGAATGTTTTAAGGATTGACAAACTCGCTGCATTCTATCACGAGGTCTTTAAAATTGAAATTTTGTGTGGCGTCATACTCATCATCCATATCATCCTCATCATCATTATCTTTATCAATGTTGCTGGCCGTCCAACCCAAAAAGATGCTAATACCAAGTCACAACCATAAGAATAAATAATAACATAGTAGAACGGAAACTCCTGCTCCGGACGGGCTCAAGGTCACGATATTAGAGTATTCGTTAAACAGACTACTCAGTCAGGCTGTCACGGCCGGCGTCGCCGCACGCGCGTTTTGTTGTTTATAATTTGGTTGTAATAGTTTTACGTAAGCCTGTACGTATTTTATTATATATTTGTAGGTAAGTAATAATTACTTCATCATCATCATCATCACCAGCCTTTTTTACGTCCCACTGCTGGGCACAGGCCTAATAATTACTTAAATCACCCTATATGACTTCATTTGGTATGGCACTCATAATAACTTCTTATTTAGAAGTCTCTATAATTATGTAGGTACGTAATGATTTATAAATAAAACTGGAATAAAATAATGATTTCAAACCAAAGAAAAACTTATGTCTTAGTGATATTATCTTAAGACGTAAGTACCTAATATTTAACAGCAAACAACACTAGCAACACGCCTGGATGACAGAGGGGTGTAACGACGTGAAGGGGGAAGTAGGTATATAAATGACGGCGTTTTGGACTCTGTCAAAAGAGATTCCGTTCTACTGTGTTATTATTTATTCTTATCTCACAACTCTATTCTGATATTAGGTTCATCTAGTGATTGTTACTAGTATCAACGCCATAGAATTATATCGAGATTACAATACAATATACAACTAGTTATGTACCTACTTGTAGTGAAATAAACGGATAACTCAGGTCATGTCAGTCGATATAGCTGACATGTTGGTTTGGCCGAATAGTTTATAAATTATATTAAGTACAATATACTTCATAAAGCACGCTTCACACTACTAAACATTCACGACACAATTTTCTGTCCTTTAGTCTATTCCTTTTTTTTTCGTACCTGTGACGTTGGCAATACCGTGCCGCGCCCCCCCCCCCCCCCACCCCCTTACTTCGCTGGAAAAACTCGGATCGCGCGCGCGCATGCTCCCGAAGCAAAAATCTTAAAAACTAGAAAGAAACCCGCATAAGAACCATACTTTAGAGACTGTGATTGAAGTGAGTGCAGTGCTGCAAGAAAATCGAACCAGTGATCCGCTACCGTGCCAGTCTCAATAAGGTACCTACTTCCCATCTTTCCTTTAAAAATTCTCCACATGTTATTTCGAATTAGTCCAAGTCCTTAAGGCTCAAAGAGGCGGAAGCGTGTGCTCCAAGAGGAAGAACTAAGCATTAATACGAGGCATTGAATCTCGGGGTAGTTTCATGTTAAAAGTAGGTAGTTAATGTTAGATTTTTCATTCGATCTCCCTTTGGATTGGTTTTAAGAATCGTGTGACTTATGCTGGAGTGAGTTAAGTCCTTACCGACTCTGTGACAAAAGGATCCACAGCCTGCATGGGCTGCCAAGCCAGGCCGGTGAGTGCGCGGTCCAGGAACGGGCGCAGGCGCAGCCGCGACGGCTGGAACATGATCTCAGGGAGAGAGATGGTCTCGTGCACAGTACCTTTTGATGGGCTTGGTACCCTGTAGGCGAAAGCTTAGATTACGGTCCTTCGCAAACTTATGATGTTTGTTGACGACATAAAATTTCTGCGAGGCAATTTGTTTTGACAGTCTTTGCCTTACACCATGGATACTTTGAAATAATTGAATTATGCTGAAATTTAGTTACTTACCTATGTTGGTGATATTGAAATTTCTTAATGAGGTATAAAACGTTACAGGTCATCTCGTGGTCATTAGGTAATTCATCAATTACCACTTTAATACAATCAAATCGACCGAAAATTATGGATATTTGATAAACATGCTTATGCATCAAATTAAATTTTATGTTTGATTGAAATGAGTTGAAATTTACTAAGACAAAGTGACACCAGAGAATAAGATATTTCAAGATTTACCCCCTTACATTAACTTTCCATCGACAACAGAATGTCCGAATCTCATAGCGGCAGTTGAGAACTCAGTTGTGAGCGCCGGGTTCACGTGAGGGTCGTACGACGAGGAGTACCCTGGCGCCGGAGACACCCCGAAGGCCTGCACCAAACGAGGTCCTGAAGATGACAAGAACTTGTTGACGTAAGAGGGTTTATAAGCTTTGTATCATTGGCTGCGGTTAGCACAAAACCAATTGTCGTGTAGATTCTTGGAGAAGCTCTATGTCCAGCACTGTGGTGGACCCCTTCAGAGTGATAAAATCATGGTGATGATGATAGTTTGTGATCCAAAAGGGGCAGCACAACCTACATTATCTGGAAGCGTTTCGTCCTATTTTCAAAAGGTCATATCTTCCGTTTCAATAGTGCTAGAGAGTTGAAATTTTGAGGAAAACGTGTTCTTAGCAGACTTATAATACACATGAAGTATCAACTATCTAGTTTATGGTTTTGAATTTATTGACATCTGAAATACGTCGATTTTGTGACTAACTTGCTCACTGTTGATCATCGAAACCTCTAAGTAAGAAAAGTGTACCTTGGCAATATAGACTGTGTTCTGTTGAATTGGCAAAATGTTGTCGAAGTTACAGACAAATGGAAGAAGAGAGGGGAGGCCTTTGGGCGTCAGTGAGACTCCATTATGTGGACAATAAAAAGATGCATACAGATACCTAGCAGCATAGGCAGCCACTCGTTATATATTATATGCTGAAATTCCGCCTGCAGGATCCGCCTGGTCTCCAGGAAGACGGTATCCTCGTCCCAATCAGGGTTGAGTCTCGTCAGGGCTTGGGCTACTCGGTTGTGCTCCCGGGTGAAGATGGTGTGGAGGACAGTGAGAGAAAGGACCTGGTTGCCATGGTTGTCTCCTGGAAAGATCAGGGAACTGTGTAAGTAAGTTTTACATGTTTTGCCTCAAATTTTTGATTCATTGGTACTATACTTTGCCTTTCATCACCTTTTTCATACATCGTCATTGCCGTAACAGTTTTAAATGATTCGCGGTTAATTGCATTAGACATAATAAAAACGGGATATTGACCGCGATTACCTTATAGGTTTGATGAGCTCCCGATATTTCAATGCAGTTGCATGCATCATGATCACGGGCAAACTGAAGAAACGAGGGTAGACACTAATGTTGCGCAGACCGGGCTCTGTCTACCCGCATTTTTGCGATACTATCCATCTATTGCCACTACTATCGGTCGCGTTCTCACTTGTTACTCGATTTAAGCACACAACGGTGTCACTACGCGTACGCGTAGGTAATCGCGGTCAATATCCCGTTTTCATTATTTCTATCGTCATTGCCGTCATATTTGGCATATTAAGAGTCTCATAATAGAATCATGTATTGTTCAACAACAAGGAACAGCACATGTAGCACGGCACGCCATTTTGTCGCTTGTCGCGCAGTGCGTCCCTTTCATAGTGATGGTATCCGTGAAGGACGCACTGAGCGACAAGTGACAAAATGGTATGCGTTCTAGCCCACCCAGAGAACATTGGCACACCCATACAAAAGAATGTGGCAACGTTCTTCTTCTTATAGTGGCACTTCATCACTGAAGATTGGCAGTCAGCTCTTTGAATCTTGCCCTGTCCACAACCAATTTAAATAGCTGCTCCGCGGTCTTGATGCCCGTCCACGCCCTGATGTTATGGAGCCATGATGTATCTACTAAATGCTTTTTTTTTGGCAATGTTACCTGATTCAAAACAAGCGGCTCCCTCGTTGGTGGTGAGGCACTCCTTCCTCTCCGTTAGAGGAGGGAGGTCTCTTCCGTAGTCATTGAAGGTCCTCAGCATCCCTCCTGGACCTCTCAGGACTTCTGGTTTCTTCAGGGAATTGCCGTAAAGTTGGGATAAATCGGCGTAGTGTGTAGCACCATTCATCTGCAAAAGAAGTCACAAGTACTACGTAGGATCACTCATCTCTACACAGTTAGGAAGAAATTTTTAAAGAACCTGCAATGACTCAATCAAGACTGATGTTTTAATGAAATAAATTTAATTTATTTCGGAATAAATTCCACAATGTTTACAAGTTTTTATACTACTAGCAACTAGCTTAATTACTAGCCATGGATGGCTACATATGGCTACATGGAAGCCGTACAAACATAAGCATTTCTTTTTTTAGGTACTTAACGCGTTGTTTGCAAAGACTAGTAGTTAAGGTTTCGTTTCAGCCATTTTTAGTTAATTAAGTATAGTTTTGTTATGTAAGGGAAAAATCTTCGAGGATCGATTCCCGTGACAGATAAACTATTTACACAGGGCACAGAGCATTCATAAAGCTTACCTGCTTAGCATAACCCACGGAACAGTCGCTAGTGGGTGCCAGCTGGGCCCTTACAAAATTAAGGCAGGTGTGGCGAAAGGTGGCGAAGAAGGGATCCTCGGGGCCTGTGGCGATGGGGGCGCAGCCCCAGTGCTGCAACTCCTCGGGGAGGGGCTCTTCGCCATCGCCCGCGCAGCAGGATATCGCGCTTCCGTTTCCTAGGCATTAATATAAGCATGAGGATACAAACTTTGGAACATTTTAAATTACATAATATACATAATGAACCCTGAAAAAATTTTTTTTTGATCTGTGAAGGACACGAAACGCAATGATAGTTGTTCATCGCACTCGCACTTGCTCTAGAGACTCATTGCCCCATAATGCCTCCCGCCCCCCCCCCCCCTCTAGCTACGGCCCTGTGTCCTAACCCGCAACCCTGGGGGTTTTGCAGATGCGTTACCAACGTAGAAAGATGAAATGCCTCTTGTGCGTGCAATTATACCGGCTGTCTTACACTCCACACTGGAACAGAACAGTGCAAGCACAGCTGCTTAACGGCAGGATTAACGAGTAAAATGGTGGTGGCGCTTGGAACGGACCTCGCACAAGGTTCTACCACCCGCGAAAATAAAATTGTTTAAGTTATACTACGAAGAGATATGTATTTTATACTTTATTTTTACCCGATAATCTTAAAACTTTTGAGTGAGAAATGAATGAAGAGGGTGCATGAAAGTTACCTCTCCATAGCAGGAGAATGATTGGGATCTATACTCTGATCTATATTCTCGCCTTACCTATAGTAAACACGACTCCCGCGCTAATATCGTGAGCTATGAACTGTCCAAACTGCATGAACATCAAGTTGTGGGTGGTGCTGAGCCGGTCAGCATCCAGGAGTAGACTGTGGCTGACCAGCCTCGCGCTGGGGAGTGGCAGACCGGTGTTGGAGACTCGCAAACCCCAAATTCCTGTTTCCCATTTTTGTAAGTAGGTAAGTAAGCAAGCCATTTATTTGTGGTGCACAGGTAAATTACATGGGATCTACAATGAAATAAAATATGAGTGCTATGTGAACTTACACGTGGGGTCGTGAATGAGTTTTTATACGATATTGAAGGCAAACGAGCAACTGGATGACCTAAGTGATCACCACTGCCCATCCGCAACCCCGGGGGATTTGCAGATGCGTTGCCAACCACACCGGAACACAACAGTGCAAGCACTACTGCTTGGCAGCAGGAATAGGTAGTAAGATGGTGGTAGCGGTTTTTAAACCCGAAAAATTGTTTTTATTTCACGAGAATAATTATGGACCTCCGCCAAGTAACGATCGATACATCAAAGTGAAATTTATATAGGGTGTTACAAAAATACCCGCGTATTAGCGGAAAGGACATAAAAACTGAGCCCAAAGACATATTATTTACCAAAAAAATTAAGTCGTATCTTATTGATAAGTGTTTTTACACTGTCGAGGAATTTGTAACAAATATTGTAATATAACAAAAAGTTTAATCATTCTAATTTACAATTGAATTTATTCCTAAAGCGACTTGACTATACTTAATAATGTACTTAATGGATTGAATGATGCATGTTATTATTATTATTTTTTATTACTTTCTACTATTATTAATAACATTGTATTAACCTAGTTTTAATCTAGTACATAAGAAGTATATTGTGACACCTCTCAAGAGGTAGCGTGTATGACGCAAGTGAAATGTACCTATTATCGCCTAAAAAACTACATACATGTAAACAATGAAATACATACATACATACATACAGTCACGCCTGTTTCCCGGAGGGGTAGGCAGAGACCACGGACTTCCACTTGCTACGATCCCGACATACAACCTTTGCTTCCCTTAATCTCATAACATTCTTCATACATGCTCTTCGATTTTGGGTACTCCTGACCTGTCCTTTTTCCAAAATATCACCGATTTGATCGGAGTACGTTCGCCGAGGTCTTCCCTTTCCCACTTTTCCATCCACTCTCCCTTCATACACCCTTTTCGTAAATCTGCTTTCACTCATTCTCTCTACATGCCCAAACCATCTTAACATACCCTTCTCAATTTTCACAATTTGGGACAATTTTCACACCGCACTTCTCTCTTATCGAATTATTCGTCACTCTATCGCTCAAAGTCACACCACACATACTTCTCAACGCTCTCATTTCCACTGCATTCACTCTACTTCGGTGTTTCTTTTGCCACACCCAACTTTCACTACCATACATAAGTGTCGGTACTAACACTCCTCTATGTACTGCCAGCCGTGCTTTTCGTGACACTTTGCGGCTACTCATAAAGGCGTGGAAGGCGTTCCAGCATTCACTCTCCTTTCAATATCTTCCTCATACTTACCGTCCCTAGTAAACAAAGTCCCCAGATACAAAAAATACAATGAAATACATGGATATGAATATGAATAAGGAGGTTACATGGTCCTTTGTAAGGAGTCCATTTACAATATTTGAATCACTATATGAAAATAGTAGTTTATGCAACTGCTACATAATGAGGGTCCTTAAAACAAGAGTGTGTTTTTATGAAACGAGGCGAAGCTGAGTTTCATAATAGGATCACACGAGTGTTTTAAGGCCTAATTATGTGGAGTTGCATACATTACTTTATCTACACACATATTATAAGTACTTACTCTAAGATGGGTTCAGAAGCCGAAGGCATATATCATACCCATACCTGTCACGAATTTGATTGTTTTTTTTAAATCATAGACAAACATACCGAGCTGACGTTTCGGAAACTGTTTTTTTTTTTTGTAAAAAAAAATACATATCACATTATTAATTATACATGTCGGACTGAACTCGACTTATATACGTGAGTGATCCATTTTATTTCACTATAATTGTAAATTACGTTGGTTGTCAAATTCGAAAAATCGAATTCCATATCGAAAAGTCATTACGACATCGAATTCGATGTCGTAATGTATTACTTTACCGCTGGAAGTGCAGGGCGGGCGGAGGCGACGATGTACTGCAATGCTGGTCATTTTCTACGGTTTCTGAACGCATTATACAGGATTTATGGTATGTGTGTAGATAAAAAAAATAGAATTTTTCATTCATAATCATAATGCAAAACCGAACCCTTTATTTTTACAGGTTATTACGTTGTGTAAGTAAATCTTACCATCGCTATAGTCGGGTGGTAGAAGCCTCTCATAGCCGGTGTGGACAGCCCCCCAGGTTGGGTCATCGGGGTTGTTGCATTCCCCCTCGATGGTTCTGAAGCGGCTGGGGGGCGACGGGCAGGAGGGCGGAGGGGGGCAGAAAGGTCCTGTGAGAAATTAAGTTTCTAATAAGTACAAATGCTGGAAAAGTATTATTTTTCGCACTAGTGCTTTTTACTTTTCCGAGGAACCGGTGGGTGTGTGCTCCTGGCTTCACCGCATTTGGGTTCAAATCCCGGTCGGGGCAGATGTTTGTATGATGAATATGAATGTTTGTTCTCGGGTCTTGGATGTTTAATATGTATATAAGTATGTATTTATCTATATAAGTATGTTTATCCGTTGTCTAGTACCCATAGTACATGCTTTGCCTAGTTTGGGACTAGGTCAATTGGTGTCAAATTGTCCCGGGATATTTATTTATTTTTATCAAATGTAGGTATTTAAAATCGTCGTTTGGTAATTGGTACACGTACAGGTACCTATAGTTGTACCTAGTTCAGTCAAGGAATTTAATTTCCCACCCACCTAAGGTTTAATATCGTATAGCAAACTGTCACCATTAGAGCTTGATAGGACACGACGTTGCTTTGATATGTCGCGTTTACGTTGACATTTTCGAGCTTAATGCATTGCGAATGTCTAACAACATTTCAACGAAATGGGTAGGGAATTAAATTCCTTGACTGTACACCTAGGTGTCATTTTCACTCCTCCCGAGTCTCGAGGTAGTATCTCTAAGTAGTCTGTGGTCTCGAGTCACGCCTTACGGTTCGCGCCTAGACACCTCGGGTCTCGTGCAAAAATGACACAATATCCGCACTTGTGATAAAAAGTATTGTTTTATTCTTAATCAGTTTATTTTATCTCTTGAGTCACCTTTTACTATTTAAGTACCTAATTAAAGTTTGCCTGATTTTTGAAGTGGTTCTTGCAAGTTGGCTGTAAGTATTAAAATTGAAACACTAATCAAGTGAAAATTAAAAGTGAAATAAATATATCAAAACTATAAATCCTTTGTTTAATAATACTGAAGTGTTGCCAATTCAAGATTTCTCTGAACTGCCGCCTTTTTACCCGACTGCGAAACGCAAAGTAGGATAATGTGTTTGCAAGGTGAAATTTCAGTAGCCAGACTCCGTACCTCATCTGTCAGAACAAACAAAATCATAGAAGTGTCGTGTGTATTTACATAAGTAATTATAATATGATCTCTGCGCAAACTGTGTAGTTTCCTGCCCTTGTGTTTGCGCTTTTAGTATTACAAAGCAAATGCGGTGATGTTTGCAAAGTATTTACAGTCACAATGTTGTAACATTAATAGTGTAATGGAAATTAATGCGATGTGGAATAACAGACATTTTAATAGCCTCCTTTATTTTTAAAACCAACGAATTAAAAAAAAAACCGGACAAGTGCGAGTCGGACTCCTGTCGGAACGGGTCTTGACAGACAGACAGACAGACGGACAACAAAGGGATCCTATAAGGGTTCCGTTTTTTCCTTTTGAGGTACGGAACCCTAAAAAATTAGAAAATATGAACAACTTCCTCCGAATCTTCTTCAAAATTTAAATATCAGCGTTACAGTGACTTACCATCAGCTTGATCCGTGAGCCCCAAAGCCAGTTCTTCATCAGAGATAGCTTGACGAGCTTTCAACTCTTGCGCAGCGAACAAGTTCATCAGGCCGCCAAGCCCCAGTTGGTCGGCTCGGTGATCGTATGTCATCACCGACTAAATGTGAAGTCAATATATTCATCAACTCAAACTACCACGTTAGCCTAGTGGTTTGACCTATGGCCTCTCGAGCAGAGGGTCGTGTGTTCAAACCCCGGCTTGCACCTCTGAGTTTTTCGGAATTTATATACGAAATTACGTTCTTTATTTGTAACGAACTTTTCGGTGAAGGAAAACAATTCAATGGCCTGCGTGAAGTTCCCAGTCTGCTTTGGGTCCACGTGGGAAATAGGCTACATTTCCCACGTGGACCCAAAGCAGACTCAATCTGAGAGCCCAAGCTCTCTCGATCTGAGAGGCGGCATGTGCCCAGCAGTGGGAAGTAAAACAAGGCTGATGATGATGATGATGTCACTTTCGTACTTGGTCGAAATACCACATAAGAGCATCAAAACCTCAAGAACTTCTCATAGTACTTATTGACTTAGAATAGACTCGCCCTAGAATAGACCAAGGACGAGTAGTAGGTGTAGATCTAAAAAAAAGAGTACCATGACTGACAGATAACGCACAGCCTTACTGACAGATAACGCACAGCCTTACTGACTGATAACGCACAGACTTACTGACAGATAACGCACAGCCTTACTGACAGATAACGCACAGCCTTACTGACAGATAACGCACAGCCTTACTGACAGATAACGCACAGCCTTACTGACAGATAACGCACAGACTTACTTACTGACTGATAACGACTTACAGACTTACTTACTTACTGACTTACAACTTACAGACTTACTTACTTACTGACTTACAACTTACAGACTTACTTACTTACTGACTGATAACGCATCTGACTGACAGACAACGCACAGTCTTATCCACTGGACCTAGAGACTTGAAATTTGTCGAACTTGTACCTTGAGTATCCTAGAGGTGCACAAGAAGGGATTTTTCGAAATTCCCTCTGGATAGGGAACTAGACCATTTTGAAATATTTCACGGGGCAAAGCCGCGGTGTATAACGGTCATTCTACGACTTTCAATTTTTTCACATTTCCGGGGCTTAAAATATTCCAGTATTAACCAATGCAGGAAAAAAAATCTAATAAATGGCTTATGATCTCTTCTATGTATTGCCATAAACAATTTAATGATTTTGTTTATATCATATTAATAAAAAAATATTAAGTAGTGAAATTTTCATTACCGGACCCTGTTCCAATGTGTTAATTTAGATATTATTTGACGTGTACAAAAATTGCGTCTGTAGAACGCCAATAAGAATACATTCCACAATAGCTACATTCATAAGCAATCGATTACGGTTAAATATGAAAACTAAATAATCCTATAATGCACAGAAAAAACACACGTAAAGTTTGTCACCGTAAAAAAAACATTTCCGTTCTCGAAACTAAACGCTTTGAGAATAGCATCAAAATTCTTTGATCTGGCCACCAAACGCTGGCAGACGCGCACCCAGGATACTGAAGTCTTTAATGCGATGCCAAGACGAACAGACATGCGCCCCGTTTTCCGTGAAACTTATCCCGAAGTCGCTAAACGGGAGATTGTCACAATTTTGAAATCATCGCCGGGTAGCCCTTTTCTTGGTATGTATTGTCTAATGTACTTTATTTACATATTGATGCATTTTGAGAGATTAAATACTATGCAAATCTGTTTATTGTAAATAAAAATGCACTCAAAATGGTTGGCTATTCGGCATCATGTACGAAATATTCATTATCAGAACCCTCATTACCGTAGTTTACCGTAGCTCTTTACAGGTCACGGCAATGATGTTAAAATCACGGTAATGAAGAATTTTAAATGTATTATGACTTTTCCATATATTTCATAGAAGTAACTTAAAAAAAAATGTGTTTATGTGTTCCCACGGTTGCATAATTTATAATTTATAATAACTATTTCAGTTAAACATGGGGCATCCTAAAAGTCCATGCTACGTTTCTATTTTATCTCCGGTCGGGGCAGATGTTTGTATGACGAATATGAATGTTTGTTCTCGGGTCTTGGATGCTTGATATGTCTTGTATATAAGTATGTACTTATCCATATAAGTAGGTATATTTATCCGTTGTCTAGTACCCATAATACAGGCTTGGCTTAGTTTGGGACTAGGTCAATTGGTTTCAATTGTCCCATGATATTTATTTATTTATGTTATTAGTGAATACATTATTAAAGAAAATTAAGGATTGTATGCAATATAGTATAGAACAGGAACTCCAAGATACTTGCGAAGAAAGAAGAAAATGAAATTGTAGGAATCAATCAATGACAGATAATTACCAAAACTCGACGTTAATTAGTGAGCACAGCAAATATTGTATTAAAATTTTAGCTTTTTATTGCGAGTTTAAATCAAAAAAACACCAATAGAGGAAGAAAACCAAGTAGAGCATTACTCTGATATTACAAAAAGAAGAAGTAAACAATAACGAGATAACATAAGGTAAAAGTAGGAAGAAAGAATAAAATAATTAGAATTTGGTAGAAACGTCAAACAAAATTGATTGCAAGAGGAAGTACTGTGTAGATTAATCAAGATGAGTACGTACATTTTGTAATAATCGTTTGTTAATCCTTACTTCTGTTTTTGTATTTGTGACTGATGAAGAGATTTTTTTTGTTTGTTTAAAGATTGTTAGAAAAATTGTAACCAACTTGGAAGTTCAATATTTTACTGTATAAATTTTTGTAATGTATGTTCCCTGATTACTCGAAGACGGCTGGACCGATTTGAAAAATATTTTTTTATTTGAAAGGGTATACTTCATAAGTGGTCACATTGTCACCAAGTCAGGATCTGATGATAGGATGGGATCCCAGAGAAATCGAGAACCACCCTCAAATTTTACAGGCACGCATTATAATGCTCCATATATTTTCTAAAGCAATTCAATTATTTGTGTCTGGTAGTCATCATCTCATGTTAATGAGGTGATGATGGAAGGTGCAACTCCTTATAACGGTTGCGAGTTGGAGGATAATTCTTTAAATATCAAATAAACATAAAATTATGAAACAATAATAATAACAAGCGCTTCATGAAAAAAACATTTAACAAAAATAAAAACCGCATTAAAAAAAAACAAATAATCCTCTGAAGCCATCACTTTTATGGCCTAGCACAAGTATGAAGTTGGTATTCAATGAATATTCCGCTAGCATCGCACCTATTTGTGCTAGGCTACAAAAATAATCACTTTAGAAGATTAATTTATGTTTTTTTAAGACGGTTTTACTTTTTAAGACTTTTAATACATATGTCGTCAATAATAAAGTCATTTAATCGCTATATTGTATCATTATTTTACTTTTATGCTTGTCTGTGAAAAAAAGTATGAAAAAGTTATCATCGCCGTGGCTTTATTAAGCCTTATATTTCATTACCGTGAAGTGCTTTCATTACCGTAACCTTCCATGTTTTTTGGGACTTGAAAACTTTAACATAAAAGGCAAACAGTGCGTGCCTTTGCTTGTTTATTGGGCAACTATTTGGCCGTAATAGATTTTCGTTCTCATTTTGGCAAAAAGACGAGATTTAAAAAAAAGTGAAAAATAAATTCAAATATTGCAAAGTCGTAGAATGACATAAGCTGGTTAAAGAATATAATGTATGTTTCATGCTTACCAAATGATGAGCGAAACTGGGTGAACTAGTATTAACCGTCACGCGTAGGTCCTTTGTCAGGTTCAAAGCCTTACTGAGCCAGTCCGCCAGCTTCTGCCGGGATGCTTTGTGCGCTGTCTTCACGTCTTCAGCTGGCACAGAAGATGCAGCACGCCCCTTCAGGTCAGCTTCGGCTGGTGTGAAGATATGAAAAAACAGCCTCTGTATTATAAACATCGCTGAGATAATGCCTGTATATACATACAGCAACATCACTGGCCTGATCGTCGGAGTTAGTGTAAATGTCACAGTATCCGACCACAAACTGATCAGCTGGCAAAATTGAAACATTGGACTGTAACAACACTAGCCTCAAGTCCAATACTCAAGCACGGTGGCAGCTGGTGATTCGAATGAATGAGTCATGTTAATGAACTTGTCTCCAGAACTACCTACAGCTGCTTAAAGTTTTAGCAGCCAGCAACATCTTTGTTCAGCTCATGGGTCTGCTGACAGCAAGAGCACTGGACAGCTCCCAGTGAAGCGGCATACGCTGTTCAGGTCCCATTGTCCCGTCAGGTGGCACAGCGAGCTGGTCGTGCTGAGTACACACGTCGCTCACACAACTCAAAAATCGAGGTTTCGTTCTCGGCTGTTTTTTTGTATCAAAACTAGATCAATCGTAACGAACTTTTGGAAACTACTTAAATGGGAAGGACTCTGTCCACACAGAGTGCTGCAAATAAGTGCTGGGTTACTTCAAACAATGCTTTAAATGGCCCAATTAAATAGGCCGCAAACAGAAGCCCAGTATACAAATCTGACAAGAATAAGTGCAAAAATCAAAACAGTGTCCCACGACACTATTTAATTGAGCCATTTTAAGCATTGTTTGAAGTAAGCCAGCACTTATAAGAGCAAAAACAATCAGAACAGACAGATACTGATACTGATCTTATTTGAAAAAAAACATTGATCTAGGGTCAAAATCCAGTCGAGAACGTTTGTGTGGACAAATGACCGCTAAGGTTACCTCTGTAACGGTACTGACCAGCATGTCGACTCCCGGTGAAGCAGCACACGCCGACCAGGTCCCGCTGGCCCGCCAGGTGGCACAGTGGGCTGGCCGCGCCAGGGCGCAGGTGCGCGGGACACTGGACGCGCGGCACGCAGCGCCCGTGTCGGGGGCACACATCACACGGACGCTCGTGGATGTGCTCATGTCCTGGACATGACAAGAGGGTTTAGGATTATGGTTTAGGTTGGTTTTAGTGTGACGCTGACCGTCGGTGCGTGGACCCATCTGCTCAACTATAAAACACTCCCTGAATCCTGAATACCAGCCTTATAATTTTACCGTTGAAGTGTCGGACCGCGAGGCTTTATTTATACGGTCCATTGGACATACGTGGTACGAGAAATGACTCCGATATGTAAGGTGACTGTGCCAGACAGACAAACGTGCCTATACTTTGGCCAAAAATTTATGGCGTCCTGAATCTGCGCTCTGGCACTCATTGGTTACTCCTACACGTTTAAATAAGAACCTAGGACCTAAATACGTGCACGCACATTCTGATGACAGTATAGATAATTTATTGAATCAGGCGTTACTTTGCGGAGGTCCATATTTATGAACTAAAAAACAATTACTTTGCTCACCCGCGACCAAAGCAAAGCGCGGGTGAGCAAAGTAATTGTTTTTTAGTTCATTGACAGTATAGATATTACATGATCCTTAACTGAGTAAGTATGGTTTTAAAAGTCAAAGTGTCGAAACTATCACAGTGCATACCGTCAGTTGTAATCTTCCAAAAACATTGATTGCATTACAACTCTGTTAAGCTGAAATAAAGTATCAGCGATATCTATTACCTGGTATACTAAATATTAAACGTAATCTTGGCTTCAGCTTTACTTCAGTAAAGACTTGTAGCAACTACGTATGTGTCAATTCAACTTACCTTTTTGGGAGACTAGAGAGACTTTTCCATGTTTTTGAGTCACTATCTCATTGGGACAAACCACGATAACATACAAGAAGACATGAAAAACAAATCTTAACAAATTCATTACGACTAACAAGGCACTATGAAATAAAAACTATGCTAAATACTATTGTACATATTAAGGCGATACGATCTGCATGCGACGGGCGGTATAAATGAAAGAATCGGGTTTTGAGACGGTTCGAGTCATATTAAAAATAAATGTGGGTAGTTTATTTAATTTATCACATATACAATTGGTAAATGAACTAGATGTTGCATCAACGTATTTGTTATCTGTACGATACGTTCCATTTTGCCTTGTAGACGTTTGAATAGTCACTTAATCAATTGTAGTTTTGTTTATTTCTAGCAATATCTTCTCAACATTCATTATTTTATCCACCACAAGACTTGCGGCACTTAGTTATTTTATCTCTTAGGTACTAGCTTATGCCCCGCGACTTTGCCTGCATGAAAGAATAAAAAATAGGTTAGTTCCTTATCCCGTGGGAATTTTGAAAAATCCCTTCTTAGTACACCTTAAACCACAAAAATTACTTACAATTCAACACTATTGTAAAGCTTTTCATACTAAAATGTGACAAATATGTCAAAATGTAGGACTTGTAACTTTTATGGCATAGGGGGCTGGTCTCTCAAATTTCAAACCTCCAGCTCCTATAGTTTGGGCTGTAGGTTGATCTTTGGGTCAGTCAGTCAGCTTCCTCTTTTATAGATATACCTACCAACCGATACCAACATACTTAACTAGAAATGGATTGGGTTATTATCTTGCCCTTTGAAAAATATTCTGATGCCATAGTTAAGATCATCGTCATCACTTTCTCCATTTCATTGCCTACCTATTTTCACCTACTCCTTAAAGGGCTGGTAACGCATCCGTGATTCCCCTCGTGTTGCGGGTGTCCATGGGCCGCGGTGATTGCTTTACATCAGGTGACCCGCCGGCTCGTTTGCCCCCTCATATATATATATATATAAAAATCAGTTAGGCAATTAAATTATAAAAAAAACTCTAAACCTTTTCAATAACATTGTAAAATTGGCACCTACCTAGAATTAAATTTATTGCACTCATAGTTTCATATACACTTTCGGTGAGAAATAAAAAAAAACACAACGTTATTACAAAATTGAATGTTTTATTTCATAATTTTCAGATTATCAAAATGATATGACCAATTTACAATTATTTATCCCTTCTCATTTTTATAGGTATGCAAGCACAGACTAGATTCTCGTTTTAACAAGATTTAATAACAAACACACCATTAAATATAAAGAGAGAATTTTATTCAAACGATTGTACTTTTAAC
Organism: Clepsis dumicolana; assembly: GCA_963691665.1. NCBI lineage: Eukaryota > Metazoa > Arthropoda > Insecta > Lepidoptera > Tortricidae > Clepsis > Clepsis dumicolana. The sequence continues at coordinate 14,304,738 of OY829515.1, read as the reverse complement.
ATGAAACTACCGTGGGACTCAATCATAGTGAAAAAGGACGGATCACTCACGTGTATAAGTTGAGTTTAGCTCGACTTGTTTCTTACTAATTGGTAGTCTTTCCTCTCGGAGTGCACGACCCAGTGGCAGCGAGACGCACACTACGCGAGGAACATGCGCGTAAGAATTAGTCCGAAACAAGTAGGGCTAAATTCGACTTGTATACGTGAGTGATCCGTTTTATTTTCACTATTATTGAATCTCGCGGTAGTTTCATATAAAAAGTAACTGTTGTGTTATTTAGCCGTTGCCCAAACATAGGACGAATCGAGGTTGAGTTGCCGATTTTGAACTAAAACTAAACTCGATACGTATGTGAGTGATCCGTTTTATTTCACTAGCACAACAGTTAAAATAAAATTCGTTCGTACAAGGTTTTTTTTTCTACATTAGGGTAAATTTTACCCACAGACGGAATGAAATCAATAAACTGGAACGATGACGCTGTCTGAATTCTGAGCGCGTTCAAGTCTCGGGGGATCTTCTTTCTGCTGGCTTATCTGTGGGTTCTTCTGTGGGGTCCCCGGAAACATTGTCCCCAGGCAGGAATACTCCCAATAAACCACCAGCTGAAATAAATCAGAAAGTTTATATACAATTTATTGATTCAGGCGTTACTAGGCGTTTAGTTCATAAGTTTATATACAACAGATTCTCAGACAGGTCACTTCAGATCAGATCAAATGTTTTTCTTCCTCCGTTATAATGGCGGTCTCTAGGGCATGAGCCAATGTCAGCACATAGTATATTAGAAAAGTTGTAAAACCCCCGACATTGTCATTTCAAAGTTCAATATTTCAAAAACGGGTGAACCGATTTTAATGAAACTTAGCTAAGAACCATCTCAATTAAAATAACTTTCGACTGAAAAAAACCGCATCGAAATCGGTGGACCCGTTTGCGAGCTAAGATGCCACAGACAGATACACAGATATACAGACACATCGATACACAGACACAGACACACAGATACACAGACACACAGATACACATGTCAAACTTATATCACCCCTCTTTTTTGTCGGGGGTTAAAAATATTTGACAGTGAAAAGAAATATCGGATAAACCTAACTGGTCACTAACAAATGTCAGTTTTCAATGACAATTTAGTGTCAATTGCTGACTTGAACAGCTTTTGTTTTAACGCGCTTCATACTGGCAAGAAATGTAGTTCGAATTGTCATGACAAACCGACAATTGTAAAGTTGGTGACATAGGGGCCTGAATGAATAACCCCTCCCGTGTCAGCCATCTCGTTAAGGGGGTGCGGGACAGATTACCTCCTCGTGTGCCCAAGAGCTGTGGTTCTCTTCTGTATCCGTATGGAGGAAGACCAGTGCTTGAGCCTTGCATCCTGGCCATCGGTCAATGATTTTCTGTCCAATTTATGGAACATCTTTGCCCAATGGCTGTCATGGCCGTTCATTCAGGCTGGCTTATCAGACATTTCTTTTCACTGAATCAGGCCCCTCTTTACAATTGTCAGTTTTATATGACAATTCGAACTACATTTCTTTGACAATATGAAGCGCGCTAAAAACTCTTCAAGTCAGCAGTTGACACCGAATTGTCATTGAAAACTGACAATTGTAAAGTTGGTGAAATAGGGGCCAGGCGAGAAACTGACTGCCAACATGACTAAAAAGTAGTAGTAGTGTCCTAAGTGTCAAAACCGAACCATCTAGTTAATTACATAAGTCCCTTATTTCTATGTTAGTAATTACATATACACATTAAATCAAATTAAACAATAATATCAGTAGAACACACTCAACACAGACCTAAATAATAAACGTCATACTAATACCTAAAAACCTGCGTACCCTAACCTAACCCTTCGTGCAAAAAGGTATCGTCACCCCGTGGTAAGGAACCCAGAACACTGGCCGCATTGCCTCGCTTTATAGCGAGACTCAGCCGCTGCGCAAAGTAGCTACCCGCTCGCAAATCACCAGAAGCAAGGACCAATCGCGTCGGAATGTCCTTGCATAACGCTTTTGTGTACGACGACCATGGACCCAAAGTTTCCACAGCCAGCGCCGCAAATTCGTAGTGCGCGCAGAGTTGTGAATATTTTCTGCACTTACTATCTTGCGCTAGACCGCCGCCCCAGCTTTACGAGCCGTGCTGCCGACATGAGATGGCGCTAGGGTGTCCACACAGGTGACATCCCAAACGATTTAGAAGTTGTATTTATGTATCTGACTTGAGAAACTACGTTAGTGATGACGTCATCCGCGTGTGGCGCTAGGGTCACCACAGTTTCTTGCGATGTAATTTGGCTACGGTGAATGACGATGATATAGAAACTTGTAAGTTTAAAGAACTTGTACTACTTACCAACTGTCAATCCAGCAAAAATGTAGAAAGAGAGCTCGCAGTTGCTTATGAGCATCTGTTTCAAGACGTTGATGCCAACAATTGCGCTGGCTCGGCCCACCATCAACGTCAGGCACACCGCCATAGCCCTGAAAATGTCAAGTCAAATTTGAGCATCAAATTCGTCAGTATAGCTATAGCTAGCAGCGAGAGCTAAGTTAACCGCTAGCTTACGTCGTTGCTAGACGTGTGTCCAAAGTCCAAGGAAAATCCTGACACAGACAGCTGACAGTTGAGCAGTCAGCATTTCTTGGATACTTAAGAATAAAACAACAACACCCTATCATTTAACGCTCTTCTCATTATCATATTCATAGCGAAGCGTCTCAGTTTCAGCTTGGGCAAAAATCCTTTCGTATGTCTGTCCGATTTTCGCATTTCTCAACTGATTCTCGTAAAATTTCGTGAGCTGGTTCTATAATTAAGTATACGTTTTTTTTTTTCGATTCAATTTTTGGAAGTAGATATTACTACCACGCTCGACTTTAAGATTCATAAAAGACCCAATTGACCAATCTTGCTGTCAGTTCACTTCAAACAACTCTACGAATTTGACGTGACGACCAACTATGCACCCGCGACTATTTTCAAACGCAATTTACTAGGAACGTAACATAATCCTAACTCTGTAGGTAAAATCATTGAAATAAGGAGATTAATAATACAAACTTGAGGTAGGTCGGGAAGAGGTTCACACTGAAGGTGGTCAGGACGCCGAAGTTGAGGCAGTTGGCGATATAAGTCATGAACAAGATGGCGGTCACGACGGTATAGGTGCTGGAATTGATACACAGTCCAGCGATCCCTGCTATTATCTGGAAATAAAACGGAAATATCCAAAAGGCTTTTCGATGTCATTTAGGGGACCGAAGAGCTGACAGCTTTCTCGGAGAAAGGTTAAGACTAGCCATCCAAAGGGGCAACGATGCCAGCATTTTTGGTACCATGCCCAAAGGGACTTCATATCGAGACATTATTTTAATTTGGTTAAGCAGTTTTATTTTAGTTGTATTTCAGGACAAGTATTTATTTTAACAGTTTTAAATGATTCGCTGTTAATTGCATTAGACATAATGAAACCGGGATATTGACCGCGATTGCCTTATAGGCTAGGTATAGGTTTGGTTTGGGTTGTATCGGGAGCTCATCAAACTTATAAGATAATCGAGGTCAATATCCCGTTTTCATTATGTCTAAGTATTTATTTTACTGTTTTAGTTTAGTTTCATTTATATAATGAAAGCCAATAACTACTTGAGCTCTGAATCCATTCAATATGATCGGGTCATGCACTTGTTTATAAGGTTACAAAATACCTGAACTGCAATGAGGAGGCGCTTTCGTCCCATCCAGTTGACAACCCCGCTGATGATCAGGTTGAGGACAGAGAGCACACAGCCATTTACCAGCAATACGAGCATAGCGAAGTTGTTCAGGGAACAGTCGGTTGGCTACGAAATGAATAAACTTGAATCAATGACTGATTTATTTGTAAATGCAAATTTGGTCAATGTGAATATGGACTAACCAAAATGTTTTCTGATGAAAATTTCACTTTTAACGCAAACTTTTCGCAGACTGTACTTTTTGTCACATGTACATGTATTGTCATCCAACTTACATGTCCATTAAAAATTTTCAAGTGGATTCCATTAACCGTTGAAACGTTCCGTCCTGCTGAGACGATCCTGACCGGACCATCAGAACTTCACTAGGTTCCAGATTTATGTCTTGTCATCCGACTTACATATCCTTATAACATTTCAAGTCAATCCGACTACTACACGTAGGTCAAATCAAGTTGATAGTCAGTATAAAATGAGCACTAATTTGGTATTCGACGGCGTTATCGCTTCAATCGACAGCGTTAATGGAATTAGGAAAAAGACGGATCAAAAGAAGTGATGCAATATGAAAATACAGGAGAACATTTTTCGAAGAACTCTCACTCCATCAAACTGTTTTAGACATACCTCGTCCACAGAGACCATGGTTTGGTTCTGAGCATCATGTGCAGACCTGATCATCTGGCAGAAGGTGAGGCCAGTCTCTCCTCTTTCCATGGACTTCATGAAACCATCGGCAATGAACGGGAGCCAGACGATGTACGGGTTGATGCTGAAATTAAACTGTTTTTGAGTTTTTGTCGCACCTCCATAGTCTATACATTACATACTGTCTAATCATTTTGTGACTCTTCTCTCTATAATCTAGTTCATTTGTGATTAAATGTATTGTAAGAGCTATTGTAACTTGTTTTTAGACAAAAATGCTTATTGCCTATGCCAAGTTTCTTGCGGTGCATTCTTCTTGGCAATCATGGTCTTTCCAAAAGCGCTGGTAGACTCAAAATATACATGTAAAAGAGCATTTTGAGTTTGAGTTCATGCATACAAGGCAAGAGAATACAATGAAGAAAAAGATGATCAAGAAGGTAGTTGCGACGAACAGTGAAAAGTTAAGACCATCTTACCAGAAGTAGATTAAAGCGAACTCAATAGCAAGAATAAAGGTGTTCTTCAGCAGAGGAGGCCGCGTGAGTGGCAGCGTCTGCGCCTTTATCGAGGCCCACAGACCTTTGTACTCGGATCCGCATCCATCTTCGTTCAAGATCAGAGATTTAACCTGGAATATTCAAATTTCTCTTTAGTGTCGAACACATAAAAAGTCTCTTTTATATTTAAAGCCATTTTAATTTCTGTCGCACCGGATTATAACGGACTTTTTGTCCTACTCATTGCCGGTACCAGCATTGCCATACAACGAAGTAATGCAGCTGCGTTACGGGCACCCTTTTTTACTCTTTTAGTTTCAATGTTTTTGAAATTAAATAAATACACGGCAACCTAATCATGAATGAATTGAACTTCTGGCGGCATTGGACTTTACTCAAGATGCCTACTAACCGGAAAGTCATCAGGATCCTTCCCAGTGTTAGAAGCAAACATGGCCTTGAGGACTCCCAACGCTTCGTCTTCTAGCCCCATGCTGAGCAGGTACTTCGGACTCTCGTAGATGCAGGAGGCACCGAGTGCGGCCAGGGCACAAGGCACGCTGTAGATGAAGCAGAGCACCCTCCAGGAGTTGAAGTAGATGCCGAGGTAAGGTACGTAGTAGGAGAACTGGAGTGGTAGGACAGGGATAGCCAGCACTGGAAAGATGAAGAAAATGTAAGAAATAGGCTGATGTAATCATGCTAGTAATAAGATAAAATTTAGAGACATCAATAATCTTATAAGCCATTCGAAAGTCATTTCGGTATCTACTACGGAGTAGACATGATTCTAGATAACGCATTTACTCTTAGTTCAAGAGCGGACGAAGTTGTAGATTGATTATTATTCGATTATTTGATTGTTTAGAAGCTTAAGCAAGACCAACAGAAGGAAGATAGATATGTAAATACTACCTAAAGACAAGTTGTTATAAAGACCTTACCTGCCATTATACCGGTGGCGATGAGGTAGACGCTAGTAGTCAGAAGAATTAGCATGTTTCGCTTGTCATTCGGAGTGGTCTCTCCCAGCAGAGTGAATGCGAGCGCGAATGTACCGGACACTCTGTTGATAGACCAAGATTGAATCATTAGTCTTATCATAATAGCGATTTGCGAGTGAGTGCTTCATACTAATATCGCTCGCGGCGAACACGTTGCGTGATCGCCTTAATAAAAAACTCGCTAGCAAATACTCAGGTGTGATAAGGCTGTTAGGCATATTAGGTAGGTACGATATATTGACCGTGAATACCTCACAGGTTTTGATGAGCTCCTGATATTCCAATATCCAATAACCCGTACGTAATACGAGTATGTTTAATGTAATCAGGCGCGAATCATTTAAAACTGTTAACATTGAATCAGTTCCAATACCCTAATCTTTCACTTTCTTGTTCTCAGTCGTTTACTGTTGGCAGAGAAACGTCACTATCATGAGACATTTTATGCCTGACTACCAACGCCTGGCTTGCGCAATCGTCGGGAGACTTGTGTTTTTCATGGCTTTTTTTTACAGCTTTTTATAATCACAGTAAATTCTCACAATATTAAATTCTGTTGCGAGAGGCCTACCAAGACTTCGCCTTCCGTTACGCTGTCGCCACTCCAGAACCTTACCTACGAGCCCTGCCCATTGCCACTTAAGGTGTGCAATTTACATTTCTAACTAGTATTCCGAAATGTTTTACTTACGCTCCTGACGAGATCATTTTGAAGAGGCACAGCACGAGCCAATGTGGAGACAGTGCTGACAAAGCCCCGGTGGCAAACCCCAGGATCAGTGAGAATTGGAGTATCTTCCTCCGGCCCTTGGTGTCGGCGAGGTAGCCCCAGACGTGAGAGGATGCTATGATACCTGTGGCAAAAGCAAATAAGATGGGTATTCTAATGAAGCGTTAGAACTTTGTGCCTTTAAATGTTCGATAGTGGTAAAGCAACACAGGCGGAAGCCAATGCAGCTACCTATGCAGCTAACTTTCAGTAGCATTCGTGTCAAATTGAAATTAATGTCGTAGATGCAATACATTCGGAGCTATTTATGATCGCTATGGATTTTTTTCACAGTATAGGCAAGAATCTTTTATGGTCCTTGGTATAGTATCATACCAACTTCCACGGCTGATATTTGCATGTTATTGTAAAAAAAATATTAGAATAGAATCCTGTCTAGATAGGGTGGAAATATTACCAAAGCCAAAAAAGATATCGGAGTTGTTTTAATGTGCAGTAATACAATTATTTTTATATTGAAACTATATATATTATAATAACAGAGATACACTGATGTTCATAAGTGCATCATAGGATTTAATTAACACGTGACTGATGATTACCAAAATAAGCACGTGCCTATCTTCTGATAGCTAAACTAATTGATATTTGTCTAAATCTAAATATATGTATATAAACATTGTAGCTAGGTATACCTACGATTCTAATTTTTTCGGTCTTTGAACTGGACTATTTTAGAGCATTTCCTAAAATCAATTCGTAATTAACACATTTTTATTAATTACGTCGTTGCCGTATCATTATTAGTGTCGGTTCTCAGATAAAAGAATATTACGCATTAATGTTCCCGAATTGCTGAATCATTCGCTTAATCTCAATTTCAAGTTGTATGTAAAAATACCTCTTCACGTTTTTTTCTGACTTCACGGGTCTACAAACATTATATGCCTTTATGGCCTGGCAAGGTCTGAGATAGGTCTGACTAAGGCGGTACCAGCAGTCAAAACAGGGAGCACAGACCCTGTTGAAGTCACAGAATTTACCAAATTAGGACCAACATTTGCGGTTCAAGGATGCAGTTATAATAGCTCGTATCTTAGCACATAAAAGGCTTGTTACAGCTCTGCCCCTAAGATTGCTTGATCTAAGATACCTAGTTCCTGAGTGCCACCCCAGGATATTTCATAAATTCGAGAGGCAACCAGTGACAATAAAAATAGCTCGTTGATTTGGTACTGTGAAAATAGGCTAGTAGAGAGTTCTAAAACGAGTCAGCGTTTAGTGTAGTGGTGGTAGTGATAGTTGGGTCTGCGTGACATGTGTTGATTCGTGTGACAGTGGGGGTGGAGGTGTCGCATGGAAACACACGATACGCTTATACACATGTGAGCCATTTCGTAACCTGATACAATAAAACTCTTCAAGTCAACGATGTATACCGAATTGTCCGTATCATCTGTCGCCTTTTGAATTTCAACTTACCAACTAAAGGCACTGCAGCCATCAGACCCTGGTAGACGGTGGTGGTGTTCAGCTCACAGGCGCTGGCCGGCACCAGGTAGCTGACGGAGAGACTCTCGAAGACCATAGCGACGATCATCAGCCCACAGATGACTGTCATGATGAAGTTGAATTTGCCGAAGCCTGGGGAAGGAAAGATGAAGATTTAACGAGGGAGGAAACATGAAAATCCTCTAGAATCGCTAGCGATTGACCCTAGGGTCATGTCAGGTCTCTCAATTTCCACCAATGAGAGACAAGCTACTGGCCTGTGATTGGTGGAAATTGACAGATAGGCCTCACTCAACATTTTTGACTCTCTATAACCTTCATTGAATTGCAGGCAGCTTTCTCACACAAAGACTTCCCATAGCAATACAGCGTGGGAATGCTGCCTACCTGATGGGCACTAGAGTGCCTTTTAGGTAAACCCAAGGGTTAAAATTTAATCATTTTTAGTTTTAATTTTGTTAGTTTTAGTTGTTTTAAATTGTAAGTAGGTACTCATTATATTTCGAGGATTAGAAATAAAGTCTTGAATTGAAAGTTGGACAAAGTTCCTTACTGCCGCGCTCTCCAATCAAGAATTCAAAACTCGTTATACCTACATTTTTTAAAGTTGTGCATGTCATTAAACATTTTGTCATTATTTTTACGACTTAATAATGGCTTAAGTACTATATAACACAAAATACAAAATTGTGTAATTTAGAACGAATGTCAAATTTGTGTTTTATTTTAAAACATTACTTGAAGCAATACCTGCATACAAAAAATAAATCTAAACGCTTTTTTAATGGTCTCACTAACCTGTCCTGTTCAAAGCTTCCTCGAAAGGCACTTTGTCTGTTTTCTCACTCATTTTGTACTTTTAATGTGTAGACTTTTAATTAAATATATATAAGACACCGTCACTAACACCGCTCACTCGAATATAACTGCAAAACTCGTATGCGACTACTTTTGATCGAGATTTATTTAAACTGCGTATCTTTGGTTATTTAAGAAATTGTGATAAGCGTAAGTAAAATAAACAAATGCCGCAATAAGGCAAATATAAGCATGACTTAAAATATCTTACGTGAACCATTTCACCATTTCAACTGTCTCAATAGTTCTGCAACCGGCAACAAGTATACTGATCTCAATTGGAAAATCTTTTTGTATTTTTTTATTTATTTTTTCCAATTTTTTTTATTTTTACGGTCTTCCCGTGAGTATCAATTATATTTTTAATAAACTCACCGAAACATGAATACACAGAAAAACCAGAAAAAATACCAACCCCGGGAATCGAACCCGGAACCTCGACACTCCGGGTCGCGTGCCCACCCTACCACCAATAAATAAATTAAATACCAATTCTGGTGTAAGGGTGGGCACGCGACCCGGAGTGTCGAGGTTCCGGGTTCGATTCCCGGGGTTGGTATTTTTTCTGGTTTTTCTGTGTATTCATGTTTCGGTGAGTTTATTAAAAATATAACAAGTATACTCCTTGGAAAAGTGTGTATTGTATTTTCCGGAAACCTTTTTCTCCAAGTAGGTATCGAATAATGCCATTCGCATAATTTCCCACTTTTTTTTCAATGACTTGTTTTCCTGACATTCTCTTTTTAACCACTCTTAGAAATCCTATCAGGAAAATAGCTAATGAAAAATTTATAAAATGGGAAAATATGCGAACGGCTATAAAATGCTTTCGGGAAAGGAAGCTCTTGAAAAAATTAAACTGGTAAAAATTGGCAATGGCATTAATCGGCACTTCGAAAAAAGATTTTCCTGATAATACACTAGGTACACACTCCGCTGTCATCGTAGAAAAATTAATGGCACAGAGACCTCTCTATAGTGAAACTAGCTACAGCAGGATCATTATTTTACAGAAACGCGACATTGTATAGCCATAGGCAGCCTCTTGGTTTTATCGTCCTTGGTCCCAGTACAACACGGCATTTTTCGATGACAGCCATACGTCACGACATAGCGCTGTCGTTCGACCAAACTAAGACTGATTGACGCTCGATTAGTGGTCATTTTTACAAATTAGTGGTCTTCTGGTTCAGACGTTTTCAAGCGCTAAACCAAAGTCCATGGTGTTGGTGAGTCAATGTAATTTAGTGCCGATTTTTCAAGCCCCAGATAAGCTCCTATTAGAGAGGGGTGTTTCTGGAATAAGAGCTTTATCTGAGGATTGAAAATTTTTCCCTTTTAATGACGCTACTATTTATTGATTTAAACTTTCGCTATTTTCACACATTATTATGATATTCGGGACTTAATCGCGTAAAAAACATATATTTAAATTATAATTAAAATATTTCGACGTTTCGGACGCGACGTTGCGTCCATGGTCTCGAAGGGACTGAAAAGGCGGGTATCAACATCTAGCTGCACGGGTTCCTGATGTTGGTAGGCAACCGGCATTTATGCCGTATGTAAAAGGGGTAACGGACAAAGTGGGTACAGTACTAGGCAAGTACTCTATAAAAACTGTATATACGCCGCAATCTAAGATCACGAGCCACGTCAGATCACCAAAGGATGTTGTACCTTTTCAATCACCGGGCGTTTACAAGATCGATTGCAGCTGTGGGAGCTCTTATATAGGGCAGACGAAGCGTACCATAGCTGAAAGAGTCAAGGAGCACATCGCAGCTGTCAAGAATCGTCAGGTGAACAAGTCTGCTATTGCCGAACATTTACTGGAATCAGGACCAAACCACTGGATTGAGCTTCATAACCCCACCATCCTCTCTACTGAGCGGCATTTTTATAGTAGAATTGTACGTGAAGCAGTTGAAATCAGAAAACATCGTAATTTCAACCGGGAGGACGGTTTCAAGCTTTCATCTTCATGGAATCCAGTAATCAGTATGTATAGGCGTATCGTCTCATAAATCGCCGGATGTTGTGTGTTGTGTGTCGGACTAGTGGCAACCCTAGTGAAAAAACTAATAATAAAGACCAAGTGCGGGTAGTTCGAGGAACCCGTGCAGCTAGGAGATGTTGATACCCGCCTCTTCAGTCCCTTCAGGACCATGGACGCAACGTAGCGTCCGAAACGTCGAGGTATTTAAATTATAATTTAAATATATGTTTTTTACGCGATTACGTCCCGAGTATCATAATAACGCTACTATTACCTAACGTTGAACCTATCATATCACCTGCAACTCTTCAGACATGAGAGTCTGTCCAAAAGTGAGTGATTCTGCATTATTTTAAATTCCATTTAGGACATTAGCGAGTGTCGGCCAACACTATTCCTTCTTCAAGTGGGAATTGGCTATTTACACACCATACCACGTCCGAGGGTTTTCCTTAAAGCATAATAGACAAGTTAGCTTGCATGTTTTTCTTTGTATAATTCGTTTGTGTATTATGCATTGTTAGAGTAGTAAGAGCTATTGTAACTTCTTTTTAGAAAAAATAAAACTTTCTGCCAAGATTCTTGCGGCGCATTCTTCTTGGCAATCATGGTCTTTCCGAAAGCGCTGGTAGACTCACAAAGAAATGACGTGTAAAAGAGCTGTCAACTGCCTATTTTGCTGAATAAATCTTGAGTTTGGTTTGATTTTGTTACTTTTGTCCCTTGTTACCTTGTAAGTCTGATAAAAATAATAATTATTACAGCATTATAAAAACACGTGGTGTAGTTAACCTCTGCTTGATTTGTGATTCCATTAATATTTTTTCTTGTGCCAACCATGACGAGCGCCATTATCATCTTTAGATACGGATTTTGTAAACAGTTCTCAGTTTTTCCCTCTCATTCAGCATGACTGACTACAAATTAGACGTTCCTATCACGAAAGTACCTTTCAGTCTTACGAATAAGGTTCAATTTTCGACAAACTGCTTTCCTACAACTAGTGCTGTGCGTAACTAATTTTATTTAATTACATTATAAAAGATAGTGTCTTCTGCATTTAATCATAATGACTATTTATAGGGTTCCGTACCTCAAAAGGACAAAACGGAACCCTTATAGGATCACTTCGTTGTCCATCTGTCTGTGCGTCTCTGTCTGTCTGTCTGTCAAGACCCTTTTTCTCTGGAACGCGTGGAGGTAGCATACTGAAATTAATTACAAATACTCAAGCCTGCGGTCCCTTAAAGCTGTGAAAAAATCAACATTCTAAGTTAACGCAATCAAAAGATGCAGTCATTAAAAATTCTCTCTCAAAGTTAAATCAATCTCCATACAAATTGCCGAAATCCGAAAACCTAAAGGGTACTTCCAGTTGTCCTAAAAACTTGAAATTTGGTATAAAGGTAGCTCTTATAGCATAACCACTCGGAAAAGTCCCAAAATCTTAAATTTTTATGTCTGTCTGTAGATTTCTCTGACCAATATAAGTAACTTGACCCCACACTGCGTACATTTTGCTTAGGAGCAGGGCTCTGCTAACACTGGGGAAAAGCGTTAAAATCTCTCTACGGAACCCTCGTGCGCGAGTTCGACTTGCACTTGGCCGGTTTTTATCTACAAGACACCAACGGAGTAATTTAAGATAAAGATTTAGTCTCTTATTATGGCCGAATCTAATTTTATAACATATCACAGTTCACACACAGTCGTCTGTGGAAAATATTTTATACTTACTTATTTTATAGGATCACTTTATTTTCCGTCCGGCCGTCTTTCTGTCTGTCTGTCAATGCCCTTTTTCTCTGGAATGCGTGAAGATAAGTTGAAATTAATGTCAAGAATTTAGGTAAGGAGTTCCACAACCCTACAGCCTGTACAGTCATAAAAGATAGACATAAATTTGAAGTAAGAAAGACGTATAGTAAGAAAAAAGTTCTGAGAGCACTTTAGAATTGTAATTTTTAAGACAATAAACAAAACAAAAATAACGAAAATGAGCTAGAAAAGATTGGCCCACAAACACAGGCAGATTGAAGAACAAACCAATTTTTGGACTAAACAGGTCACATTTTTCGTTCGCGGTTACCGAAATAAAGCAACATACTAGTACCTACGTGTAAAAAAAATTAAAATGTCTTGAAAGAAACAAACAGAAAAAGCAAGTGATAATTAGATATGCTCCACGGATTTATTCTTGTAAAAGCAATTTCGCACTTCAATACTAATACAGACAGACTGAAGAACAGATCGTGGTTTTGGACCATTGACTTACTGTTACTAACACCATGGATTTTGGGTCTAGTACAAACTTCACGAAAAATGTGCTCCAAGACGGCATTTTTCGATGACAGCCATACGTCACGACATAGCGCTGTCGTTCGACCAAACTAAGACTGATTGACGACGTACGATTAGTGGCCTCTTTGCAAATTAGTGGTCTTTTGGTTCTGACGTTTTCAAGCGCAATCTCGAAGTCCATGCTGTTGGTAAATCAATGTTTTGGACTAAAAAATATCACTCGTTTCCTTTGTGAGAAATGAAATAAATCAACATTGGTTTAATATCCATTTTAATTTTAGAGCATACACAACAGTGCATTTCCTTCTCAAGTTTTAGGCGCCTCTTGTTTTTTTGCACAGTCTGCTGGCAGAAACAAAGCTGCTACGACTCCACCTGGAACATGAAAAAAACAACACAAATCACCGTAACTGTCAACTTAGAATTTAACGATAAATGGCTCTATCCATGCACTTATTGAATCAATCTATAAATAACATATTTTTCAATGTCAACGAAAGACACCTGATGAATATGAACAGAGTAAAGGATATACTTACTAAACAAAAAAGCCGACCAGCAGTAGAAGGTGAGACTGCAGTTGGTGGCGATGGCGGGACCCATGAGGTTAATGCCACCCACGGAGAGCAGGCGAGCCGACATCATGCCGAGACATGTTACTAGACCCCTGGTGAATTAAAAAAAAGGATTAGGGATAGATACAAGCTTGATGCAAGTAAGCAGAAAGTTGATCCAGATATCGCAAGTAATAGCCAACGTCACTCTAAAAAAAAGCATTTTTAAAAGTATAATCAATTAAATTCTGTATTTTCTGTACAATAAAACGTTTACTTTCCTAATTAAATGAAACCATTCACCCCTGTTGATAATATAGTGTCAAGTTTTTATAATTTTAAATGCAATGTTAACTCTCTTAGGTAAAAATATTGCATAAAGTACAGACAGTGTCAAAAGTCGCTTATCACTTTTGTACCTTGTCGCAATATCTGGCCGTAGAGCGAAAAGGTCCAATTAAGTGATGAGCGACTTTTGACGCTGAACCTATAAAGTACCGAACAAACATACAAATTCACCTGTAAGAAGTAGGATACAGATCCACAAAATACGACGCCACAGCTCCTATACCAGTCGCCGTGCTTTGTAGCAGCGTGAATAACACCATGCTGGAGATTGGCTCTCTCACGAGGACTACCAGTGCTGAACAGACAGCAGACAAGAATATGATGCTGATGAGGACCAGACGACGGTAAGCTGCCAGCTTGGCGAAGATAAGGTTGACGATGGTGACGAAAAATCCATAGATGATACCAGAGTAGATGGTGTTGTAGGCTATGGTGTCATTGCAGGTAAACTGGAAATAATTGTTAGTACATTAATATACACAGTAATCGATTACATAAATAGTCGGCCAATACAAATTGAGTTGATAAATGTTACAACCTAGAAAAAGTACTTTAAGATCTCAGACAAGTTTTCAAAAAATTCAAAGTTCTTTAATTGCAAGAAATTTACAAATAAATTTGTATCATTTAAGTAACTAAGTATGTAGTTTGTAATCTAGAATGCCTGAATATTTTAACTGCTTCTACATATAATAATATTAATAAATGGAAAATTAAGTATTCAGTAAAAAAATATCTTAGGAAAAGCTGCCGAGCACCTTAAAAACCTACTAACACTAGATTACTTACATCTCCTTCTTCGCTGGGAAGAAAGGTATTGTTGCCAACGACTAGATCGCAAAAATCCTCATCAGTGCTTGTAATAAACGATGTGAAGAAAACGTTAACTATGGTTGGAAACCATATCTCAAACACGTTGTTTCTGAAGAAAATATGTACATAATAATGTTTACATTATTTATTGGCTAAAATTTTTTGCTGTCCAAATTTCTTTTCAACCTATAGGGTAACAGAAAATATAAGCGCTTAAAAATAGTGGAAAGCAGAATAACATTAAATTTATAATTATCACTGTCGTGGTCTAGTATACTACTATTACTTTTTTTTAAAGAAAAAGGAAGGCAAACGAACAAGTGGGGTCAGCAGAAGGTAACTGATCATAGCCGCCCATAGACATCCACAACACCAGAAGGATTGCAAATGCGTTGCCAACCTAGAGGTCTGAGATGAAAATTCCTTTTGTGCCTGTAGTTTCCCGGTCTTACTTTCCACACAGCGCAAGCACTGCTGCTTAGTTTGCTCGGAACTAGGCAAGATGGTGGTAACGAGGCCCAGAAAAAAATGTCAGAAGACAGGACTGAGCCTTACGTGCAACAGCAGACGATAAGTAAGAAGAACAGTTGTATTGTCCTCCACAGCAGCGGTGGTTTGAAAATCGGCACAGTCTGCTTCTTAATCGCCTCCCAAAGACTTTGCTTGTTTTCTGTTTCCGGTTGGGTGACTTCTAGTACCTTCACCTGAAAATTTGGAATTCACTCAAAAAAAATTGGAATTGTATCATTTGAGACCCCTTACGAGACCAATATTCCTAGTCTACTTACAGCTCTTAATAAGTAATTTAATTTTTACCCTCATTTACCTGGTAAGCCTGTTTGTCACCGCCATTGATTTCAAAAATCTTCCTCAACACCTCCAACGCTTGTTCGTTCTCACCACTATTGGACAGGAATTTGGGACTCTCATACAGGAACCACATCATCACAGCCCCAATACCCAGTGGTATTGCCATCAAAAGTGTCAAGAGACGCCAGGGTCGATAGGTTATGGATAACCAGTGAATAGGGATGTTGAAGGTCAGGGGGAGAACGAAGTAGGCCAGGACTGAAAGGCAATAAATCTTTAAAAATATCTGTCAACTCATCATCTACTCATGTTAAGAATTCAACCAGGGGTTGAGTAAGTCTAACTGAACACCCCTGTAAAGTTTTTATTTGAAACAATAGTTAACAGTATGTATGGAGAAAGATTTCACTTCACAGGGGTGCTTACTTACACTCACTCAACCCCTGGCTGAAGTTTTGATGATTCATTAAAACGAACTCTGTATTTACTTGACACACATACACCTAAGTGTCACTAATGACGAACTTGACATCATGAGCTAAAGGTCCAACGAAAAGCTAGCAATTGGAAGGATCATAATTACCAACTTATATTGAAATTAAGCGTTTCTTCAATTATATTCATAGCAAATTTGATCAATCAGAAGCACAATAGCTAAGTGCTTCTTAGTTTAAGTTTCTTATCATTTCATTTAATGACAACATGATTCATGTAGATGTTAAATAGCTCTTACTGAAAGTGACAGCCTCGGAAAATAAGTTGATACTGTTCATCACGAACAAATACTCGCTTCTGTGCTTACTGCCCGTGCATTCTCCTAGGTAAGCCATAGTTAGGCTGTGTGATGCTGTCGAACTGAAACCGAGAAGGTGATCATCTGTGATATCCTATAACGCAGGGGTTCTTCAAGGTCGATCCCATTAATTGGGAAAAAGAGGCAGAAGATCGGAACCGTTGGAGGAAGACCATGGGCGAGGGCATGGTTGTAGGAATTTTTTGAAACCATTTGATAATTGGATATTTTTTGTCCTTCTATTATCATTAGAGTATGTCAGAGCATACATTCCTGAACTGAAAGAAGGACAAAAAATATCCATTTACCAAGTGGTTTCAAAATTCGGTCGCATAACTTTGACGACCGCATGGCTTAGTGGTCATAGAACCTGACTGCGAAGCTTGAGGTCCCGGGTTCGATCCCCGGTCAGAGCAGATGTCTGTATGATGAATACGAATGTTTGTTCTCGAGACTTGGATGTTTGATATGTATCTATGTATGTATTTATAATTATAAGTATGTTTATCCGTTGTCTAGTACCCATAACACAAGCTCTGCTTACTTTGGGACTAGATCAATTGGTGTGAATTGTCCCACGATATTTATTATTATTTATTATAACTAGCTATGAGTTCAAACTTGCATTAATGAGACTTTAGGCCTCAGAAGGGAGACCACTCATTGCTATTGGTGTTTCTATACTTATTACATCATTTTGGTTGATTTTAACGCCTGATGATAAAACACTGCTCGTTCGCTCTGTTTGGTTGTTTCTAGCAATGCTCATGAATCAATTTAAGTTCGATTGTTTTAGCCAATGGCCGCTTGTCACTGACATTCTGCAATGACTGGTTGGCGTATGACGAAAGTCAAATACTCAGTCTTCTCAAAATATCAGTTCCTTCTGCACTCTGCTCGATTATTTTTAAATAGGTAGGTATATAAAGATATTCAGATGGTGATTAGTGCCTAGTGATGGAGAAGGGTATAGTGTATAGAGCTTTGTGTGGTGTCACTTTTAAACAGATTTACTTACATAGTGAAATAAACGGATCACTCACGTATGTCAGTCGAGTATATCTCGGCATGTTTCGGACTAATCCGTAGTCCTTCCTCTGGAATATATGAGAATAAAATTATTCAATTATTGAGTGATGTGGGTACTTACAAAAAAGTCAATTACAACCCTACCGCCAGAGTGACGACCAAAGTAAATAAGCTTTCGCCCACAGAATCCAGTATCACCAAAAATATATGGTCTGCCAAAAATACACAAACCTGATTGGCCGTTACGACCCATAGTGAGCCAAATTGATTCACCGACTTACAAGCTTGCCCGCCATCTCTCGTCTGTGTTACTAGGGTTTACAGGTAAGACGGCGAGTCATGTAAGGGATTCGAGGCATTTCATCGGCTTGTTGAATGATATCCGAATACGTGAGGACGAACTGATGGTAAGTTTTGACGTAGCTTCTCTTTTTTTTATTTATTTATTTATTTATTTCAGTAAAATTACAAATTAGACTTACAGTTAAAAAAAAACCAAAACGCCTAACTCATTAGATACATGCCAAAAACAACATAAATTTACTTTGAAGTGTTCCCCAACCATCAGCGAACACATCAGCATCTCGGATCTCGGACAAAAACTCATTCAACAGCGCTATCGCCCTGGCCGTCGGACAGTTCCCGGCCCTGCGAGTCCTGAGCCCGGCCAGCGCCGCGAACAGGTGGTGGCGGCGGCGCGCTCCCGCCCTCACGTACCGCTGCGGGACGAATAGCGTCATTTGCTGTAGTGCCAAAGGATTGTTCACTTTATTTTGCAATAAAGAGCAGTAATGTACAAGCAAGTGTAACTTCCGCCTGTGGCTTAGGGCATCCAGTCCAACCATGCCTGACACAAAGAGTGATGGGAACAGAAATGGGTAGTAGCCATACATTCTCTTGTATAGGTACCTAGCAAACTTTCGCTGGACTCTCTCTATGAGCAGATCATACATTGATTCCAGAGGGTCCCAAACTATGCAATTGTATTCAAGCTTACTTCGTACAAAAGCATTATACAGAACAATAGACATAATGACATTTCGGAACTATGAGCCCGCTCGCATTATAAAGCCCAAGGCTCTACTGGCGTTTTTGCATGCTTGGATGATATGCAGGTGAAAATCCAGTTTTTCATCTATAATCAGGCCTAAGTCCCGAGTGCTGGGAACCCTGTCCAGTGGGCTGCCCTCCAAACTATAGGAATAATCAACAATTATCGGGGAACGCGAGAATGAGATAACTTTGCATTTCCCTGTGTTAAACGACAATCTGTTAACACATGCCCAGTTAGATACAGCGCTTATGTCCGATTGTAGCGCCTCACAATCAGAGTTACTATTTATAGCTGAAAACACCTTCAAGTCATCGGCAAACAAGAGGCACTCAGAATTACTGACGACCGTTGGGAGATCATCAACCATTATAAGAAACAGGGTAGGACCCAGCGTACTCCCTTGACTTACCCCCGACCGGGTATAGAACTCCCTAGACGTGTGGTTACGAATTTGGACAAATTGCCTTCGATCCTTTAAGTAACTGGCGAAGAAAATCAAGAGACATTTATCGAACCCAAATGCTGAAAGTTTCTGCAATAAAATGTCATTGTCAACAAGGTCGAATGCCTTTTTGAAGTCAAAATAGGCCGTATCTACTTGGCCGGCTCTATCCATATGTTGGAGGACATAGTCAGAAAAATTGACGTTGTTAGTGACAGTTGACAGCCCAGCGCGGAAGCCATGCTGCGAGTCCGCTAAGTGAGGTGAGATTTGGCAAGTTATTTGTCGGTTAATTAGTCCCTCAAAAACCTTTCCAAATACCGGTAATATAGCGATAGGCCTATGGGATGACACATCAGTAGACGAGCCATCTTTGGGAACTGGCGTCACTCTCGATATTTTCTAGACCGAGGGATATGTCATTTCCTATATAGATAAATTGTACAAGTAGAGCAAGGGCTGCTCGAGAGCCGACACACAGTCTTTAACTAAAAATATGGGTATGCCATCAGGTCTCGGGGAAGAAGAGGCTTTCATTTGGCGCACTATTTGACGCAGATCTTTTGAGGTGATTTTGTTTAGAGAAATATTTATATTTTGCTGAGGAATCTCAAACAAGCCAGCGTTCGGAGCATCTAGAAGAGGCACATTAGCATGAAACACGGAACTAAAGTGTTCAGCGAAAAGATCCACTGCCTCATCGCCACCCACTATTTTACCACAATGAGTGTAAGTATTTATTGGTGATCGATTACTGCGTAGATTTCGTATATGCTTCTATATATTCTTGAGTAATGTCAGATCCAATTCGTCGCAAATGCTCTCGGTGTGCCAAAGAGATGAGCTCTTTTACTCGAGTTCTATAGTACCGAAACATCTGCTTATTGAATTCGAGTCCATCACTCTTGAACTTAACGAGGTGAAAATGCTTAAGTTTGATGTTTTTAATAACCTCAGGGGTATACCACGACGGGTACCTGTAACGTCGTGGTACACCGGAAGGCAGTTTTTGCGGCACAAGGCGATGGAAAGAGTCATTAAGGATATTGTAAAACATCGCCACAGCTGCATCCACGTTCATCAGCCCACACACGGGAGACCAATCTATTTCGGCTATGTCTTTGTATAGAGCAAGAAGGTCGGCTCTTTTAAAGTTCCAGAGGAAGCTACGCGGGGGAGATGGACCGGGGCCCGTTGCCGGATCAGCTCTCTCACTCGAAAGCACATTCCGCACGGACACAGTCACCTCAAGCGCAGGATGATAAGCATCCAATGGCACTAACGGGTCGATACATTCAGAAACAGCTGTACTGCCGTGTGAGATATTTGTTAACACAAGATCCAAAATGCTGCCGTGTTCGTTGCTTACTGTATTACACTGACTCAGCTGGGAGAAATTAACAAAATTATCGAATTCGTCATTGACATGCGGGCCAAAAGATTTCAAGTTAAAATCACAAATAACTACAACGTTAAGTGAAGGAAATTTACAAATAGCGTTTTCAAGGCATTCTAAGACACTTAAGAATTGAGATTGATTATAATTTGGTGGCAAGTACACAACACTTATAAGAATTTTAACATCCTTTTTACATAACAAGGCAAACAAAATTTCTTTATCGTCACTCAGTCCATCAATGTCAGCAATTGCTCGTAATTGATATGTATCTTTAGCCGCAAGGAGGACTCCACCCCAGCCTGCATCTCCGGCTCGGTCCTTCCTCAGTACAACAAAGTTAGGAGGAAACAATTCGCCATCACTGACAGAGCTATTAAGGAATGTTTCCGTTACAGCTATTACGTCAGCGTCACATAATTCGACATTATTATGAAAAAGCACAGTCTTCGAACGAAGGCCGCGCACGTTCTGATAGTAGATCTTGAAATCTGCACTGTCTTTAGTTTTTATCTTTATTTTGGGCACGAAAATTCTGTCGCCACGGCTTTACGCAGATATCTTCAGCCCAATTCGCAGGATTCAAGATATGCTCCGCTAACTTGGATGGAACAGTCAGTTTGAAAGAAGCATAATTTCCTCTGGCTTTTAGGGACTCTACTGAACACACATCCTCATTGCAAATTTCTTCACATAAGACTTCACATAATATAGATGCAGGTGACGCAGCCGCTCCGAAGCCTCAAGCTGCGTAGCCCCCGGGGCCGCAGTACCCCGCGTCACGCTAGAGCCCTGCGCGGACGCTTTTGGACCACTTTCCAGTCAGAGTCCACCGCCACAGGCGCAGATGTGTCTTCAGACTGACTCCGTTCTTGAGGTTGTTTGCCATCTTCATCTACAACTCGATCCGATACCGAAACGGTAGTTATCTTATTTTTGGGCCGTGATGATTTCGGCTTTCTTTGTTGAGCGCCAAGGTTTGGCAACAACCTTGTATATGCTGAAGAGCCGGTGGATGCTGCATTCCCTGTGGATGCCACAGGGCCGGCGGGCGGCGAAGGATCGATGTATGCCGTCGGCTCGGCGCATGGTGTTGGCTTGGCTTGGTAGACCCGGTGGGATGTTTTGTTGAGATAGCCAGCTTCAAAACCATATCAACTTTTGATTACAGCATGGTGAGTTTTGTCGCCAGCGCAGCTACAGTTTGCGTTAGAGCCTTAAGTTGGTCAGAGACTGAGTTGCTATTCAATTTTGGCAGGCGCGAATCCAGGGAGTGTAGCAGTTCTTCCCTGAGCTCTAATGTTTTCAACACAAACCGAATCGTCAATCAGCGTACTCTGTATAATGTCATAATGTCATAATGTAAGCGATAAGACCGCCTATTGTCTACCATACCTGTTTTCTGTAATCTCTTTGTACTATTTTGTGGTTTTCAATAAAGAATATTTGTATTGTATTGTATTGTAATGTCGGCAGTATTCAGAGTTGGTTGTCGACCACGGGGCGCCATATTAACGTTTCGAGCCAGAGTAGATTGACTCAGGAAACTAGCGTCAATTGAATCGTTTTGGGAACTTAGTGTTGCATTGCTGACCATGGCACTTCTCACGGGCGTGTTTGAATTATCACCCTTGGGCTGCAAGCACTTGCATAGCTGACACTTCCAGGAAAGTTTTTGGTCATATGTCATGATGTTATTAAAGCATTGTTCACTAACATTTGCGCATTGAAGGTCATATATGGCACTGCATAGGCAACATTTTAGACATAGCTGACTGTCGGTTACGCTGGGACAGCCGGCACACTTGATTGTTTTGGACTCCATCTAGCGATAACACCAGATACTATTAACCAATGCTCTCGATGATTAAGTATCACTTTTTCGCGTCGACGCGTCACTGCCTCTTTAGCCCAGCGGTAGGTAGGGTGGACTTACACGTTGGAGGTCGCCGGTTCAAATCCTTGTTCACTCGTTACTTTTTCTATTTTCCGCTCCACGACAATGTTCGACGTAATGTTCTCGCCCCGAAACTATGCGTGTCCTGCTCGCGCCGCCCACTGGGAGGAGTCTTCCGTAAAGATGTCACAAGAAGAAACGAGAATTTGCAAAACAGTATTCGGCCAATAGCAAATTTAAAATTCGAATTAAAATTGCAACTTTGTCTGAGTTTGTACGTACACACGTCCGCTCGCGACTCGCGATTGAGACATTTTATCCACCAATGTACCGGTAGACGAAACTTTAAGAATTATTTCAGACCTGTTGAGTGATACTGACTTACCTGCCGTGTATATGGAGGGGATTGAGTTGTGTTTAAAGAGTGGTTTTTTTGGTTTGGCACGGTGATTATTATCTGCAGGTTGATGGAGTGGCCATGGGTTCACCTATTGCTCCGGTCACCGCCAATATTTTTATGGAGTGGTTGGAGGATAAAGCTCTGAGAAATGCTCCCGTAGTATCTAGATGTTGGTGGCGTTATGTGGATGACGTTTTCGCGATTGTGTCTAGAGATGGTTTGTCGTTGTTCTCAGACTACCTTAACACGTTGCACGACAAAGTTAAGTTCACGGTGGAGAGAGAAAGTGAAGGAATGATGCCATTTTTAGATGTTTTGGTTATGCGGCGGTCCTGTGGGAGACTTGTGACCACAGTGTACTGTAAGCCAACTCATACCGACAGATACCTTAGGGCTGATTCACACCATCATCCGTGTCATTTATCTTCTGTGCCTAAAACTTTGATCGATCGAGCCTTAACTATTTGTGATCCACAATATGTAAATCGTGAGCTAGATCATGTTAAGCGTGTTTTGGAAAGCAATGGTTTCAACTGGAGGCAATGTAATCGTGTCGTGAACGCATCGGCCCGGCAACGTCCGGTCGTGGTCGATAGGGTACCGGTCTACCTGCCATTCATAAAAGGGGTGACGGATAAAATCGGGCACTTATTACGCCGAAGATCAAGTCGATTTTCCGTCCTCATTTGCAGCACAGACAGCTGGTGCGTTCACCCAAGGACAAGGAGTCCCTAAATATTCCCGGGGTATACATGATTCCGTGTTCCTGTGGGAAAAACTATATCGGAGAGACTGGGCGAAATATATCCATAAGACTGACGGAGCACATATGCAGTATGAAAAAACAGGACGATAAGGGCTCAGCTGTGGCCGAACATTCAATGAACTCTAATTCGACGCACTACGTTCGTTTTGATAAGGTGTCGGTACTGGCAAGAGAAGAAATTTTACGTGAGTATTAGTACGTGAAGCCATTGAAATTAGTCTTCATCCCAATTTCAACCGTGATAATGGATGGTCAGTGCCCCCGAGTTGGAAAACTGTATTAAATACTGCGTCAACAGCTAGTGTGAACGAGCCTTTACAAAGTGATGTGATCAGTGTAGTGTGCTACCCTACTTTTGACAATAATAAAAATGACGATGAAAATGAGGGTAGTTGTGAGCCGCCGTCAGTTGCGCCGAGCAGTCGTGCGAGCAGAGCCGCGGCGCGCAGTTTACGTCTCGCCACCGGCGTGGCGTGTGCTCCCAGAGGAAGGACTACGGATTAGTCCGAAACAAGTCAAGGTATACTCGATTGACATACGTGAGTGATCCGTTTATTTCACTATGATTGAGTCTCACGGCAGTTTCATGTTAAAAGATTTACTTACAACCCGCAGCCAACTAGCTTGAGCACCAACAGGACTTGCCAGCTGTGTGAGAAGCTGCCCAGTACAGCCAGTATGAATCCTCCCACACAGGACACCAGCAACGCGCGCCGGCGGCCGCGGGTGTCAGCGAAGTATCCCCACGGGAAAGCGAAGAGTACACCTCCAAGAAAGTAACAAACAATAAAGAAAATTTACCATAAACCAAATATGTACCACAGTCATTATTGTAAATGACAGGCAGGCAAAACTGCCTCTAAGGTCTAGTTAAGCGGTAAAACAAGGTGAACAAGGTGTAGTTCTGTCATCACAATAAGAACTTGGTAGTGATACTATGGGGCTCAAAAGTACACTCTTGGCTTAGTATTTACCATTGGACCTGTAAGCTATATAGACATCGCCACCTCATTTATGAACATTTGTAATTTTTTTTTTAATAAACTGGATCGACAAAAATCTATTCAATTAAGTAAGTAAGTAATTATAAGAAACCTGATCACAAAATTTCACACAACAGCCGGACAGACGGAGGACAGCCAGACAGACATAGAATGATTTTTTGTCCAAGCTGAAAGTCGCTCCTATCGTTTGCACGGTCAATAATATACTTAGAGGCAAAATTAATCGCCTTGACTAATGTAATAACCATGTTATAACTGTTTTTACATAAATAATACTTTTTACAATAAACATTAAAAATAGGGTGGGCGATTAATTGTGGCTCTGAGTATACAAATAGACAAGAGACTTTCAGAAAAATCTGATAAAATCCGTCGTTCTTACTACCTAGCTTTTATTGTAAAATAAATAAATATCACGGGACAATTTGACACCAATTGACCTAGTCCCAAACTAGGCAAAGCCTGTACTATGGGTACTAGACAACGGATAAACATACATATATAGATAAATACATACTTATATACATATTAAACATCCAAGACCCGAGAACAAACATTCGTATTCATAACTAATTCGTATTTGTATAACTTCCAATGTTCGTTCCTCTTCAAAATTTAATTGAATTTGACCCTTTTCATTTAGCTAGCAATAACTGTTACGCAGACGTTATGTGTTGTTAAGCAGAACCGTCGATTTAACAAGAGTTCTCGTAAACGGACACAGACCTGCAAAGGGCATTGACCCCAGCACTCCGATCTCCCTGATCCCGAGCTGCAGGTCGCAGGAGGCGGCGGCCAGCACTACGCCGAAGCCAAACATGTCCAGCGCCACCGCGTTGCTGATCACGCTGCACGCCACCAGCACCAAGTGATTGTAACGCCCATGCCCTAAGAATACATTAGGTACAGCAGCTGCACTAACTGATAATTTTTAAATAAACATAACCAACTATTGCCAGCGATTTCGTCTGCATAGCATTGATATTTGGTACACATATGCCGAAGGCACAACCTTTTTGTATAGATTTATGTTTTTATACATTTTTTATTAATGTTTTGTAGTTTTGTTTTGGAATTGTCTTTTTGAATCAGTTCGAATACAGGCGTTGATAGATCTAGTCTTTTGTTTGCACATGGAACCAGTTCCCTATAAGCCCTCTGCTGATCCTCAGCTATATTATACCTTGAATGTCATAGAGGTCCACTAAGAAGGCATTTTTCGAAATTCCCACGGGATAGGGAGCTAGCTCATTTTTAAATATTTCACGGGACAAAGCTGCGAGGCATAAGCTAGTAATTAGATAATTACCATGAAATTTAACCGAAATCCATTGAGTAGTTTTTGCGCGAAAGAGTTAACAAACATCCATATCCATACTTAATTCCACCCACACAAACTGCCAGTTTATTATGAGCAGGATAGGACCACAATCACGCCTGATGGAAAACGAAGGGATCTAAGGTTGGCTTAGCAGTTTGATTTTTTCACGGGTTCAAGGGATTGCAGGTCTGAGTTTTTGATATTAATCTCAGCAGACAGACAAGGAGACCGACCGACCGACGAACCGTATGAAACCCTAAAAGCAAACTTTTAAATATCAAAAAAAAAACAGAAAATATAGCTTACCACGGAAATCGAACCCAGATCCTTGACATACAGTGTCACTTGCATATGCCCGTACACCAAAGCAAGCATTGGATATACACATCAAAATCTGCGTTCAACGTGCGTTCTTTTTCTTATTTCGTAAAAACATGATACCAATTATTGATCTAGCCCCAAACTAGGCAAACCTTGTACTATGGGTACCAGACAACGGATAAACATACTTAGGGATATAGATAAATACATATTTATATAAATATTATTAAACATCCAAGACCCGAGAACAAACATTAGTATTCATCATACAAACATCTGCCCTGACCGCCGAAATACCCCACCACAATAAAACCAATGTTACTAAGTATTTAAAATAAATAATATGCTCACCAGCAAGCTCCACGGCGTCATCATAACTGTGTTTGAGTTTATCCACTTCATCTTCAACACTTTCTAAATGACTCATAGTTACATAGGCCGCTACGACTTTATTAATTACTTATGGAACATCCATAAAAGAACATATGCAATCTCTATTTGATTTATTTTGTCTATTATCCTCTTAAGTAGACTGACGCTGTGTAGACAGGCAGATATCTTCTGGCTCCCATTCAGCATTAGGTAATTTTCTGTTTCAATAGTTACATATTATTTATGTTAATTGTGAAATCGCTGAATTGCAAAACTTCTTATGGTTTATCAGTTTAGTTACCAAGACATAAAAACTTAAATTGAACGTTAAATAAGCTAATAATTTTCAGTTCGTTTAGAAAAAACTACATAATTTGGTCTACCTCCGATGCTTGCAAGTGTTCAAGTCCGTCTTACATAAGAAATGTTACAGTGCCCATGAAATGCTCTTTATTCATGTTGGCCAACGAGAGACAAAGCACCCGTTATAGTTGCTATTTGCTACATAATAAGTTTCATTTTGCTGTAGCCTAGAGATCTTCTTTTTGTGCGACTATACAGCTGCTTGCATTATTATCATCACAATAGTACCTACCTGGCCTGTACTCGGCAGTTTTACGTCAGTATAATAATAACTAGCTTTTACCCGCGGCTTCGCTCGCGTGAACCATAAGCATTTCAAAGAAGCAAGCAATCAAGCAAGCAAGCAAGCAAACGTGCAAGCGAACCTGCAAGCTTGCAAGCAATATTGCAAGCAAGCATGCAAGCTGGCACGCAAGCAAGTATACTAAGCAAGGTATAATGCACGCAAGCAAGCATGCAAGCAGACATGCAAGCAAGCATGCAAGCAGGTCTTCAAGCAGGCATGCAAGCAGGCATGCAAACAGGCATGCAAGCAGGCATGCAAGCAGGCCTTCAAGCAGGCATGCAAACAGGCATGCAAGCAGGCATGCAAGCAGTCATGCAAGCAAGATGCAAGCAAGCACGCAAGCAATCAATCAAGCAATTATTAAAGCTTGCAAGAAAACATGCAAGCAAACATGCACGCAAGCATCCAAGAAACAGTCAATCATTATGGGTTATGTTATAAGATTTATAACGTGTTTTTCCGTAGGAATGTTATATTTCCCCGTAGCAAAAAGTAGCCTATGTTACTCGTCAGCCTTTCAACTATCTCCATATGGGTATAAAACATATAATAACTAAAATCCATCGCAAAACCACAAATAAAGGCGATGTTGTAACGTGTTTACCGTGGGAATGAGATATTATCCCGTGATAAAAAGTAGCCTATGTCACTCTCCGTTTTTGCGTTTTAGCACTGACCGCGGACGGACGTAAGTACCTATTAGCAATATAGGGCTTCATTTTAATTAAATGTCAATTTGAGACAACGTAGCTTTCCATTAGTGGAAGAACTTTTAAAATCAGCCCAGAAGTTGGGTTCACTTATTTCTATCCCGCAGGTTTTTTCATTTTAAGTAATTTTAACTCTTCTCAATCGATAAAAAAAATCTTTCACTTATAAAAAGCTACACTGTTTCTGATTGACATAGGCTACTTTTATCCCGAGAAATTGTAAAGTTCCCACCGGATATTGATAACTGTTTTAACGTAGCTATTTAAAAAAACCTTAAATATGAATCAGAGACAGTGTAGCTTTCTATTATTGATTTTATTTTAAATCAGCACCGAAGTTGAGTTCTCTTATTTCTATCCCGCGGGAATTTTGCATTTTAACTCATAAATCGATTAAAAAAAGCTTTCACTAATAGAAATCTAGCTCCACTAATAGATAAGTTCGTTATCCTGTGGGAATTTTGGAAAATCCTGAAATCTGTTTTTAGCTGTTCGTATTATCTACTTGCATGGCAAATTTGAAGTCTCTAATAATTATTATAATAACTGACATAGGGTCACATTGAAGCTGAAATATACATCTCCTTTATTCCCTATCCCGTGGGAACTTCTAAAAATCACGTCTTAGGGCACCTCTATGATCCTTAAAAAATAATAATTGTAAACTTGCAAGTCTCTATATCTTCCAGTCAGTTATTATGAAAATATGACTATTTATTCTTTATCCCGTGGGAATTTTGAAAAATCCTGAAATCCGTTATTAGCTGTTATTATTACCTACTTGCATGCCAGATTTTAAATCTCTAATAATTATAGTTGCGGAGATAGAGCCACTTTGATTCGAAAATGTAAATCCCATTTATTCCCTATCCCGTGGGAATTTCGAAAAATCCCTTCTTAGTGCACCTCTATGAACCTCAAGAAATAATAATTGTAAACTTGCAAGTCTCTATATCTGCTAGTCAGTTATTATGAAAATATTACTGTTTATTCTTTATCCCGTAAGAATTTTGAAAAATCCTGAAATCTGTTATTAGCTATTATTATTACCTACTTGCATGCCAAATTTTAAATCTCTAATAATTACAGTTGCGGAGATAGAGTTACTTTGATTCGAAATTGTAAATCCCGTTTATTCCCTATCCCGTGGGAATTTCGAAAAATCCCTTCTTAGTGCTCCTCTAGGATACTCAAGGTATATGTCTGCCAAATTTCAAGTCTCTAGGTCCAGTGGTTTAGGCTAGGCGTTGTCTGTCAGTCAGTCAGTCACGGTCTTCTTTTATAAGTATAGATATAATATTATTTGGCTCAGTCCAAGTGACAGATAGTTTTGATCTTGTACAGTCGAACCATTTGATTTCTGACCCACCGTAGAACATTCTCGCAGTAAGTGTCATAATGATTTTCCTCGTCAGGCAATGCGGATGTCGCCATGACATTTTCTACGAAAAGGTTCCATGGGTAATGATTCAGTTAAATAAATAAATAAATATCATGAGACAATTTGACACCAATTGACCCAGTCCCAAACTAGGCAAAGCCTGTACTATGGGTACTAGACAACCGATAAACATACTTATATAGATAAATACATATAAGCTGCTGATAAGTAATCTCCTTGGTCAGAAACATATCCAAAAATAATGCTGGCTGGTATGGATTTATATTCGTTTGTTATTCTATTTTCAAAATGTATTACATTCATTTGTTTATTGCATCACGTTTATTTGTCTCCTACAATTGTTTCAAACATGTCGGTAGAAAAAGTAAAAATGGATAAAATCGAGCAGCGCGCGGTGATCAAGTTTTTGACTAAAGAAGGGAATACGCCTTCGGAGATCAGACAGCGTATGTTACGTGTGTTTGACAGTTCGTGTTCTTCCGAATTTGTTATAAAGTTTTGGTCAAAGCAGTTTAAGTTAGGTCGTGAGAGCCTGGAAAATGATCCTCGTAGCGGAAGACCAGTTTCGGCCGTCACCGATGAAAATGTAGCCAGGGTGAAAAAAAATATATTAGAGGACCGACGAGTGAAGCAGTAGCAGTAGCTAGAGATGTGGGCGTCAGTAAAGAGCGAGTCAATGAAATAACTCATGAGCATTTGAACATGCCCAAGGTTAGTGCACGTTGGGTCCCCAGAATGTTGACTTCATTTGACATGGAGAGGCGTGTCAAATGTTGCAAAGAGTTTTTGGACATGAGTCGAGGGAAAGAGGAAGAAATAATTTCTAGAATTGTAACATGTGATGAGACTTGGATTCGACAATGAGACCCGGAAAGTAAGCAAGAGTGGAAACAGTGGAAATTTAAGGATGAGAAGCCGCCTCGGAAATTCAAGGTCTGTCCATCGGCAGGTAAACTTATGACTGCAATCTTTTGGGACACAGTAGGGATTTTGCTCATAGATTATTGACCGAAGAAAACTACAATGAATGCTGATTATTACTCAAACTTACTATATCAACTAAGAGAGACAATAAAAGAAAAAAGGTAAACTAAGCAAAGGATTTCTGATTTTGCACGATAACGCACCAGTGCATACCGTCCGCACATCGAAGCTAGCAATTAAAGACAATGGCTTCGAAACCATTGACCACCCCCCTTATAGTCCAGATTTAGCCCCCTGTGACTATTTTCTGTTTAGACTTCTCAAGAAAGACCTCAGGGGACGAAGGTTTATGACCGATGACGAAATGAAGGCTGCGGTTACTGACTTTTTTGACGACAAACCGAAAGATTTTTTTCTTAATTGTTTAAATTCAATATTTGAAAAATTTAATAAGTGCATTTTACTAGCAGCTTATACAGAAAAATAATAAAAAATTAGCCACGACAGTCTTTTGTTTCATTGTTAGGTAGATTACTTTTCAGCCGCCCCTCGTATATACATATTAAACATCCAAGACCCGAGAACAAACATTCGTATTCATCATACAAACATCTGCCCCGACCGGGATTCGAACCGGGGACCTCAAGCTTCATAGTCAGGGTCGCTAACCACTAGGCTATCCGGTCGTCAAGTTACACCTTATTTGTGACGCAAGTTGTATCTGTATCGCTGCTTCCATATGTCTTCTGGGCGGTCTTGAATTAAGACATACCACTAAGTAAGTATGGGTGAATTAAGAATGTCACAGTGTTTATGACCTTGACTTTTTAGGGTTTCGTACCTCAAAAGGAAAAAACTGAAACCTTTTATAGGATCACTTTGTTGTCCGTCTGTCTGTCTGTCAAGGCCCTTTTTCTCTGGAACGCGTGAAAGTAGCATGCTGAAATTAATATCAAATACTCAAGCCTGCGATCCCTTGAAGCTGTGAAAAAATCAACCTTCTATGTCAACGCAATCAAAAGATAGAATCATTAAAAATGCCGAAATCCGAAAACCTAAAGGGTACTTCCAGTTGTCCTAGAAACTTGAAATTTGGTATGAAGGTAGCTCATAAAGCACAACCACTCAGAAAATTCTCAAAATCTAAAAATTTTATGTACGTCTGTAGATTTCGCAGACCAATATAAGTTGACCCCACACTGCGTACATTTTGCTTAGGAGCAGGCCTGTGCTAACACTGGACTTCTTAAAACATTGGGGAAAAGCGTTAAAATATTTCTACGGTATTCGTGCGCGCTTCCGACTCGCACTTGGTCGGTTTTTTTTTCACGACACCTACTTATATTTTCAGAGTGTTCTCTTCTCTACCTGTTGCCCGCGTCTTCGCTTACCTAGTAGGTATACCTACTATTGTTAGCTTAGTGATGGCTTGGTGGCCTGATGGCAGTCGTGACAGTCGTGACAGTTATAATTACTGTCAACAAAAAAAAATGCGCACTATGTTTTTTTACTGCAACCATTTTTATGATCGTATAAAATGTAAAATAATAAATAGTAGTTAATAAACTAGTTGCAGCCAAACGTATTTTAGTTAGATTCAGTATCTAGATTTAGGTACCTACCAAAAGGAATAGAGAAGGATATGACACGCCATCATTTGGAAAGAAAGAAAGAGAAAATCGCAGTATTACCACAGTGTAAAGAGCTTATACCTACCAGTGGTCCGACGCCTTTGATGTTTGCGTAAATGCCGACACCGCAACCGCATGGCCAAAGCACCAAGGAGGGCGAAAGTTCTTAACTAATCGGGCAGTGGCGGCGTATGCAAGGGGGCTTGCCCTACCCGCCCCGCACTCCGCACCCCCCGCACGATTGACCTGTCTAGAGGCCTTCGTCGGACGACTGTATAGACTGTGGTATTACGCACGCACTAGTCTTAAGTGGAGAAGAAACTTCCTACATCTACAGAGTAATAATAAGAGACTTTGTGAGGCGTATATCAGGGACTAGCTTTCGCCCGCGGCTTCGCTCCCGTGGCAGAACACTCTATCCCGTGGGCATTTCGAAAAATCCCGCCTTATCCCGGGCGTGCATTATAAAAGGAACCTCTGTGCCAAATTTCAGCTTCCTAGGTCTACTGTTTGGGGTGGGCGTTCATCATCAGTCAGTCAGTCACTCAGTTATACTAAGACGACATTTGACATCTGTGTTGTCATCGGAAATTTTCAAATTCCCTTTTCAATATAAATCTTCAAGAAAAAACATATATTGGTGTCTGTACTAAGCAGGACCAAATTGCGGGGTGGTGCGGGGAAGTGAGCCAGGATGTAACTGCCACTACTAAGTTTTTTCTTTGGACCCTTTCGAAACTTGCGAAGGGTGCGTTGTTTTCGGTTTACGAAGTAAACGCATAGATGGCGCTAGTCACTGCAAAAAGTGATAAAAACAAGCTAAGATTTGAATACATGGAAAAAATTCAGCCTTTCCTCTATGTCCAGCCGTGGTGTAGGGGAAAGGCACACGACCCGGAGTGTCGAGGATCCGGGTTCGATTCCTGGGGTTGGCATTTTTCTGGTTTTTTTCTGTGTATTCATGTTTCAGTGAGTTTATACTCCACAAATAGTTAGCATCTTAAATCTTATTTTCATGGGTACCAATAAAGGTGAAAAACAGGGTGTCAATTATTAACATTGAGGTGTACAGTAATAGAAATTATAAAATTATTCTAAACCTAGTCAAAGGATCATCATCTAGGTCATCATCTCTGCTTGAGAGGCCATTTAAGTTAAAACACTAGGTTACCGGTGTGGTGGTGCGTAAGTTTCAACAAGCTAATTTAAACTATTGCTTACTCACATCTCCAGTCTCACTAGGAACAGCTGTGATATTGCTACCGACTCGGTCACAGAAGTTCTGTTCTTCTATTACGCCGTTTGAAAGGGATGTAAAGAATGAGTTGACGATCGTAGGAAACCACATCACGAACACGTTGTTGCTGAAACGAGAAAGAAATAGATTGTGACGTAACACTAGTTTCTTCAATATGCAGCATGAGAAGGTAGGTCTTAGGTTAAAATCACGCAAAGATGTAGCAAAGTTTTTCTTACGTGGTGCAGCAGATGACGAGCAAATAAAAGAGCTGCAAAGTCCTCCACAGAAGCGGTGGTTTGAAGATCGGCACCGTTTGCTGGCTGATTGACTCCCAGAACTTCTGCTTACTTTCAAATTGTGATTGCTTGCTTTCTAAAACTTTCACCTGAAAAAGCGAAGCAACTAGTTCTATAAGAGTACAAAGTTCAATATTTCAATAGTGCCTTTTAATTACACATATTTATTACATTGTACACAGCATCATCATTATTGTTATTCATGATTGATACAGATAAGTCAACTTCCAACTATTCAACTATTTTCTCTTATTTTCTTGGTTGGTGAGAATATCGCGACATTTCTCTTTATCCCTTACTAACATCAACCTCTATGCAAAATTTCAGCTTTCTCGGTAAGTACAAGAGTTAAGGCTTTGCGTCAGCCAGTTAGGACTTTTCCTTTTATATAATACCTACCAGCTTGCGTCCGCGACTTTGTTTCCGTGGCAGGACTCTCTACCCAGTCATCATTTTGAAAAATACTCTTTATCCCTTTTTTTGTCATAATTGTCAATCTTTATGCAAAATTGTTGGACTAGTCAGTCAGACATAACTTTTCAATTTATTGCATTGCCAATTACCTGATAGTCCTCCTTGTTCCCGCCATTCATTTCAAAAATCTTCCTCAACACCTCCAGCGCCTTGTCATTTGCCCCGCTATTCGCCAAGAATTTGGGACTCTCATAAAGGAACCACATCATGAGCGCCCCGACTCCGAGCGGGACGGCCATCAGGAGAGTCAGGAGTCGCCAGGGCCGGTACGTGATGGATAGCCAGGGGATGGAGATGTTGAAGGTTAGGGGCAGGATTGTCAAGGCTAATACTGAAAATAAAATTACGAATAAGTTCTCAATCGATAATGGACCACCACCGACCACCGCGAGGATAAAGTACATGATAGCTTTAAATAAATTAGCGTATAAAAAAAGTAAAAACTAAATCAATAGTTAAATGAACTTGCAAAAATGTAACAAAATATTAACATGTTACTGTAGGCAACAACTTCAGCGAAAAGTTTAATGCTGTTCATAACAAACAAGTATTCGCTCCTGTGCTTGTTGCCCGTGCATTCTCCTAGGTACGTCATAGTTAAGCTGAGCGATGCTGATGAACTGAAACAGATGGTGGTACTTGGTGGTCGGAATAATTAATGGACTCTGACTTGCTGTTAACAGTATATCAGACAAAATAAATACAAGTTAATTCCGAGTAAGTAGTGTCAAACCGTTTGTCAAACTCAGCCCAGGCCAAGTCGATGCAAGTCGGCCTACATTCTCTAACAGATTTTGTTTTGCAAAAACAAAAATGATCTAGGCAGTCCAAATACAAAGATTTTTTTTTAAACCACACCTCCAAATTTCTAAAGTAATTATCTATCTCTTACATGCCATCTCTGGTGTTAAAGTAATGTGATAAAGTCGGAATCGGAAACTTTACTTCTAGCATTTAAACTCAATCTTAGGAAGGACTTACAAGCAACAACCAACCAGTTTGTAGACCAACAGAACTTGCCAGCTGATAGAGAAGCTGCCCAGTACAGCCAGGATGAATCCTCCCACACAAGACACCAGCAACGTGCGCCGGCGGCCGCGGGTGTCAGCGAAGTATCCCCACGGGAAAGCGAAGAGCATGCCTCCAAGAAAGTAACAAGAAAGAAAATTAAAAATGCCTGCCACAGTCATGTTTCTAAATCACAGTCAGGCAAGACTGCCTATAAGGTCTATAGTTATGCGGTAAAACAAAGCGGACAAGGCTTTAATCCTGTTATCACATTAAGAACTTGGCACTGATACCACGGGGTCACAAAGGTACACTCTATTATGAAACAAGTTTACAAATAACTTTCAGAAAAATCTAATAATTTTTAATCTAAAATCAGTCGTTTTTTACAAGCTTTTATTAGTGTTCGTTAGTCTTGAAAATGTAATTGAATTTGACCCCCTTTCTTTAGATTGGATAACAATACAAATACAGTCAACAAAATGTACAATGCAAACTTATTCTAAATGCTCTTTATAAGTCAAATGGACCCAGCAATAAATTTGCTGTCACAACCGTTGGTTTAACAGGTATTCTTGGAAACCGACACAGACCTGCAAAGGGCATGGACTCCAACACTCCGGTCTCCCTGATCCCAAGCTGCAGGTCGCAGGAGGCGGCGGCCAGCACCACGCTGAAGCAGAACATGTCCAGAACCACCGCGTTGCTGATCACGCTGCACGCCACCAGCACCAAGTGGTTGCAATAACATGTTCAAAAATTATGGCTTACCCCGGAAATCGATTTTCTATGCGTTCTTTTTCTTATCCGAGAAAACATAAAAGGGGAAGAGTACAAAACTACTTAGCTGCCAATTTTATTATTTAAAATAAAAAAATATGCTCACCAGCAAGTTCCACAGCGTCATCATAACTGTGTTTGACTTTATTCACATCTTCAACACTTCCTGACTGACTCATAGTACCGCTACAAAGCTTTATTAATTACCTTTCTATAGAACATCTACAAAAGATCTCTATTTGATTTAGTTTGTGTATGACCCTCGTTTGAGTAGACTGACGTTGTGTATGCACATTCGAAACATTTGATTCCTGACTCACCCTAGAACTTTCTCACAGTCAGTGTCATAATGATTTTCCTCGTCAGGCAATGCGATCTCACCACCACATTTTTTACGAAAAAGATCCACTGTGGGTCATGATTCAATAAGTGCGCTAGTATCCACATTATTGCTCTCATCATCATCATCACCAGCCTATTTTACGTCCCACTGCTAGGCACAGGCCTCCTCTCAGAGTGAGAGGGCTTGGGCTATAGTTCCCACGCGGGCCCAGTGCGGATTGGGAACTTCACACACATCATTGAATTGCTTCGCAGGTGTGTGCAGGTTTCCTCACGATGTTTTTCTTAACCGAAAAGCTCATGATAAATTACAAATGTAATTCCGCACATAAATTCCGAAAAACTCAGAGGTGCAAGCCGGGGTTTGAACCCACGACACTCTACTTGAGAGGCCATAGGTCAAACCACTAGGCTACCACGGCAATCTTATTGCTCTAATTCAGTTCAATTACTGTTCGTATCCCTAGTTCAATATTTATATTTACTGTGCAACCGCTGAATTGAAAAATCTATCAAAAATTAAATGAAACGTTAACGAAATAAGAATATTGTGCAATGAGCGAGCGATCCTATAATATAACCACTTCGTACACATAGGTACAGTAGAAGCAATTAACAAATGTTAATTATATGCGTATAAAGAAGCTGAAAATATAACTTGCTGACGACAATAACAGCTGAACAAATTCGAGCTCTGAAGAGAGCAAACTCTTAGTTCTTGTAATATAAACTCGAAAGTTTGGAAGGATGCATGTAATGAATGTCAGAGCCTGTATGAAGTTAGGTAATCGACGGCCGAAAAATACGTCTCGAACGCATTTGCGTCAAATTCTTGAACAGTATGAGAATTGTTTGTTGTCGATACGTGCCACTAGTGGCGCTGCTAATGTGCCCATGAAAAAATCTGACGTAACCCCAAACGCGATCGAGACGGATTTTTTGAACATTGACTCCACTAGACGCTCTGGATGTTTGACGAAAGAAAACCCTTACCGTCTTATTTACTATGGACCTATCGGCAGCGCCTCTAGCGGCGCGTATTGACAATTGTCATAATATTTGAGGGTCTGAACGGATTGCGATGAAACTTCACGGTAGCTTACACATCAAAATAACACATATGCGCCGGATAGCGACAATCGAATTCTATACGAACTACCTACTACTACGACTACGAAGCTTGAGGTCCCGGGTTCGAATCCCGGTCGGGGCAGATGTTTGTATGATGATACGAATGCTTGTTCTTGGGTCTTGGATGTTTGAAGCTTGAGGTCCCGGGTTCGAATCCCGGTCGGGGCAGATGTTTGTATGATGATACGAATGCTTGTTCTTGGGTCTTGGATATTTGATATTTCAGTATGTATTTATCTATATAAGTATGTTTATCCGTTGTCTAGTACCCATAACACAAGCTCTGCTTAATTTGGGACTAGGTCAATTGGTGTCACTTGTCCCATGATATTTATTTATTTATTTATTTTATTTATTTATTTATGTAGACAAAGTCACGGGCAACAGCTTGTTTATCAAATCAACAGCTCTTGCTTTCAGTCGTAGCCTTTTAATTATTATATTTTTAAGTGTGTTGTTTAAAATGTATCATTCAGTCTATTTTATAGATGTTAGCCTAGCTGTAGCGCGAACAGAGCCTTGGAGCGCAATTTACGTTTCGCTGCCGCCTAGTCGTGCGCTCATAGAGAAAGGACTGCGAATTAGTCCGAAACAAGTCGGGCTGAACTCG
The DNA here is from genome assembly GCA_963691665.1 of Clepsis dumicolana. Taxonomy (NCBI): domain Eukaryota; kingdom Metazoa; phylum Arthropoda; class Insecta; order Lepidoptera; family Tortricidae; genus Clepsis; species Clepsis dumicolana. Next base: position 14,266,905 of record OY829515.1, on the reverse strand, counting down.
ACTTATGTACGTTAGTAATCCGTTTATTTTGCTGTAAATTCTGGATTGTTGATTCCTTTTGGACATTAGACTATAAATTATTATTTTAACAACATAATTTCACTGGCTTTGCAATAAGATAAAATAAAACAAAAACTGTTAACTTATTTTTTACTTACTATACGATCATACAATAACAACACATCGCTGCATTTATAACTTTTCAACCATTTCCTTTTTCTTCATTAGATTTGTCGGATGGTAATAATAACGCCACAGCAACACCACCTTAAAAAAAAGTAGTTATTAAAAACCACGACGTATCTGGCGAAGCCTTCCACGACTTATCCAATACTCACACGTTTTCAAGTAAAACGGATATTGTGAGAAACAATAAATACCACTAAAATCAAATCGTGCGGGAAAAATTATGAAGCCTTTGGGTGCCATAATAATTCATAACAGAGTAACACGTACTGAACACGAAAGCCGACCAGCAGTAGAAGGTGAGGTCACAGTTGCTGATGATGGCGTAGCCAATGATGTTCACCCCGGTGAAGGAGCCAACCCTAGCCGCCATCATCCCCAGGCTCGTCACTAGACCCCTGATATAAACAATGAGGTAAACAGTTAAAAAATCAATAGATTCGTACTCAAAGAACTAAAAACAATTAGTTTGCTACCCGCGACCACATGTGCAACACCCCCCCCACTCCCCCCCCACCCCTCCACTGCCACACGAATCAACACGGACATGTCACACAGACCCAAGTATCTCCACCACCACTACACTATATTCGTTAACGCGTTTGTGATTTACTTGTCGGTAGAATAACTAACTGATAACATGATGAACAGTGGTTTTGTTGTTTGAAAGTAGCTTGTAGAGTTCCAAAACGCGTCTGGTGGTGATAGTTAGGTCTGTGTGACATGACCGTGTTGATTCGTGTGAGAGTGGAGGGAAATATTTGCATGTAAACATAACATTTGTCGCAAAGAAAACCAAAATTCACCTGTAAGAAGTAGTATACAGATCCAAAAAGTACGAAGCCACGGCCCCAATACCAACAGTAGTGACTTGAGTAAGGACAAACAACACCATACTGGCAAGGTTCACTTATAAAGTCGATCAATGCTAAGCAGACAGCAGATAAGGTTATAATGGTGAGGAGGACCAGGCGTCTCCATTTTGCTAACTTGGCAGCGATGAGGTTGACGGTGGTAAGGAAGAATCCTGTAGACGATACCGGAGTATATTGTGTTGTAGGATATAGTGTCGTTGCAGGTGAACTGGAAAATGAAAAGTTATTACTATTTTAGATCAATTTTATGCGAGCGATCAAAGAACTAAATTTGGAGAACTTAGAAGAAAAACTCAAACAAACTCATGTTCTAGTGCCTGTCACTGCCCCAGTGTAGTTGGCACTGTCAATCTTAATTCATACCAATAAAGGTCAAAAAGAGGGTGCTAATTATTGGAGTTAAGGTGTCAGACAGTAAAAGCCTATTTACGTCCCACTGCTGGGTATAGGCATCCTCTCAGACTTAAGGGGTTGTTAATTTCACACACATACAGTTGAATTGCTTCAAGAGAGTGTGCCGTGCATATTAATTTCGAAAGGCTCAGAGGTGTGAGCTCGGGATCGAACTTTCTGCTTGACAGGCCATAACATAAACTACATCAAAGTATATATTCTCCCCCAGAAAGAATCAAGTAAAGGAAAGACCACTCCACTGCGGATACGCAGGGGCGTGTCGTAGTGTCACGTTTTTGACGTGCATTTTGCTGCGTAAACGGTGAGTTAAAACGCCTTTTAAGCACCGGTGTGGTCGTTACTTTAGTTTCATCAAGCCAATTTATATTTTACTCACATCTCCAGTTTCGCTAGGAACAGCTGTGATATTTCCAACGATTCGGTCACAAAAATTCTGTTCTTCTATCATGCCGTTTGAAAAAGATGTAAAGAATGAGTTGACGATCGTAGGATACCACATCAGGAACACGTTGTTTCTGAAACAAACAAAAAAAAACTGATTGTGACATAATATTCGTACTTTACTGGTTTCTTTGACATACAGCATGAGAAGGTAGTAGCGACGTCTTCGAGAACATTCTGTGATAATGAAATATGTTAAGGCACATTTCTAAAGCGTTAAAATCATTCCGCAGCCTCTTGCTTTTTCTTATGTGCTGCAGCAGATGACGAGCAAATAAAAGAGCTGCAAAGTCCTCCACAGCAGCGGTGGTTTGAAGATCGGCACCGTTTGCTTGCTGATTGACTCCCAGAACTTCTGCTTACTTAGAATTTCTGACTGGCTGGTTTCTAAAACTTTCACCTGAAAAAGCAAAGTCACCAGTTTCATAAGCATCCATAGATACTTATTTCAAAGCGCCTTTTAATTTAACCAGTTTGCTATATTGCCTAACAGCATCAACTTTATGAAACTCCCAACTACAGATTAATCACTTTCTAACTATCCGACAATTTCCCCTTATTTCAATTAAGTCGGTTTTGCTACCGTGGTATAACTCCCTATACCGTGAAAATTTCTTGTTCTTTGCCAACATCAATCTCTACGTAAAATTTTATACATATATCTCGGTACAAAGGTCTGGGCTAACCATTCCGGACGTATCATATAAAAATATTATACTTCGCTTCCGTGGCAGAACTCCTCATCCCATTTTATGTAATTTTGCAAAAATCACTCAATCCTTTTTTCTACGTCATAAAGTGAATCTCTATGTAGAATTTCAGTTTTCTAGGTCTAGCGGTTTGTGCTAGGCATAATCAGTCAGTTAGGACTTTTATTTTTTTATATGTATACAGAAACATTGCTAGTTACCTGATAATCCTTCTTCTTCCCGCCATTCATTTCAAAAATCATCCTTAGCACCTCCAGCGCCTTGTCATTTTCCCCGCTATTCGCCAAGAATTTGGGGCTCTCATAGAGGAACCACATCATGAGCGCCCCGACTCCAAGCGGAACAGCCATCAGGAGAGTCAGGAGTCGCCAGGGCCGGGCTAAGATGAAATGCCTTTTGTGCCCGTAATTACACCGGCTGTCTTACTCTCCACACCGGAACACAACAGTGCAAGCACTGCTGCTTAGTGGCAGGATTAACGAGTAAGAGTTTCGGTGTCTTTTGTGTCACCATATTATGTTATAAGTTTTAAGGAATTATTTTTAATTATTTTTACTGTTAGGTGGTGGTACTCTGGGACCTGAAATAAATATTTTTCTTTTTTTCTTTTAACAGACTTCTAAATAAAGAGGAGGTTCTCAATTCGTCGGATTTTTTTTTACTACATAATTAAAGTAGACTGACATTGTTTATGTGCCTATGTCTCATTGTTCCCATTCAGCATTAATTTGCTGTTTTTATAATTAAATATTTATATTATTATTATAGTGAAACCACTGAATCGCGAAACTGAATCGTGAAACTGAATGCTAACTGAAATTATACCTTAGCAAAAATATTTTTCAGTTCGTTTAAAAAAAACACTTAACTTCGTCTGACCTCTGATGCTCACAAGTGTTCAAGTCTGTCTTACCTGAACACATGCTACGGTGCCCCTGTTATGCTCTTTATTTATTCACAAAATAAAAGCACGTGTTATAGTTGCTGTTACCAACACAATACGGTTCATTTTGCTTTAGTCTAGAGATCTTCTTTTTATGCCCGGGCTATATATACCACGGCTTGTATTATTAGCATCAGAACAATACCTGCCTGGCCTGAATTCGGCACGGTCCAAGTGATATTCTATTGATCTACATCTCGCTTATTATATCATACACAATAATATGTATGTGACATAAGCTTTAGCTTCATCGCTGCTTCCATATATCTTGGACGGGCTTGAATAAAGACTCAGACATACTATTTTTAGTGGTGTCTCATAATAATATGCTACTGTCTTGTTTACATTTCGCTGCGGCTGAGTCGTACGCTCCCAGAGGGTGGACTGCGAATTAGTCCGAAACATGTCTACGTTAGTGATCAGTTTATTTCACTATAAATACTAGATTGTTTTTTTTTGTGGACATTACGTAATAACCTAGTGGTATTTACATCATACCTAGCAATATAATCAAAATCAAAGCCTACAAGATAAAAATAAAACAAAATTTGCCAATTTATTTTTTACTTACTATAGGTACGATCATATAATCATTTTCACTATTTATAAATTATTTATAATTGTTTCTTTTTTACATTAGATAGTAGGGTGTAGGGACAGCGTCTAAAGTTGCTTGTCACTTTTGTACCTTTTCGCTCTACGGCCAGATACAGCGCGTCATACGTGATTGACAAGTGTGTTATTGCGACAAGGTACAAAAGTGATGAGCTACTTTTGACGCTGACTGTACATAATAAACTTTATGCCATCATTAATAACACACCATTTACACTGCTCCATTTTTAACCTTTTAAACCATTTTCGTATTCTTCGTTTGTTGTTGTTTCATCTATTAGATTTATCGGATGGTAATAATAACGCCACAGCAACACCGCCTTGAAAAAAAGTAATTATTAAAATACACATTATAGGAAATGATGTTGTTGATGATGTTCTTCACGTATCTGGCGAAGCCTTCCACGACTTAAGTGTACTGCGTTTATTTTATTTAATGGTCAAATTCGCACACGTTTTTAAGTAAAACGGGTATTGAGAGAAACATAATAAATACCACTAATCAAATCGTGCAAGAAAGAGATCATGAATTCATAATAACTAACAGAGTAACACGTACTGAACACGAAAGCCGACCAGCAGTAGAAGGTGAGGTCACAGTTGCTGATGATGGCGTAGCCAATGATGTTCACCCCGGTGAAGGAGCCAACCCTAGCCGCCATCATCCCCAGGCTCGTCACTAGACCCCTGGTATAAACAATGACATAAACACAAAATAAAACAGATTCGTACTAAAAGAACTAAAAACAATTAGTGTCCTCACCCGCGACTATTTATGTGTCAAATAGCTACTGTATTGTTTTGATGCAACACTTGGGTCTGTGTGACATAAGTTGATTCGTGTGACAGTGGAGGGGGAGGTACTGCTTGAAAACATACATTTGATACATAGACGCGTCGTGGGTGAGCAAATTCATTATTTTTAGTCCATAGTTATGAACCTCCGCAAAGAAACGCCGTCTTAAAATTTTGTGTAAGAAATTCTGTAATATTTACTTCTTATCTTCTTTCATCACTATCCAATTGGTCCAACAAAAGAACGAGAAACTCACCTATAAGAAGTAGGATACAGATCCAAAAAGTACGAAGCCACGGCCCCAATACCAACAGACGTGCCTTGAATAAGGGCAAACAACACTATACTGACGATAGGTTCACTTATCAAGTTTATCAATGCTGAGCAGACAGCAGATATAGTTAATATGGTTAGGAGGACCAGGCGTTTCCATTTGGCTAACTTGGCAACGATGAGGTTAACGGTGGTAAAGAAGAATCCGTAGATGATACCGGAGTACATTGTGTTGTAGGATATAGTGTCATCGCAGGTGAACTGAAAAATACAAAATGATTGGATCGGGATCGAGCTCACGACCTTCTGCTTAAGAGGCCATAAGACAAACTACTAGGTCCCGCAGAAAGAATCAAGTAAAGCACCGACCACACCACCACGTATACGCAGGGACTTGTCTTGGGTGTCACGTTTTTGACATGCATTTTGCTGCGTAAACGGTGCGTTAACGTCTTTTATGCAACGGTGTGGTCGGTCTTTTAGTTGCACCAAACCAATTTATAATCTTGCTTACATCTCCAGTTTCGCTAGGAACAGCTGCAATATTGCCAACGACTCGGTCACAGAAACTCTGTTCTTCTATTATGCCTTTTGAAAAGGATGTGAAGAATGAGTTGACGATCGTAGGATACCACATCACGAACACGTTGTTTCTGAAACAAACAAAAAAACAGATTATGAAATAATACCCGAACCTTACTAGTTTCTTTAACATACAGCATGAGAAGGCAGTAGCGACAAGTACAAGAACATTCTGTGGTAATGAAATATGTTATAGCACATCTCTAAAACGCTAAAATCATGCCACAGCCCCTTGCTTATTCTTACGTGCTGCAGCAGACGACGAGCAAATAAAAGAGCTGCAAAGTCCTCCACAGCAGCGGTGGTTTGAAGATCGGCACCGTTTGCTGGCTGATTGACTTCCAGAACTTCTGCTTACTTTGAAATTCTGATTTGTTGTTTTCTAAAACTTTTACCTGAAAAAGTAATAAAGTCACCATTTTGATTAACGTTACTTATTTTCAACAGCACCTTTTATTTAATTTATTTATATTGCCTACAGCATCCTCCTTATTCATGAAAGTTAAACTACTGATAAACCACCTTTTAACTATCCTATAATTTCCTTTTATTTTAATTAAGTTGGTTTCGCTACCGTGGTACCCTATGCCGTGAGAATTTCTTATCCCTTGCCAACATCAACTTCTACGCAAAACGTTGGCTAACAACTACGGTTGAGTCAGTCAGAATCAGAACTCTTTATTTTATATTATACTTCTCTCCCGTGCCAGAACTCGCCATCCCGTTATAATTTTGCAAAAATCAATCATAAAGGGAATCTTTGTGTAATTTCAGTTTTCTAGGTCTAGTGGTTTGTGCTGGGCATAATCAGTCAGTCAGGACTTTTCATTTTATAGAGGTATACCTAATACAGATACATTGCTAGTTACCTGATAATCATTCTGCTTTCCGCCATTCATTTCAAAAATCTTCCTCAACACCTCCAGCGCCTTGTCATTTGCCCCACTGTTCGCCAAGAATTTGGGACTCTCATAGAGGAACCACATCATGAGCGCCCCGACTCCGAGCGGAACGGCCATCAGGAGAGTCAGGAGTCGCCAGGGCCGGTACGTGATGAATAGCCAGGGGATGGAGATGTTGAAGGTTAGGGGCAGGATTATTAAGGCTAATACTGAAAATAATTTTAACAGCGAATTTATGAATAACTAATCGATGATCACTGATCACCACCAATCACTACGAGGACAAAGTGCATATAAGCTTTCTCTACGTTGAAAAGTGGTGCAATATACGCATAAAAAAATCAATGGATAAATTAACTTACAAAAATTAAACAAAATATTAATCTTACTGAAGGTGACAGCTTCAGCGAAAAGGTTAATACTGTTCATAATAAACAAGTATTCGCTCCTGTGCTTGTTGCCCGTGCACTCTCCTAGGTACGCCATAGTTAAGCTGTACGCTGCTGTTGAACTGAAATAAATGGTGGTACAGATAATGTCGAAATATATTATGTCCTGAAGCAGGAGGACATAATACCCTTAGACCTACTTGCGCCGCCCTGGATTAACTCTAACTTTTTTGGTGTTAACAGCACGTCAGAGGATATAAATAAGTACGTCATCTAAATTCCGAGTAGTTTCGGCCTTCGACATTCTCTAACAGTAATTTTTTTGCAAAACAGATTTAATTCAATTCCATCAATTTAAACACAATCAAAGGAAGGACTTACAAGCAACAACCAACCAGCTTGACGACCAATAAGACTTGCCAGCTGGGAGAGATGCTGCTTAGGACTGCCATGATGAATCCTACTGCGCAGGACAGAAGCAAGGCGCGCCGGCGGCCGCGGGTGTCGGCGTAGTAACCCCACGGGAAGGCAAAGAGGAGACCTGTAATTAGGTATCTATAGACAAGGTGGAGATGAGTTTGAATATTTTGAATATAAATCTACGTGGATCACATATTGTCGACATTTTACAGACTGATAAAGAACTAAATGATGATGCCCGTTGCGGCAGAATATACGATACAATACAAAACTCGGGTGTAGTTAATGTACGACCAGTTATTGTACGACCTAATAATACACAACCTGATAATCCGTGTACATGGTACACGGAATACGGGTCGTGCATTATCACCCCGTACCGAACAAGTACGAGCATATATTGCTCGACCTGTTATTGTACGACCTGATAATCGGAATCCACTTTTGACTACTGAACCATGAGACGAAGTCGACGGAGCTCTGCTTCGCAGAGCTCCTATTCCGCTGAGTTAAGGCGCTTCGCGCCTTGTCGCAATACTAACCTAACCTAACCGTTTGGATTCCGATTATCAGGTCGTACATTATTAGGTCGTACATTATCTTGTACGACCTAATAATGCGCGACCGTGATATTGTACGACCTGATAATTGGAAGCCAAAGTGGACTCCAATTCCGGGTCCGTACATTCCGGGTCGTACATTATTGGCTCCCCAAGACTCTTTATGAACACCACATAAGTATAACAAACATAAAAGAAAGGTAAAAAGAAAATTACCGCTTACAATAGGCATATATGTAATAGTGCAGAATAGCCACTATTTAGGCCACTCCCCGTCACTGGAGTCGGTTTCCGCCGCCTCCCAAGAAACGACTCAGTATTTAGTACGAAGCGCTTACCAAGTAGAACTTACTCAACTCCCAGGAAACTATGGAAATTAACTCCAGGAGATACGGACCTACAAACGGCACAGAACCCAGTGTCCCGATCTGGCCAATCCCAAGCTGTAGGTCGCACGAAGCAGCAGCTAGCACCACGCCGAAACCAAACATATCCATGGCTACTGCTTTGCTTATTACGCTGCAAGCCACCAGTACTAGATAGTTGTAGCGGCCGTGACCTGGGGAAAGGGAAATGAAGGTAGAGTCACTTAAGATCGAAGAGAGAACGTGAAACTCGTAAAAGTAAGGAATATAATGAATAGGAGAATGGAACATGAGAGAGACTAGATGCAGTTAGGGCAAGTCGAGCAAAGTGACGGTCGAATGTTGGAACGTGAACCAAAGAACTAAAACTAAAAAACAATTACTTTGCTCACCCGCGACGTGTTTTTTAGTTCATAAATATGGACCTCCGCAAAGTAACGCCTGATTCAATAAATTATTTGTGAACCAAAGAGATCGAAAGTGGAAATGTTTTTTTGTAAATGATGGACTGGATTTTGTTTTTCTTCAGAGCAAAACTTTTCGAGTGGATAAAGAATTTCAAAAATAATTTATTTCTTTTTGAACTTTTCTTCGTCGGTAAAAGTACATAACAACAGAAAAAATAATTGAAAAACCATCTTTCACTTTATTTAAAAGGTTTGCTAAAGCGCCTTGTCCACGCTTCTAGCGATCAAATTGCTGGCAGCTATTTATACCAGCGAATCACAACACATTTAGATTTAGGTCAGTTAAACGTGAATTGTACCAGGTTACTGTAACTGTAATTTTGAGAAAAAACCTATGAAGCCAGGTGGTTTTTGAGTTTAATTGTTGTTTCTGGTTCTTTTGAAATTATAAATAGAAATAGTTACTTTATGTTTTCATAAATTTGCCATATTTTTTGATTTATTAGTTTAAATCAGTGTACCTACTTCCTTAATTAAAATAGAACTAGTCAAGATGCCTACCCTATCATGGAAACACTTACCAGCCAATTCCACTGCATCATCGTAACTATGTTTCACCTCTTTCACATTTTCAGTTTCATTGAACATATTCGTTTTCATGGTAACTTTCATCCATTTAATTCACAATTTAATTTAACTACTATATTTAAGAGTACTCGATTGTCTGTAATCTTTTTATTTAAATAGTGTAAGTAGTTTTATATTACAAGTTATGCATTGGTTTATTTAAATTGCTTTAGTTAGATTTTATTTTGTGAGCATTGGCAATTCGTTGCCTTCAAAATTAGAATGTCTGCCAAGGTAGAATTTTTAAGAGCACTGAGTATGCTCTGACAAGATTTCATTTATGTTTGTATATACTATCTAATTGTGCCTACCGTTATCTCAGTCGTTTTTCACACATTATCTTCTATCTTCCATCTCTATCTAGCTATTATTATTATACAAAGAAATGATGGGATATGATAAACTGACTGGGTCATGTATAAAGTACAGCCCAAACCGCTTTGCTTGAAGACTTTTTAAATAGATATTTTACAAAACAACCAGACCTCCCACTTACATAATCCTAGTTGGTTAATCTTAACCTTAACCTTAACCTTAACCTGCAATAGTTTATCTAAACTAACATAAGAACAAATAAACGGACAACCAAGGAAACATTGCAAGTGAAATAAAAACTTATAATAATGTTTCAAACAACTTAATGCTGTGAGGTTTTCCACAGGCGCTATGTTCTATTCGTTTGAAACTTTTGAAATTAGGACCAGCATGTTTTGTACCTTGTGTACCTTACCATGAAACTGCAAAAAATTATCTTGAAATCATCATCATCATGTCAGCCGATTGACGTCCACTGCTGGACATAGGCCTACCCCCAAGGCTCTCCACTCTGACCGGTCCTGTGCCTTCCGCATCCACCGCGGTCCCGCAATCTTTACTAGGTCGTCGCTCCATCTTGTTGGAGGCCTACCGACAGCTCGTCTCCCGGTCCGTGGACGCCATTCGAGAACCTTCTGACCCCATCGGCCTTCAGTTCCGCGAGCTATGTGCCCCGCCCACTGCCACTTAAGTTTCGCAATTCTTCGGGCTACGTCGGTAACCCCAGTTCTACTGCGGATATCATAAATTCTGATTCTATCCCGCAGAGAAACCCCGAGCATAGCCCTCTCCATCGCCCTCTGAGTGACTTTGAGCTTCCTTATGAGGCCCATCGTTAGCGCCCACGTCTCAGATCCGTAAGTCATCACTGGTCAAAGACTTTTGACTTCAAACACTGCGGTAATTTGGACGAAAATATACTGCGGAGCTTCCCGAACGCTGCCCAGCCGAGTCGGATTCGACGAGTGACCTCTTTCTCGAAGTTGGCCCTACCTAACTGGACCGTTTGTCTCAAGTAAACATATGTAGTCGTCAACAACTTCGAGCGCTGAGCCCCCGATTATTACGGGAGTTGGCACAACATGGACATTGGACATGACTTTCGTCTCGTGTACGTTATGTACGTTACGTATGTACGTCTAATTATTTGGCATGCTCTACAGCTTAAACCGTTTGACAGATTTCAACGTATGAGGTGTCATTGGATTCGTATCAGTTGTGGGAGTGACATAGGGTATAAGAATTTGGATTTGAATTTGCTGTTTCAATATTTTCCTTATTTGCACGTATTTTTATTTTAAAATAATTATCATAGGTACTCTTTCAATTCCAGAAACTTGCCTACTAATAAAAGATTAACAGCTCAATGATAAACATAGTTATTACCTCATTTAATTACTCAGGTATTAATCATACCTAATTCTATTTATAAACACACTTATAAATAAATGAAACGATATAGCGCGATTACGTGGTTTATTAAAAATAACAACGATTAGATAATTTTACTTAACACATTTTAGTTACTGACTGCAAATCTATAATTATTGTGATCAGAGAATTTATGGCTGCAAAAAACAAAAATAAACTATAAAACCGACCGACCACCGGATAGCCTAGTGGTTAGACCCTGACTATGAAGCTTGAGGTCCCGAATTCGATCCCCGTTCGGGGCAGATGTTTGTATGATGAATACGAATGTTTGTTCTCGGGTCTTGGGTGTTTTTTATCTATATTTATAAGTATGTTTATCCGTTCTAGTACCCACAGTGAAGGCTCTGCCTAGTTTGGGACTAGGTCAATTTTGGTGTTAACTGTCGCACGATATTTATTTATTTATAACTCCCCTCGTAACGGCCATGCCATCTGTAGTGGTCAGTTAAGTACAAACATAATGTCTTCGACTACAGTATTACGCGTCTTGTCTCCAGGCACAGATCTACCAAGAGCTCCGCGAATATACGAGGTTAAGTACCAATTAGCTGTCCATTTCACTAGACTTATCTTATCCACATTAATCCACTTAAAACTGCCAACTAAAACCAACAGTTATACTTGCCTTCATGGTGTAGAATTTGTAGGTAAGTTGGGGCTGGTTGACTGCAAAGATAGCGTGGTAATGGGGGTTTAAGAGACTCTGTGCCGGTGCGGTGTGGTGTGGATAGATTTACTTAAGAGGCTTCCCTGAGAGGATGACCTTGAACGTTTCGCGCCGTAGTGGGTCGTAAATCAGTTTATTTACGACCCACTGCTGGGCACAGGCCTCCTCTCAGAATGAGAGGGGCTTGGGCTATGGTTCATACGCGGGCCCAGTACGGGAACTTCGCACACCGTTGAAGTGAAAAACTTCGCCGAAAAGCTCATGACAAATTTACAAAATTAAATATAATTTCGCACATAAATTCCGAAAAAACTCAGAGGTGCGAGCCGGGGTTTGAACCCACGAACCTCTGCTTGAGAGGTCATAGGTCAAACCACTGGGCTATCACGGCTTTTACTAAGCGTCCCTATAGTAGTTTATGCAACTGCTACATAATGAGTGTTTTAAGGCCTAATTATGTGGAGTTGCATACATTACTTTATCTACACACATATTATAAGTACTCTAAGATGGGTTCAGAAGCCGAAGGCATATATGTATCATACCCATACCTGTCACGAATTTGACTGTTTTTTTTTGATCATAGACAAACATACCGAGAGGACGTTTCGTAAACTGTTTTTTTTATTGTAAAAAAATAATAATACCACATTATTATTTATACACGTCGGACTGAACTCGACTTATATACGCGAGTGATCCGTTTTATTTCACTATGATTGTAAATTACGTTGGTTTTCAAATTTGAAATATCGAATTCGATATCGAAAAGTCATTACGATATCGAATTCGATGTCGTAATGACTATTACTTTATTGGAGGTGGTGGTGGTGGTTCTGGGGCTGGCGCTGTCGGCGAGAAGGCGACGGCGTACTGAAATGCTGGTCATTTTCTACGGTTTCTGAACGCATTATAGAGGACTTATGATATGTGTGTAGATAAAATATTTTATGCTATTATTATGCCCATTATGTCATACAAATTTTGTGTAAGTACGTACAAGTATTGGCAAGCAAATTTATGGCCAATTTATCACTGTATAGGTACCTTATATCACGAAATCATCACGTGAATATCAATCGCTATTTCGCCATAATTCATAGATAAATGACAATCAAAAAATTTAAAGATGCGACATCTTTATCTACCTAGCTACATCAAAATTGGTATTAAATTATACCTATTAAATAAACATAATCCGTGATAAAAGCTATTTAAAACTCATACAGCTAATCGATTTCTGGAAACCTGTTTTCCTCGCTTGGTTAAGATTTGAATCTTGACTTGAGTCATGTCTTACTTCATTGTTGTTTGATATAAGTGCTCAGTCTAGATACAGTTATCGAAAGCTGGTTACTTATTAAGAAAAGATAAAGAAGAAACTCATTAATATATAGAATGATACAGGCTCAGCCTAGTTCGGGGTCCGCCAGACATCTCATTTTAATGTATAAGTACTTGTGTTTTTAAGCAAATAAATATTATTATTATTATCTGCATGATTTATAAAAATAAGAAATAACTAAAACTAACTTAAAAATAACACGAATATGCCCGCGACTTCTTCCGCTAAGATTTCAGTTATCGCTATCCCGCGGGAACTATACAATAGTCCCGAATAAAAAGTAGCCTATGTGACAGGCAACAGGTGCCCTCGCGCAGGCAGCTTTCTCGCCCAAAGACTGTCTATAGCAATTCAGCGCGGGAATGCTGCCTGCGTAATGGGCACCCTAGCCAAGGGTCTAGGTTTAGTTTATTTTTAGTTTTTAGTCTTGTTAGGTTATTTTTAAGTTATTTCCCTATTTGTTAATTTTAGCCTATGTTATTCCTCAATATTCAAACTATCTTCTCAGCAAATTTCATCTAGATTGGTGCAGCGGTTTTTCCGTGAAGAGGTAACAAACAGACAGACAAAGAGACAGAGAGACAGAGTTACTTTCGCATTTATTATTATTAGTTAAGAAGTTAGGTTTAAAAAACCTAGTATGGAAGGGTAGACAGATGGTAGACAGTAATGTTTATGTCTATAAAGCTATTATATTACTATTATACACGTACATTATCGAGTACTACTTAACTCCTATTTCCTGTTATAACCCGAACATTTTTTTTATGTAATGTGCACTAATCTTACTGAAAATAAATTACAATTGTTCAGTTAATTACTCAATCTTTACGACGTGATAATAGAGATCTAAGCAGTATTTAGATAAAGGCTTTATTTTTAAATGCATCTTGATAAATTATAATAAAAGCCATCAAAAGTTTTTTGCTGAAAAAGCCGATATTAAAAATAAAACAAAATAAAGTGCAACTTGTTTATTTGTGGACATAACCTACAAAGTCAAAAATCCACTAGCGAGTGGCGAGTGGGGTCTGTCTGTCATTCTCTACTGAAGAGAGGCAAGTTACTGGCCTATGATTGGTGGAAATTGACAGATAGACCTCACTCGACACTGGCGATCCTAGCGAATTTTTGACTCGCCATAGCCCTCTTTGGGTTGATGACTTGATGTGAAAAATAAAATAATTTAACATTTCACATAGCTAATCGAACTTCCGAAAAAACCGATGCCTTGCCTCACTCATTCTCATTACTATACAATTAAGACGGTTTTTACAATTTATCAAAAACCGGCCAAGTGCGAGTCGGACTCGCGCACGAAGGTTCCGTAGAAAGATTTTAACGCGCTTTTCCCCAGTGTTTTAAGAAGTCCAGTGTTAGCAGAGCCCTGCTCCTAAGCAAAATGTACGCAGTGTGGGGTCAACTTATATTGGTCTGTGAAATCTACAGACAGACATACAAATTTGAGATTTTGAGAATTTTCTGAGTGGTTGTGCTATAAGAGCTACCTTCGTAGCAAATTTCAAGCTTCTAGGACAACTGGAAAGTACCCTTTAGGTTTTCGGATTTCGGCAATTTGTATGGAAATAGCCTTTTTAATGACTGTATCTTTTTTTATTGCGTTGACATAGAAGGTTGAGTTTTTCACGGCTTCAAGGGACCGCAGGCTTGAGTATTTGATATTAATTTCAGCATGCTACCTCTACGCGTTCCAGAGAAAAAGGGTCTTGACAGACAGACAGACGGACAACAAAGTGATCCTATAAGGGTCCCGTTTTTCCTTTTGAGGTACCTACGGAACCCTAAAAACGAATAAAAGTAGGCAGTTGAACACTGAAAATTATGGCTTCATAGCTCTGTAATTCAATACAAACTTCATAATGACAGTTTTAAACGATTCACGGTTAATTACATAAGACATAATGAGAACGGGACCGTTTTTTGAAGTCGGTTAAAAAAGTTACTGTTTCGACCAATTATGCATCATGCCTATTATTAAAGGTAATATAATAGTGATAAGCTTTATTTATGCCGAGAGTCGGGTAAAAATGGACGCTTCCCATGGTCTACCAGGGTCGTGTTTTATAAAGCTACAAGTTGTAATTTACAAGCGGAAGTCTCATTCTATCACCTTTTGTTAGAAAGAGACTTCCGAGAGAGTTGTCCTAGGGTCCTAGGCTAGGTTGTTGCCTGCGAGCTCGTTCAACCTCAGTAATAAATAATTACTGACGCTTATAATTATGGACACCTTAAGACCTTAGTACTTAGGTACTAGCCTATCATTTCCGGTCTTAAATCAAGAGCAGGAAGCATTGCAGGTCACAGGTACGATCAAGTTCAAAAACACGTATCGCATAATCCACCACAATTTGTGGCGGTATACGCAAAGCATATCCCAGGTGAAAAAATAAAGATAAAATCGAAACATTTATTTACATAATAAAAGCAATTTACAATGACATGAAATCCAAGCTTAAAACAATAAGGCCCCCGAGGTCTGAAATCCAAAAGGCTGGCAGCATTGCCTCGCTGAATAGCGATGCTGATTCTTTATGAGATTAGATTAGGTTAAGAAAATAAGTCAGAAAATAGCTTTCGATGAAGCCGATTCAAGAGACAATACCACAACATTAATTCGCTGACGTATACCTATAATTATCCCATATGGGACACATTTTTGAGTAAGTTGTATACATCCATATTTTTGCACTTGACTGTACTTAAAGGATTTCCAAAACAAACGGTTACACTACGACCTATGCGTTTGCGAAAAACCTTGTGATTTGAAGTGTATTTTTTACACAAGAAAACAAATCGATCGCATTCACGTTTACGTCTGAATTACTAGGGGCAAATCGGCAGTGCCTCTAGCGGCAAGTATTGGAAACCCAGGTACAGTCAGCGGCAGAAGTAGCTAAGCAACAGAAGCGGTAACAATGATCTAAGCACGGCTCTATTGTTATAGACATAAGAGCTTGTGTAGATCATTGTGACCGCGTCGGTTGCTAAGCAACTTCTGCTGCTGACTGTAGGTACTAGTCGTTGGTATTTGACAAGTTAACGCGGTTTAGCGATCCCCCGACACCGACGACGCTTAGATAAAAATTTTGCTAGGTATATTGAACTGAAAGGGCCGATCCATACTAATCCATACTAACAAAATATATTAGGCATTATTTTTTAGTTTTTTTGGTTTTAATTTTTTTCGTCTGCTTTTTTGTCGTCGGGCGTTTTTTAAATTTTAATTTAAGTTTTTTTTGCGATGTGAAATTGGCACTGAGGGCTCGTACAGGTCACCTAAGGTAGTTTCTGGAACACTTGGAGCGTGTGAGCGTTGACCTGCTTTGTGACAATCATTCTATAAAAAACCCGTATTCGTTACCGGCGGAATCACGTCCGTACAAGTAGGGTGATGTGCCCTGTTGTGGACACTTCCCCCCCCCCCCACCCCACGCAAAAAGAGGGGTGTTATAACTTTGACCGCTATGTGTGTATGTCTGTGGCACAGTAGCTCATAAACGGTTGAACCGATTTGAGTGCGGTTTTCTTTTATTTGAAAGCAGGTTTTCCAGCGATGGTTCTTAGACACGTTTCATCAAAATCGGTTTAGCCGTTTTTGAGATAAAGTGCCACAGACTGACATACTGACTACAGACACACATAGCGGTCAAAGTTATAACATTTTGAATTGAAAGTGTCGGGGAGGGGGTTGTCAAGTTCGAATCAAAAACGTGAGAGCCTGTTGATGTTTTCAGTATAAGTTCGGGAACCAGAATCCGGGAGCCCGTTGATATCTTTGACATATAGAAAGTGACAAAAAAAATTACCTACCTATATGTATCCCTTTGTTGATACGTTAAAGATGTGTGATGTATGTATGTATGTACGTATATCTTTTTATTGCACATAAAACAAAAAATAACAGATAACAATGTTAATAGATAGGTAAAGATAAGTAATTTACGGCCGAATAGCCTAGTGGTGGAGACCCTGACTATGAAGCTTGAGGTCCCGGGTTCAAATCCCGGTCGGGGCAGATGTTTGTATGATGAATATCAATGTTTGTTCTCGGGTCTTGGGTGTTTAATATGTATACAAGTATGTATTTATCTATATAAGTATGTTTATCCCTTGTTTGGTACCCATAGTACAGGCTTTGCCTAGTTTGGGACTAGGTCAATTGGTGTCAAATTGTCCCATGATATTTATTTATTTATTTCTTAATATTGTTTACGTTAATGAGTAAAGATTATTTCTCTTGATATTTCTCTCCTTCTTATCTACGATTTTCATGCTAGACAATTCTAATTACAGAATTAAAGTTAATACGAATTATTGTTTATTTGACATTGCATTTTTACATATTATTTACGTAGGAGCTATAAAGATTACCGTGTTCATCGAATTATAAAAGGCCTTTTTGAATAAAAAAATACCAAGTAAACTTAATTTTAAAGTAGGAAATGATTATTTCGTTTGAAGTTCCACAATCGTGACGTTTACCCTAACTTCCTGAGTGTGATTTTTATTAATAAATTAGGCGACCCGCGCACGGCGCTGAACACGAACAATACGAGCGCCACGTTCGACGAGCAGGATATCGAACCAAATGCTAAATAAATAAAAATCTCCTTATTTTTACAAGGATTTATTTGGCGCTGTGCTGCATAATTTCTTATAATGCTACTGTTTTTTTTAATCTTTTGAGAATCTTACATGTAAATATGCCAAGCGAAATCTTTAGGTCCACTTTTGTGAAAACTGTGAGATTCATCAAAGTTAAAGTTTATAAGTATGGAGAAGAAGTTAAAAATTGTGACTTCGGCGATCACTAGATTCTATTTATGCTCTAAACAAGTTTCCAGATAATCTTCTTCTTTTATATGCCATCAATAGGTAATGTCATTCACCAGTTCATTTAAATGATTCGTATCTTTGGGGTTCCGTAACCTAAAAATCGGAACCCATATAGGATCACTTTGTTGTCCGTCTGTCTGTCTATCTATCTGCCTGGCTGTCTGTCAAGACCCTTATTCTCTGAAACGCATGGAGGTAGCATGCTGAAATTAATATCAAATACTCAAACCTGCGGTCCCTTGAAGCTGTGTAAAAATCAATCTTCTAAGTCAACGCAATCAAAAGATACAGTCATTAAAAAGGCTACGTCCATACAAATTGCCGAAATCCAAAACCTAAGGGGTACTTCCAGTTGTCCTAGAAACTTGAAATTTGGTATAAAGGGTAGCTCTTATAGCACAACCACTCAGAAAAGTCTCAAAATCTTAAATTTTCATGTCTGTCTGTAGATTTCGCAGACCAATATAAGTTGACCCCACACTGCGTACATTTTGCTTAGGAGCAGGGCTCTGCTAACACTGGACTGCTTAAAACACTGGGGAAAAGCGTTAAAATCTTTCTACGGAGCCTTCGTGCGAGAGTCCGGCTCGCACTTGGCCGGGTTTTTATATTTCCTCACTAAATTAATTACACACTCGGTTCCCATACAAATCGCCTAATTCTTTCATTGTGTCCCAATTTAGTTCTGTGATGGGTCAATTGCCCTTTTGTATGGCCCAACCTTAATCTGCTCAGCAGCGGACAATCATTGTATGTCACACTACCCGGCTGTATGTCTCCATACAACAACCTGTGCTATCGTCGCGCTGACTAGCATACGCGCAGCCGTCTGCGATAGACTGTAAAAAAAAACGAAAAATGTATAAAAAGTTGACAATATTCTGTCACACCTCAGTTAGTGTGGACCCTTGTGTTGGTGTGCTCGTGCGAACCGGTATTTGAATTTAAGCGTGTGTGAATTTTAATTGTTTTTTTTTTTGCAAAATGAAGGCGGTTTTTTTCATTGTCTGTTTGATCGGTGAGTGGCATTTAAACAGTTGCTTAATTAAGTTTTAATTATGAACATTAACTAATTGTAAGAACAACGAAGCCAAACAAAACAAACACATTAAAAAAAATTTTTGAAAGGTAAAAAAAAATATATAATAATAATATTTTATAACAAATATTTTCAGAAGTCATCTAGGCTACATTCACTTACATTTAAATTACAATTTCCTTCGCTTGTTTCCCACACATAACTTTTGCTTTATTTTTATTAGTTGTAATTTCTTTAATTGGTAACCAGAAAGTTATTCCAGTTCCAACTTGAATACCTATCTAAGGGCCAGTCTTTGCACAGTTATGTACTTACTTACTTAGCATTGGATTTTTTAACTGACAGTGCTTACACAATTAGGTTTATGACTATGATTATAAAACATATTTAAATGTAGGTATACCAAATGTTAAGAGTCCATTTTTTCAAAGAATCAGCATCGCTATTCAGCGAGGCAACGCTGCCAGCCTTTTGGGCATTATGCCACGGGGGCCTTATTTAGATTTAATTTAGTTTTAAGTTGTAGTTTATTTAGTTTAAGCTTAGATATAATGTCATTGTAAATTGCTTTTATTATGTAAATAAAGTTAATTTTATTTTAAAGAAATCAATATCGGCATATATGTACATACTTGGACAGTTCCCAACCATATATGCATTTATTGAAAGAAAAAAATTAAATTATCAGGTAATATTAAAGGAGTGCCGAAACGTGTGCTCCCAGAAGAAGAACTACGGATTACTTAGTCCGGATTCCGGAACATGTTGGGCAAACTGAACTGACGTACGTGAGTGATCCGTTTATTTCACTATGATTGGATCTTACTGTAGTTTCATACCAAAATAAAGTTGTTCATTATGCTTTTGGAAACAGTTTCACAAAAGCTGAAGAGAAACTTTTGTTTGCACTCCTTGCCGAATAGCCTAGTGGTTAGAGACCCTGACTATGAAGCTTGAGGTCCCGGGTTCAAATCCCGGTCGGGGCAGATGTTTGTATGATGAATATGAATGTTTGTTCTCGGGTCTTGGGTGTTTAATATGTATATAAGTATGTATTTATCTATATAAGCATGTTTATCCGTTGTCTGGTACCCATAGTACAGGCTTTGCCTAGTTTGGGACTAGGTCAATTGGTGTCAAATTGTCCCATGATATTTATTTATTTATTTTTTTGTACGATCCAAAAATAACCAAACAGAACAATACTTCTTCTCAAATGAGTTAACATAACAATAAATTTAATAAATAAATTTAATATCTTACTTTCATTGCACTGGGTGAAAAGCAACGAAGGAACTTCCCGAAAATGTAAGATTATGTAGGTAGGCTTTTTTGCACATTTTCCTCCTAGAAACCATGTTTATATTCTTATCCATTTTAAAGTTAAAGGTCGTTAAACTTTAATGAAATAAACGAATCAGTTCAACCCTAACACACGTTGTGTTAAATTGACGTAATCAACGTCAACTGGAGTTTGTATAATTTATCAATTTTAAAAGTTTTTCTTCTGTTTGAATTTACGCTTCTAACTTTTTGGTTTTTTTTTTATGCAACGAGGAAGGCAAGCGAGCAAGTGGGTTACCTGATGGTAAATGATCACCACTGCCCATAGACACCCGCAACTCCGTAGGGTTTGCAGATGCGTTGCCAACCTAGAGGGCTAAGACGAAATGCCTCTTGTGCCCGTAATTACACCGGCTGTCTTACTCTCCACACCGGAACACAACAGTGCAAGCACTGCTGCTTAGCGGCGGGATTAACGAGTAAGATGGTGGTAGCGATCTGGACGGACCTCGCACAAGGTCCTACCACCCGCAACTAGTTATAAAGCGACTGAACATTTCATAAAGGTACATCGTTTCGTTCCACCCTGTATATCTTTCAGCGAGAAACTTCTACAAATTTTACAATACACAAAATGTCATTGACATAACAATTATGCATTTAGTTCCAAACAAATAAACACACATTGCATCACAAACTTTAACCGAATGCCTATCTGTGTTTATATTAGCACAGTATTTATTCAAAAAAAACAATTCACAGCAGCAACTTTGCAAGTAAAAATGTAATAAAATTCATACAAATCATAAATCAGTGTAATCGTGCCATCTTATCGGAACATTATCGGAAGCCAAATATTTAGGAGACACCTTTTGGAATATTTCTTTATTTACCTACATATGCAAATTCTCCTTGAAACTTACGTAGAACTTTATAGTACCTAACCTAATTAGAACTGGTTGTAACAATTGATTTGATAATCGAATACCACATTTAATTATTGACAATACGATATAAAACATGTACCTAAATACCTACAAATATTAAATATAAAAAGGAAGCCTGCCTGTACCTATGCACCTATTTAGGTAAGTACTTACATATTTACCATTTACCTAATTTCAAGACAGTCCTAATAGTGAAAGAGGTGATACTTTCAAGATTTTAACCTAACTTGCATAATAAGTATAGTTTCAGCATCATCATCACCAGCCTTGCTTTACATCCCACTGCTGAGCACAGCCCTTCTCTTAGAATGAGAGGGCTTGAGTTATAGTTCCCACCCAAAAGGTCACAAGGCTATTACAATAACCTAACCAACTTAACATTAAAAACAGAAAACCCGACTACAATTCTGAGAAACAATAATTATACTTACTCCTACAACTGAGACGAATCCAATGACATCTCATACGTTGAAATTCGCCAAACGGTTTAGGCTGTAGAGCGTGCCAAAGAATTAGACATGCACACGTACATACGTACATACTCGTACATACGCCCGAAAAACACACTCCTCGGGCAGTCGGGTAAAAATTAAATGCTTAAATTGTAGAATTTACAATACAATACAACAATACAATAGTTTGAGACATTTACAATACAATTCAATACAAAGAATTTTTTTTAGAACTCCACAAATGAGCTGGTACTGGTACAAAAGATTACATAAAAAATTAGAGCGAGCTCAGCTTAACATCCAATGTAAAATGTATCTATATATGTATGTATCTATGTATGTGTATGTGTATGTATGTATGTATGTAATGTATGTATGTATGTATGTGTATCTACCAAATTGGCCAAACACTGGCAGTGAAAATACCTACGTAAGTACTTAATCCCATTTCAAGTCAATAAGCGATTCTAATTACTTCTTACTGGTATTAAAGTCGTAATTAACAGATTTTATGAGCTTCACTTGTTACTATGTAGTCATTCATCATGTTTATGTACAGAACTATGTAAACTAATCTTAAGAAAGTTAATTTTTAGGGTTCCGCACCTCAAAAAGAAAAACGGAACCCTATAGGATCGCTTTCTTACCCGTCTGTCCGTCAAGACCCTTTTTCTCTGGAACGCGTGGAGGTAGCATGCTGAAATGAATAATCAAATACTCGACCTTGCGGTCCCTTGAAGCTGTGAAAAAGTCAAATTTCTAAGTCAACGCAATCAAAAGATACAGTCATTTAAAAGGTTGCTTCAATACAAATTACCGTACCCCGAAAGCCTAAAGGGTACTCAAGTTGTCCTAGAAACTTGAAATTTGCTATGAAGCTAGTTCATAGCACAACCACTCAGAAAAATATGAAAATCTTGTAATATATAAATAAATAATTACCTAAGTCATTATTTTGAAATTAGCAATAACAGGATTGCGCAGTAATCTACTACTTACATAGATGACCAATTTTTTAAAATTAATTTATCGATAAATGAGATTACTTGCAAATGACTAATTTCACGATTTCTATCTCTCTTTTGTTTTATTTCATGTACCTAATAATACGAAGATTATATCAACAAGCTGACACCAATACTTTTAACAATGAATTAATAAGATTAAAATAATGAAGTATTATGCTGTAGGAACTAGATCTAAAAAAATAATAAGAAACAGTTGTCGTCACCACAGTCGGTCTAAATAGGGCATCGATACTTCTTTTTCCCTTTAATTAAATTACTAGGCTAATAATAAAACAAATTATTTCATCTTTTAGCTTAAAACCAACTAATAAAATTACATTAGTACAGTCACCAGCAATAATATATGATTATGTACAGCACTGCAGAAATATCTGATCATGGTAGAAAGCAAAAATATATGACGACATTCGACGGCAATAAGATCTGATATGTTGCGACCGGCATAAATATTGTTCTTGGGTAGCGGCATAAGTATCGGACACAGAGTCGCTTAAAAATATCTGATACTTGACGAAATCAAAAATATGTGATCAATCAGCAAACATGAACTTAATTCAGTAGTATTACGAATCTAATTTGAATGCAGCGATTTGACGCTTCTCAAAAACAGTGCGTACTTGTCACTGTATATGTCTGTCTCATGTTTTGTTTTATCTAAATCCAACAAATTCAGTTCTTCGTTTCTAATATGACATACCCTGTTGACGTATTATTTTTTCCATATACTTTACCAAGGAGTTTAACCGCTAATAAAAAAACTTCAAGCACAAAAATACTGTTCTTATTTTAAAAGCTAAGAAACGTGATATAGATATACGTAGTGACAAGTATGCACTGTTTTCAAGAAGCGTCAGATCGCTGCATTCAAATTAGATTCGTAATACTAGTGAATTAAGTTCATGTTTGCTGATTGATCACATATTTTTGATTTTGTAACATGTGAGATATTTATGCGGTCCGTGTGATTTGATGTTTTTGCTTCCAAAGTGAATACATATTTATGCTGGTGACGAGTCACTTCATTTTGATTTTGTATAGTATCAGATATTTTTAAGCGACTCAGTGTCCGATATTTATGCCCTAAACCAAGAACGATATATATGCCGGCCGCAACCCATTAGATCTTTATGCCGTCGAGTGTCGTCATAATATACTTTTGCCTTCTACCGTGATCAGATATTTTTGCAGCGCTGTCCATAATCATATATTATTGCTGGTGACTGTACCTACATTATGATAAACGTTCCAATTATTAAACACCACAATTCCAATAAATTTTAAACAATGAATATTTAAAGCGCCATATATTTTTATTACCTTACATAAACTCGAGAAACAAATACTTACACAAATTCGAAGATACAATTACAATACTTATGTTACATAAATGTTATCGCCATGACCATATGCCAAGTATAATGCATTAATGTAACATTGCGGCCATCAAACAACCTTGATCCTCGTCCCTTTGACGGATGATGTGTGGAGACGGCATAATGGACCGCGGCTTTATTATCGCGTCTCTACGATCAGATGGCATACTCCAATGACTTTTCCATACACGAGGGCATCGCATCGCATCGCTGTCAGCCGAACAACACAGGTAAATCAAAGCACACACTTATTGTCAGTGACATTTTCCGACCGTAAGAGCCTCAAAGGTACCAAAGTGTGCTTAAAAAAGTGTCAAAACAATACCCCACGTCATACCTACTTAACTAGCTTGTGCCCCGCGGCTTTGCAACCTTGCAATATTTCAAAATGGGTTAGTTCCCTACTATCCCGTGGGAATTTCGAAAAATCCCTTCTTAGTGCACCTCTAGAATACTCAAGGTACATGTTCGCCTAATTTCAAGTATCTAGGTCCAGTAGTTTAGGCTGTGCGTTGTCTGTCAGTCAGTCAGTCAGTCAGTCACGGTAATTATTGTTTTATAGGTATAGATAAATAAAGTATGACCATAAACCAACTATTAGTATTTAATTTTTTTCGAAATAGGAGTTTTTCGCTGCTACCAATGATTGCTCGGATGGCGCAGCTGGTAGCGCGATGCCACGGCATAGTGGAGGTCCTGGGTTCGAATCCCAGTTTGAGAATTCATTTTGATGGTATTTTTGTATATTTACCTTTCAGTTTGAAATTTGAGAAATAAAGGTGTAATCTAGGTATACCTCCAAGATTATTAACGCTGTTTAGTTAACGAACAATAACAACAAAATTTTAAATGAAGCAATGACAAAAATACACTTAATTAAAATTGTTTTATGATTATTGATTATTGACATAAATCAGCGAGAGTATTAGTCAATGTCAAATATTAACTTACGTAACGTCGACTATGCCGCTCTTATTCATTGCTGCTTAATTGCTAGGCGCACTTTCATGAACAGATGCATAAGCGGCAATGTATAAAATGCTGACAGTTCCTATTCAACTGGATGAAATTTAAAATGCGTGCCATATTTTGTGTTTGATTTTGAGGTGATAAGTCCTTTGGTATTCGAAAGAGTCGTGGAGTTTTTATTCGAAATAGGTATGAAACTAGAGAACAAGACGTAAACTATAATTTCTCGTTGTTACAGGTTCGAGCTACCAAGCAGAGTGGACTTATGATAGTAGGCATTACTATTTATTATTTTTAACATCATTGAATTACGCTGTTGGTCCTTCGATCGCTCCCCTTAGAGTTCATTCAACTGCCAACCGTT
The DNA here is from genome assembly GCA_963691665.1 of Clepsis dumicolana. Classification (NCBI taxonomy): domain Eukaryota; kingdom Metazoa; phylum Arthropoda; class Insecta; order Lepidoptera; family Tortricidae; genus Clepsis; species Clepsis dumicolana. The sequence continues at coordinate 14,241,326 of OY829515.1, read as the reverse complement.
CTAACCTGGCCCTCCTTCCTCAGCGGAGTACAGGTGGCCAGGGGTCTGCAACTCTGGCAGCCAGCAGTCCCCCATAGACATCAGCACTCGACACGCAGTTCTGGACAGATACCACGCCCACATCCGAGGACCCCTGGTGTTCAGGGGGTACGGACAGGTCACAGCCACTGCTCAAAACAATGGCCATACTTGTGAGTATATTAATAGAAGTACATTAAGGACCAAGTTGGATAACATTAACATTATAGTTAGTAATTCACTAATCCAGACTAGTCAATGAAGGAATGAAACAAAATTGCTTAAAAAACCAAAACGATTAATGTCACACCCACAACTGAGACGAATCTAAAGACACCTCATTCATTGAAATCCGTCAAACGCTTTAAGCTATAGAGCGTATCAAAGAATTATAGACATACATACATACACTGCTACAAACATAACCCTCCGTCGGCAGTCGGGTAAAAAAGGATATGAAAGAGGGTCATGGGCACCAGACTGTGGTACCCACTGTAGCTAAAATTTAAAGTGATATGAGCAGGATCATAGAGTCGCAACGTGTGGTATAGCTGGCACCTGGGGATGGCCGTCTTTGCTTACCATCAGGCAATTGAATCGTCATTTATCAGAGATGATTTGTTAATTATTTGCCTCTGTTCACAGTAAAATGGAGCAAAGTCTCAAGCACGCCTGCTCCTACACTGTCCGGAGGCCCTTTGAGAGGGAACTACAGCTTCCTCCAGTTTCACCTCCATTGGTTCTCGGAGCACGCCATCGACGGCTACAAGTGAGCATCATTACTTGGAGATCTTTCTATGTTCGATACAGGCCATCCGTCCATTTATAATCAGTAAACTCTGGTCTGGTCACCTTCAAGTAGGTACATCAACAGCATCGTTCCCTAACAAAGAAATAGAAACTAAGTGCCTAGTCAACATTCTTGTAACATTATTGTTTTGTGGATAGCTACGTATAAAATAATAACAGATCATAACAGCGATGCAGTCAAACACGGGGAATCTCAAGCTGTGCAAATATTGCTGCTCAGGTCAGAGGTCAGGGCCACATTTTTGCGCCGTTTGGGGTCGAGACTAGGACCATGGGGACTGGGTGCGAAAGATCTTTTTAGAGAGATCTCTTCGCTCCTGATCCAAAGAACTGGAGACCAGAAGGCAGGCGTGGTCAGGCAGCTATTTCGGCCAGCACCTGAGCGTGGCTATCCAGCGCAGCATGTCTATAGACATGGTTCTCTCCCACTCAGGAGGAAGGACCAGCGCTGGATAGCCACGCTCAGGTGCTGGCCGAAATAGCTGCATGACCACGCCTGCCTTCTGGTCTCCTGTTCTTTGGATCAGGAGCGAACCTCTGATAATTTAGATTGCATAGGTATTTTTGTCTGTAAATTTTTAGTTTTGATTTAGCTTAGATTCGTTTACTATTTGTTTCTGTAGTTATATTTTTGGTTCGTCATCATCAAACTTAAGAGTTCCACACTTGTCGGTGGAGTGTCTTCCAATCATCTCTCCTATAAGCCAGTTCCTTGACCTCCTGATACGACACGACACTGGCCTTCTCCTTTATTGGTTCATGTAGCTTCGCCTAGGTCGACCTCTTCTTCTCTTTCCTTCAAATTTTCCTTCTAAAATGGTCTTAAAGAAGTTGTCGTGTCGTATTAAATGTCCATCTATGTTCCGCGTCTATTTTCAGTTATAGTATCAATAAACACTAACTTTAGTAACTTTTATCAAGGTACCCTCTGGAGATTCACATGGTGCACGTGAAGACTGGTCTTACCCTGGACGAGGCGTTAGCGCGGCCTGATGGACTGGCCGTCGTCGGGGTCATGGCTACGGTATGTATTTTATAAATAAATAATAAACATGGGATCATACTAAGCGATCCATTTGACATTTTTACAAGAAGTTGCTGGTTTGACCAATTAGCCACCATCCGCATTGTTACATCTCATCAAGAGTTGCTTGTAGTTTTATTAACTTTTGTTAAAAGTTTTGTTCCGGTGTGGAGAATAAGATAGTCGGTCTAATTACGGGTACAAGAGGCATTTCATCTTAGCTCTCTAGGTTGGCAACGCATATGCAGACCCCCGAGAATGTGGGTCTCTGTGGGCAGTTGTGATCACTTAATATCAGGTGACCCACTTGGTCGTTTGCCTTCCTTGTCGTATAAAAAAAGTCATTTTCGACGTCGTTGTATTTTTTTAAATATGAAAAATGTTTTTTAAAGGCAAAAGGTTTCGTAAATACAGTCACTAATCTATAGGTGAAGAATTAGGAACACAAGAATTTAAAAGAAAATATTCTTTCTAGCTCAAGAGTGGAGCAGAGGCTGAACATGCTCTGGAGCAGATCATGCCTACACTGCCTGATCTGATACACCGCGAAGACAACCACACGCAGGCAGAAGTCATGGACCTCACGTAAGTTAAATATAGATTCAACTATCAGAGGTCGAAACATTGAGACCGTGGGGACCGGGAGTCCGAAACATCTTTATTAAACATCTTTCTGGGCGCCTGGTCAGCGAAACACGTAACCAAAATGCGGGCCTATATTTGGCTCAAAGGCTTAGCATTGCCATTCATTCAACGTGACAATCAGGGACCGGAAAACCCTATCATTCGGCTAAGCCGTTCGAAACGGTAGCCCGATGAAGGGGCTACCGCATCGATACGGTAGCCCCTTCAACGGGTTACCCTAATACCCGTATAACCCGTACATATTCGGGTAGCCCTAATCGTAACAAGAGGTAACCGCTTACCCGTATTTATTAGGTTTGGGTTAATCATATTCTAAGCGGTTACCTTCGGCTTAGGGTAGCCCTTTCACCCCACTCCGCCGCGCGCCCGTGTTTTCGCGAAGCGAAACTGTACATTAGTATGAAAACGGAAAGGAACTATGTACGAAGAAAACAATCAATTCATATTTTAATCTTTCCGTACTTATATAGGTAAGTATGTACTTACCTACTTAAAGTTTCTATTAATCGTCTTCAAAAAAGGAGGAGGTTCTCAATTCGTCGGTTTTTTTAAGTAAGATATGGGTCTTTTAACATGAAACTACCATGAGACTCAATCATAATCATAAATAAAAACGGATCACTCACATATATAAGTCGAGTTTAGCCCGACTTGTTTCGGACTAATTCGTAGTCCTTCCTCTGGGGTTAGTAGTCGCGCGAGCTGAGCCGCGGCACGCAATGTGCGTCTCGCCGCCGCTGGGTCATGCGCTCCCAGAGGAAGGACTACGAATTAGTCCGAAACATGTCGGGCTAAGCTCGACTTATATACGTGAGTGATCCGTTTTTATTTCATTATAAGATATGGGTGTCATTTTCTAGTTTTCCGGGGATGTTGATTACGAAAATAACACGCATTTTCAAATCCAAGATGGCGGACATATTTTTTGTTGAAAATCGATACGGGTGTAATTTTCTTTGTTTTCAGGGATGCTGATTATGAAAATGACATCCATTTTCAAATCCAAGATGGCGGACACATTTTTTTGTGTAAAATCGATATGGGTGTAATTTTTTAGTTTTCGGGATGCTGATTACGAAAATGACACCCGTTTTCAAATCCAAGATGGCGGACACATTTTTTTATTTAAAATCGGTTTGGGTGTCATTTTTTATGTATTCAGGGACGCGGATTCTGAAAATGACATCCATTTTCAAATCCAAGATGACGGACACATTTTTTTGTGTAAAATCGATATGGGTGTCATTTTTTAGTTTTTCGGGTAGCTGATTACGAAAATGACACCCGTTTTCAAATCCAAGATGGCGGACACATTTTTTTATTCAATCTATAAATCTATAATAAAAATATTTAATAAAATTCAATTTTCAACAAAAAAATGTGTCCGCCATCTTGGATTTGAAAATGGATGTCATTTTCAAAATCAGCACCCCTCAAAACATAGAAAATGACACCCATGTTGACTTTTAGAAAAAATTATGTCCGCCATCTTGGAATTGAAAATGGATGTTATTTTCCTAGTTAGCTAATAACAAATACCTAGTTCGCGCCGAAACTAACAATCCGACCACAACATTATTAAAAATGAGTTTTAAAAGGTTTGCAGTTGACTTGAGGTCTTATTTTGTTTCAATAGTCGGCGACTTACAAAGTCTTTGACAAATGCCGCCTCCTCCGTGTTAGGGTTTTTAAATAGGCGAAACAATATAAGCCTTATGCGCTGGAAGTAAGATTCAAAATAACCTGCGCGCACAATCAGCGCTTCCAGCGGTTACCCAATCCTGGGGTTTCGATACGCTATGCGGTAGCCCGGGTTAACCCATTGCAAGTGGTTAATGTATTAACCGGTAAGCCGTTTAAAGGGCTACCGTAATATACGGGTTTTTAATACCCAGCGTTATAAGAAACCCGTTCAAAACCCTTGGGCTACCGGGTATTAAGGTAACCGGTTCCGGCCCCTGGTGGCAATGCCGACAGCATTTTGGGAACGTTGGAAGCGGTTCATATTTTTAGATTTATAATTATTGCCTTTAGGATATAGGTTTTAGATTACAGTTTCTGTATTTATGTTTTTTTTTTCTCTTAATAAAATCCGAAACTAGCAGAGAGTGGAGAAAATTTAATTGCAGCGAAAACTTCTCGCCGCGCTTGTGATGCGTAAGGCGCTTGTGATGCGTAAGACACCAAGTGCGCGAATTGTGATTCAGTATTGTTCGTGATACATGTGGTCTAAAATGGTGTTTTGCAGCATATGTAATTGCGGAAGTTCATTCACTGTGTGTAGTGATTTTTCGTGAGTGCATTGAGGGCAAAAAGTGGCGACATTGGTTTTTATTAACGACTCTTTTTATTAGCTCTGTGGTCACCACTGACAGCACGACCTATTGAATCCAAGCATATACATTAAGAATACGTACATAAAACGCGCAGGTTTTGGTAGCACGCCGCGCCATTTGGCTGGTCGGAAGCGCCATCAATGGTGACTTTACCCCTTCAAATAAGTTATATCTATACCTATAAAACAGTATCGTGGCTGACTGACTGACGCACAGCTTAAACCACTGGACCTAGAGACTTGAAATTTGGCAAACATATACCTGAGTATCTTAGAGGTGCACTAAGGGATTTTTCGAAATTCAGACGGGATAGGGAACTAGCTCTTTTGAAATATTTCACGGGGGCAAAGCCCCTACTACCAGTTACCTTCTCAAAAGAAAATAGCGGCCACAAGTAACAAATTGACTACATAAATCGTTATTAGCCTCTCGCGCTTTTTCGCGTAACGATCAAAATACTTGTGGCCCCCATTTTCTTTTGCGTAAGTAACAGGTAGTATAAAAATGTTATAACCATAATCATGCAACCATGGTATTTATAAGATTGCAGCTTTGTTTGTGCCATAAGATTAATTATCAACCAATCACACCGATGGATTTGTGTTTGTTTGTGAAGATATAAAACCGAAGTTTATAATTCCCGTCGCTTTATATCTCTATAATGAAACAATACTTGGAGCTGCATTTGAGGAGATTCAGTTTACCGATGGACCTTCACAAAGGGTTTCAGACAATGGGTACCCTTTGAGAAGAGTGAAACAATTGTAAGACGAATCGGCTAACAAAGACAGACAGCTTTCGTTACGCACTATTCAGTAATTAGGAGTATTTAGGAGAGATTGCCTTGGGTGCTCACAACGATGAATCATCATCATCATCAGCCCACAGCAGTCCACTGCTGGGCGTAGGCCTCTCCCATGGCGCCCCACTACACTCTGTCAAATTAAAATTCAAATTCGAATTCAAATTGATATATTTGTCAAAAAACATAGGTAATTACAGTTTTATATACACAGGTTTTACGTGTTTAAAATAGTTCCACCATGCTGTGCCCTGAGGCATACTGAGAGTCCCCTGCCCTCTTAAGGTTGTCCATCCATCGTGCCTCGATGCTCTAGCACATTCGAATCCTACGTAACGTAATCGTTATCGTGCTATGAAAACACAAGTTGTTACCTTATGATATAAATATCACGTGTAGAAGAAGGAAGGACAACGTAGCGTTTGCACCTCTAACAAAAACAAAATTTGCTAACCGACAATATGTTAAAGTTTCTGCTTATCTGTACAATGCATCGAATAGGAAATTGGATATATACAGCAAACAGTACTATGAGTGCAAAAGTTTATGGCTTCAGGCTAAAACCTACGAGGAGACTGAGGACCTGCTGCAACGTCTGCATTAGGTTACCTATTTACTACACAATATATTATGTTCTGTTTATGTACTCTCTTGCTATTCGTTATGTTTGGAACTTAAGTCGTACCCTTAAGTGTCCTTGTCATTACATACGGACACACCACATACAACACACGCACACGCACACACACAACGCACACACACACACACACACACACACACACACACATCCAACACCGCTCGCGCCGCACAGATGCTTCTATTTTCTCTAAATAAACAAATTTTGGAATGTTTGGCTTGCTAAAAATTGTACTCACTGCAGTGATGCATGATTTGAAACAATTGCGTGATATTTTTTTTATTTATATTTTCATAACTAAAACCCTTATGTGTATTACAAATAATAATGTAGGTATACAAGTTGTATTCATAATGGAGGAGCGGTGCCTCCTGACACAGGCTTTTCTTACTTAATGAAAATAAATGTTTTTTTAATTTATTTATCGTATCGCCATCGAGAAAATTCATATTACATTTTTTTACCAAATACGCTGTTCCAAACGTCATGCAAATTTTCTCGATACCGTTCTACTCGATTACGTTACGTGGGATTCCAATATTCGTGCTCGGGGCACAGGACGCCTCACACTACGTTTTGTAGTACGTGGTCGTGGTCTCCATTCGAGGACTCGTCTGCTCCACCGTTCATCGTTCCTATGACAAACGTTTCGACACACGTTTCACAGCTGATTCGTGTCGCAAAATGATCATAATTATTTTCATAACTCTATTTTTTTTCTGAAAGTGTAATATTTACCTAATACCTAACCTAGCCTATAGGGTTCTACAAGATGGCCATCAGACCCCTATTTCATCAACTTTACAATTGTCAGTTTTCAATGACAATTCTGTGTAAACTGTTGACTTGATGAGCCTTTGATTTAGCACGCTTCATATTGTAAAAATTTTGCCGGTAAAATGATAGGATACCGTCACACGATGATGAATGACGATCATATGCATGCGCAGACGCCTGCTGAGTCCAGAGCCGCAGTCCTTCTACACGTACCACGGCTCACTGACCACACCCGCTTGCCAGGAGGTTGTCACTTGGATCGTCATGGACAAGCCGCTAGCTATATCCGATAATCAGGTGAATATGGATGGATATTTGGAATTTTACAAATTATTTAAAAATACTAATAATTATATGCATACTGTAATTTATTACAACAAAACAAAGAAAAACAAAACGAACAATAACAATAATTAAATCGTGGGGGTCCACTCAGTTTTTTTAATATATTAAGAAAAAAAAATCAAAATCACAGGGGACCAAAGGGCTGGAGCGTTCCTCGGCCAACGTACCTATAGGCATTGCTATGCAAAGAGGCAACGCCGCCGCCAGCCTTTTGGGCACCTTGCCCCGAGGTAGCGGACTCGGGGACGTTTTCCACTAATAATTTACTTACATAACAAAAGCAATTTGCAACAAACTTAAAAGTAACCTGTTGCCTCCCTCAGGCGTTTGCTTAGGACTCCGTGGAGCATTCTGATGCATGTTACATTTGATATGGTTGACATCTCATAAAAATAGGGGCATGGATTGTAACTTTGATAACGACTGCAATCAATTTCATCAAGTTCATGAATGCACAGGTAACTATTTCCATGTCTTACTAGTCCCACCAATTAGACATATTTAACGAAAACAAAAAAAAACAAATAAAAATGGCAGTAAATTTAAAATACATTTGTTCAGTGCCATTGATGACTTTGGTCGTTATAAAAGTAATTCACGCTCTGTTAATCATTATACGCATTAGGTCGTAAAATATTACGTTGCTAAGTAAGTACTTACTTGGGAATATTACTTAACAACTTAACCTTTATGCTAGAATGAGTCCATGTTAAAAAGAAACCTCCACTTCCCGACAAACCATATAATTGGAAATGAATTCAAAGTGGAAACCCTTGGTCGAAACATAATCTACTTATAAATCACCGAGTCGGTGATTTTATACTCATGAGCATAACATTTGTCTGTTCAATAGGGGCCTGTAATACCATTCTTTGAAAGTGGAAGAACGAGACCACAATATTTTACAAAAGCTCTTAAACAACTCTAATACAATTCCCTCTTTCCAGTACAAATACTTCAGCAAGATAGACATCGGCGATGCCACCTTCAATTACCGAAGTCTTCACCCCACCAACCGTGTAGTGTACCGTTCCATGGCTTCTTGCGCATCTATCGCCTCTCCGACCTTCCTCGGATTCTTAGTAATACTGTTAGGATGCGCTACTTCGTCCCTAGCGTCCACCATTGGGGAAGGTATATGCATCATGTTGGACATGAAACGGAAGATCTTCGGAGACAACGTCAAGGCGTGCAGTAAGATGTTGAACTGATAAGTGCGGAGTTATTTGGAAATGTGTCAATGTTCAACTTATTGCCGGGATGATATTAAATTGGTTATAATGGTCGACGCTTTGTTGCCACTTGGCTGGTAAGCGTTCGCTAAGAGCGACTTGTGATGTAAGTAGAGGTTCTTTTACTACGAATGTCATTTAAGTAGCTATTAGGCTATCACAAAGCACCAATTTATTTATGGATTGAATGGACGGTTTAAAAATGCTCGATTTTTCCTGTCTAAGTACATACTTAGATAGATAGTCGGCAAGATTTTGTGTGTTATATGCCTCTTACAACTCAATGTAAAGTAAATAAATTACTTGGAATCGTATACGATTATATATAATATGTAAGTCACTGTTCGTGTGATTTAGGTAGGTATATAAGGTACTACTTATGTTTTGCAGGCGCCGGAAATAATTCATTGTATCTGTAATAAGTTTGTATGCAACCAAAATTTTGCAGTTCCTAAAAGAGAGTGTAAACCAAATACCACTAGTACCTAGGTATTTTTTTAAGTAGGTAAGTAGTTTTCATTTTGTTTTTAAGATGTCATAAATTTTATTTCAGTTTTAAACACATACAGTTGTTTTAGCTTGATCTTAACATGAAGCTAAATAATGTCTTTATGTAAATGGTTTCATATTTAATAAGCTTATAATCTTAAAATTTTGTACAAGCAATGGTTCCAGTCGGACAAGGAACAGTTCTTTGAATTTTAGAGATAATTAAGATAAGCACCGAGATTAATTAAACAATTCTTTAACTAAATCTATGGAAACTAGAAACTATTAAAATCTAATGACGTAGGTAGAAGAGTTTAATCTAATTTAATCATAAATTTAAATTATATGACCCACAATAGGTATTGCCAATTGGGTATCATAAATAATATTTGTCGTAAATAAGTAATTAATGTAATACTTAATTGACAGATAAGTTATCACCAGATAGAGCTGCTGTCGAAAGGATTACATGACTAGATATTTTATTTGACTTGACGACCGGATAGCGTAGTCGTTAGAGACCTTGACTATGAAGCTTGAGGTCCCGGGTTCGATGTTCGAATACGAATGTTTGTTCTCGGGTTTTGGATGTTTAATATGTATATAAGTATGTATTTTTCTATATAAGTAAGTTTATCCGTTGTCTAGTACCCATAGTACAGGCTTTGCCTAGTTTGGGACTAGGTCAATTGGTGTCAATTGTCCCATGATATTTAGTATTTATTTATTTATTATTATGTAGAGGCAATGCAGATGTCCCGGAAAAGTAGCTGAACTAGACAATGCGTCCAGATTTTTTAAAAAGAAAGCTTAGTTCATAAAAGGAAAGTTTTTAGAGTCTTTAATAAAATAGAACTGGGGATGTGCGTGACTTGATGAATCATCTACATGTTATACAAACTTATAAGTAAACATATACGATTTCCATGGAGTCCTTAGCGAGTCTTAGAAATATTTTCTCAATTGGTAATATGGTCGCGATATTTTTTTTTATCTAAGTACTTGGGACTGACACCTGTGAAAATGCCATTCGAAAATGGAAAAACAAAAATTGTGTTGATTTTTAAGTACGTGTAGAGTAGGAACATTATACCGCCCTAGTTCATTAATGAACCAGTCACAAATTAAATTCTAGCAATAGGTATACAAATGAAAACTATGACAACAAGGGTAGCTCCATTTGACATATTAACTACGGGATATTAATAATAATATGATTTAATTTGCCGCTAACAAAGCCAAAATAGTTTTTAAGAGTAAAGTACATAGAGTCTACTTTTTAACCCCGGAGGCGAAAATTGCATCTAGAAGTCGCAGCGTATGCTGCTTATGTGAAAAAGACATAATAAGTCCTATGTGACTTACATCCTTCTTCTACAAATGGTGCGAGTTTTAGCTGTCTTTTTCGTCTCCGGGATAAAAAATAGATGTACGTAATATTTTTTTTTATGTAAGAACACGTGCTTTAATTTTCACGCAATATACGCATGCCATGACATCACATATATTTTAATGGGTAATTGTATACTAAGATTATGTATAATCTAAAAAGCTGCATAGCTTTTTATCGATGCAATCTATAATCTAGATTACAATTATAAATAGACTAAAGACGTCTGAAGATACTGAGTATTTAATCTAATTTGTGTTGCCAATAATTCTTATTGTTATTTTTATTATGTGGTAAAATGTGAAAGAGTTGTTATAAATTTATTTCATGTATTATAGTTTACTGAAAGTATAATAATAGTGTTGATTTGTAAATACTTTAGATGTCGTTTTGGCTGTGAATTATATTTAACCTAAATGTTTTAATTTACAAAAGATACGACGTACTGGATGGCTAAAATCAGTACAGTATCTTGCGAGTTATATTAGTTTTAATTTATTAATTTAATTTTATGATAGTTTTATTTACAGGTTGTGTTTTGTACGTATTATTTACTATGAATTCTCATAGGTCAATAAATTATTATGAACATGATGACTTTTTGTTTTTGTTCAGTTTTTTTACAATGAGGCCTAATAATTGACAGCTGATGAACATAAAACATTGATTACATACTTACCGTTTAACCACAAAAAAGAGAGGTGATTTGAAAAGTTCAATTGTCACTTTATGACCCACTAATCAGTAAAAGAAAATTGATTTTAGATTTAGATTTATTTATTTACTCAACATTAAAATTACATTATATAAATACTACATGTCAAAAATATAAGAATTTCTGTTGAGATCGTCAATAAATGAAATAAACAAACGAAAATAATAAGTCATAAAACAATGAATAATAATACAATGTCAAAATAGTTTCGTCCCCAGAAGAGAGTTGTCAAGGCAAAAAAAAAATGAATTTTGCTTTTTAGATTAGAGACCTTATCGCTTACCTAAATACATTCCTAATACGTTATTTCCATTACCTGGTAACGGCGACTTTTGCTAAAATTATTACTTGCCTGTACTTACGTAAGTACTGCATTCATTCAATAATTAATTTTTGGCCTAATTCCTTTTTATTTTGCTTTAAGACCGCATAAATCAATTTTAACACCAAAGGAACCACTACTAAGCGAGAATATTTAACCTACATACCTACCTATACTAGGTAACTATATTACTCAGTCGTCATAAATTTGTTTCCCAACACCTTCTCTTTGTCCTGGTGTTTTTAAATATCATAAAACATACCTTACAATACAATACAAGAACTCTTTATTGAATACCACATAACAGGCAAAACAGAAATACATAAGGCACAAAGAAAATACAAGGTGGCAATGGGCGGCCTAATCGCCACAGAGCGATCTCTACCAGGCAACCATACTGGAATAAAGGTAAGAACCGATTGAAGCAGGTGGGGTGTTATTTTGAAAAAATTTGGTAAGTACCTACCTAAATAATTTATTGAATGGCATTACTTTGCGGAGGTCCATATTTATGAACTAAAAACAATTAATTTGCTCACCCGCGACCACACACGCGGTCGCGGATTTGTGGTCGTGGATGAGCAAAGTAATTGTATTTAAATTGTAATTGTTTTTAGTTCATAATTTTAGGTAAGTAATTTATTTATAGGTAACTAACAAAAATGCATAACATGAAATATTATGTGAGTAGGTACTGTAATTCATAGTAGGTCAAGTAATTAAATTGAATGTCTATTATTAAGTGAGTATAAGAGATTTAAGTAATTCAAAAAGTTAAAAAAATCTGATACAAAACTTTCGCACAAGTGGACAGTAGATAGGTGCTCCTTTAGCATAGTTTAAACTTTAGTGCACTGAAAGCAAATTTTAGTTGGTTTTACCATATTTCAACAAAATTTTAGGGTTAATATAGCACCTACCCTTGAGTTTTGTTGTTTCAACAAAAACTGTATTGTTGATCAGTTAAGGTAATTTTAACTTGTTGCATATTTGTTGATTCAACATTTCAATATAATAGTAAAATTAACCCTCTAATAAGGGGTTAATATAGCACCAACCCTTGGATTTTTGGTTGTTTTTACAAGTAGCACAATGGTAAATTTAACCGTCTAGCGTAATGTTAATTCATTACCTGCCTTTAGATTTTTGTTAGTTTTACTAGTTTGCACGAAGTGCAAACCTGTAAAAACAACAAACCATGACAGTAATATTAACTCTTCAGCGAGGGTTGCTTTAACGTACTCGAAATGTTAAAAGCACATGTGTGTTTGTGTTGAATCTACTTACTTTTAATGGTTAGTTTTACTAGTTTGCACTTTGTGCATAACTGTAAAAACAACAAACCATGACAGTAATATTAACTCTTCAGCGAGGGTTGCTTTAACGTACTCAAAATGTTAAAAACACAAGTGTGTTTGTGTTAAATCTACTTGCTTTTAATGGTTAGTTTTACTAGTTTGCACTTTGTGTAAAACTGTAAAAACAACAAACCATGACATTTAAGTTAACTCTTTAACAAGGGTTGCGTTAACGTACTCGAAATGTCAAAAGCACAAGTGTGCTTGTGTTAAATCTACTTTCCCATTAATGTTAGACTAACCTTCGAACTCAAGTTTGCGTTAACTGAGTTACTTCTATTGGTTCAACTCGTACTGTATTGTTGGGTCAACCCAAAACATTTTAACTACAGCTAACAATATAGTACAAGTTAAACAAACCAATAGTGCGAAGGTTAGTTCAACACAAACACACTTACGTAATCAACGCAACAATTTTGTTGAAAATACTATTATGTCTAGGTTAACATAACAAAATATTTTAAGTACAGCCAACAATATAGTACAAGTTAACGCAACCTATGCGAAGGTTAAACCAACACAAACGAACTTGCGTAATCAACACATCTGTTTTGCTGTATTAACCTAGAATCAATACTGTTTTTAACAAATCAGTTTTGTTGAGTCAACATGTACTATATTGTTGGGAATACTCAAAATGTTTTGTAGTATTAACCTAGACATAATAGTATTTTCAACTAAACAGTTTTGTTGTGCCAATAAGTGCATTTGAGTTGAATATACCAGATCTTAATGTTGAATTAACCTTTAAAGCAGAGGTTGGGTTGACCTAGATTTAATGGTATTTTTAACAAAATAGTTGCGTTGATTCAATCAATGTCTTGATATTGAATTTACCTGCTTTAAAGGTTAAATATACTTTCAGGAAGGGGTAGGGTTAACAGTCTTGCAATGTTGAACCAACTTTTGCTGTTATAGTTAGGTCTACATGTGTGATTTGTTGCATTAACCTTGATTATATGATAAAATTAACACTGTAGTTTTGTTGAGGCAATAAGTGTCTCGCTGTTGTATTAACCTAGAGTCAATAGTATTTTTAACAAATCAGTTTTGCTGTGTCAACTTCTACTAATTTTGTTGGGAATACTGAAAATGTTTTGTGGTATCAACCCAGATTATAATAGTGTTTTCAACAAAACATTTTGTTGTGTCAATAAGTGAGTGTCTGTTGCATTTACCTGATAAAATAAAGTTGCATCAACTTTACGAATTAGGGGTTGGATTAACCCGGGTTACAATGTTGAATCAACTTTCGTGATATTTGTTAGGACTACATGAATGGTATCTTTACAATGGTATTACAATGGTATACTAGGTTAATTTAAATAATATTTATCAACTTAATGTGTATACTTAATAGATCACATTAACTTGAATAATGTTGTTACAATTAACCTTGAAGCTACCGGCAAACATCTTGAGCAACGAGTGACGTGGCGGGAGCACGCGCAGAAGAATTTTTATATGTAAATTAGTTTCTGCGCATGCCCCACCACGTCACTCGTTCAAGATGGTTGCCGGTAGCTGTACCATTGTAATACCACTACAAAGAGGTCAGTTTCACGATATAATCAAAGTGGTCCTGACAATTATAACGGTAGTTGATTAAACATTGTAGCTCGTGTTAATCCAACCTCTACTTTAAAAGGTTGATTCAAAAGGTTTTTTCACCAGGCAGGTGCAACACAAACGCACTTATTGACACAACCAAACGGTTTTGTTGAAAATACTATACTGAGCGGTACAATTAATGGCCCACTTTATTTTTACTATTTATTGTAAAAGTATTCCTTAAATAATGTTTTACATTAAGCAAGGAAAAAATGGCGGGTGATTAATTTTGCATCCGAGTTTATTATATCCCACATGGTATGTTGAGTGCTCCCAACAAAGTTAGTGGGAGTTGACAGCAAAACTGTTTTATTAAAAATACTGTTGGTTCTAGGTTAATACAACACCAAGACACTAACAATATTGTTACTTATGTCTAATCAATTGGTCAAATCACACAGATAGAAGATAGACACGACACTAAACAAACAAAAGTATCTTCTACATAGGTACACATATCTTGAATTCAAATTAAATAAAATCTAGATTTTAATTATATATAGCCTAAGAAAACAAGTTGGTTCCACATAGCAAATACTGTAAAAAGAACATTAAAAAACGAACGATACGGTGTAAAGTATATTTTAAGCAATTCAACCTACCACAGGTAGAGAACAATCAAACTTATCATACATAAGCAAACAACAAATGCAATAAGTATACAAAAAAGAACAAATTAGTAAAATTTGTATGCACTAATGCCTAAAACGAGATTAATTTTAACAATATTATCTAACATCTCTAGACTCTCTGCTTTACTTCTTGGTCTTGGCCTTAGGCCAAGAAGTAATGTATGAAAAACCTAAGAATAGTACATTACTGCAAAGGCCGTGAAGTAAGGGATTGATGGACGAGCTTTGGGGCAGACGGCAGAGTCGTAGACGAGGCCGAGCAAAAGGAGTCCAGCAATCCCTGTTCTGGCCGAGGCTTGTATAGTGCTTTTCTCAAGCTATGTGAGGAAATATTAAAATCAAAATGACTACCAGGTAATCAAGTAAAAATTGTTTCATTTGCCGCTTTTTTAGGGTTCCGCACAGCAAAGGGAAAAAGTAGGATCACTTTGTTGTCCGCATGTCTGTCAGTCAGTGAGTCAGTCTGTCTGTCAGACAGTCAGTCAGTCAGTTTGTCTGTCAGTTTGTCTGTCGGTCGGTAAGTCTGTCAGTCAGTCTGTAAATCTGTCTGTCTGTCTGTCTGTCTGTCAGTCAGTCAGTCAGTCTGTATGTCAGTCAGTCGGTCTGGCTGTCTGTAAGTCTGTCAATCAGTCTATCTGTCAGTCAGTCTGTTTGTCAGTCAGCCTGTCAGTCAATCAGTCAGAATGTCAATATGTAATTCTGTCAATCTGTCAGTCAGTCTATCTGTCAGTCAGTCAGTCAGTATGTCAGTCAGTCGGTCTGTCAGTCTTTAAGTATGTATGTATGTATTAAGTCTGTCAATCAGTCTGTTAGTCTGTCATTGTCTGTCTGTCAGTCTGTCTGTCATTCAGTCAGTCAGTAGTCTTTAAGTATGTCAGTCAGTCTGTTAGTCTGTCATTACGTCTGTCTGTAATTCAGTCAGTTTGTCAGTCAGTCAGTCTGTCTGTCAGTCTGCCAATCAGTCAGTCTGTCTGTAAGTATTTAAGTCTGTCAGTCTGTCCGTCAGTCATGTCTGACTGACAGATTGACAGACAGTTAGACTGACAGACAGACTGACTGACTGATAGACTGACAGACATATGGACAACAAAGTGATCCTATAATGGTTCCCTTTTTCCTTTTGCGGTGCGGAACCCTAAAAAAGCAGCAATTGAAACATGAAACATTGAATTTTTACTTGATTACCTGGTAGTCATTTTGATTTTAATATTTCCTCCTATTTAGTTTTAAGTTGTAGTTTATTTAGTTTAAGCTTAGATTTAATGTCATTGTAAATTGCTTTTATTATGTAAATAAAGTTAATTCAAATTTTTACATCAAGGTTAGAACGACTTGTAATATTATTATGATCAGACATAGGAATCCACGGGGCAAAATTTTATAACTGGTAAGGAGTTCCTATATCCATAAACTCAATTATCGATGTTTGTTCCATATAGTAGTTATTTAACACCCTGAAATAGATTCATCAGTCAAGACGTTTAACGCCCAAAAATTTGGAACAAATTGTAATCGTTTATTTGAAGAACAGTAGATGGGACAGTAATAAGAAAAAATTGTAATGAGTAAAGTTTCAAAAATCGTTGAGAAAAAGAAAAGAATTACGCTATTACCTATTTTGTTGAATTTATACACTTTTAATAAAAACGTATTATTAAAAACATCACATGAAATGATTGCAAGAATATGGAACAAGCATCGATAATTGAGAGATAGGCATTTATTTTAGTTTAGTTTATTTTTAGTTTTTATTTATGTGTGTAGATGTAGTTTAATTTAATATTTGATTATTTGTAAATATGTATACCGTGGATTATGGATTATTGGAATCAATCATCATGATGATAATTATGATACAAGTTCGGAAAGATAGCAATTCCCAACGAGTATCTGTGATCTTAAAACGCGAGCGAAACAAGTGTATTGAGAGATTATCGGTATAGGAACTTACCTACCATGAAATTTTGTCCCGTGTTCCTATGTCTGATTATGATACTTTGTAACATACAGAATGATTTTTTTATCACTAGCCAAAGAGTGTAGTAGTTTCAAAAATTGCACCCTAAGCTTTCGAGTTTGAAACTATTATTACAGCAATATTAATATTAGTTTCATGTTAAAAATACAGCAATATTTATACAAAATTTGGTATTTGTCCGTTTCGTACTTTTTGAGAAAGAAAATAAAAGCGTTTTAGGGTTAAATGGATGCCGTGAGGTGTCAGGCGGCAGTAGAGGGTTTAAAATTGATATGAAGTATTTACTCCTCACGGGACATCATCTGATAATAGTTCCAAACTCAAAGCTTTGGGGGCAATTTTTGAAAGGCTATTCTGCTATACCCTTTGGCGCACTTGCTCAGACCATCAATCTGAACAACTCATTATGGGAGCAACTAAGATATCACAAAAAAAACAGTTGTTTCTAGTTTACCTACTAGACCGAAACCGAAACCTAGTGACAAACTGAACAACTTTTCCTTAAGAAACATGGGTCGTAATATTAAAAAAAAAAATAGTCTCTTCATACTGTTTTTTTCGTATTTCAACCCATGTTTCTTAGGAAGTTGGTCACTTTCATGAGTACTGTCTCTGGATTTCGGGTTATATACTGGGTTTTCGTAACAACTTATAGGTCTGTAAAAAAACTTTGAAATATAGAATGTTTTACTCTCACTGCATTTTTATAATACAGTATTAGATTAAATCTGTTCTAATGTCTTTATTCTAAAAACAATTGGAATCAGTCTAATGCTAGGGACCAAAAACGGAGAGTAGTTATAGACGGACTGCATTTCAGCTGCGAACAGACTGCAAAATTGCAATAGGGAAGGTGGCTGCTGTGCTACTAGGTTGCTAGTTCGTCTGTAACGGCCGTAAGTTTTTGGACACTGTATCATTCATTAATCTTATTTAGTATTTGCTCAGTCCTATATGGCTGGCTCTAAAAAAATATATAATAATATCCAGTAAACTATAATGCATGACTCTAAAAGGTAGCCAACTCCCTACAAGCAATTCTGCCATAAAAAATTTACTACACTAAACTGCCGTCCTAATAAAATACGCAGTAACTATGTATCCAGCTCATATGATATATAGCTATTGCGTTTTTTTAAAGCCGCTGAAAAGTGTCCTATTGCTCTGTAGAAAGTGGCGCCTATGTACCAAAATGTATGATATATAAAAAAACTGAGAAATTAACGAGCGTTTGAAATTTGGACATTTTCATAAAAACGGGTCTTTAAAGATCATAAACCGAGTGATGCCATCTTAAGATATTGAGGGTTAACGTTTTTGGAGACTGTGTATCACTCGTTAATCTTATTAAGTATTTATTCAGTCCTATATGGTTGGCTCTAACAAAATATATAGTCATATCAAATACACTATAATGCATGACAAAAGGTAGCAAACTCCCTACAAGCAATTCTGCCATAAAAAGTTTACTACACTAAACTGCTGTCCTAATAAAATACGCAGTAACTATATATCCAGCTCATATTCATGAAGGGTACACGGGAAAGAACATGTAATCACTTTTTTTAAAACGAAATTTTAATCTCAAAATGTAGAGCACACAATAGACTATAAGTTACGACTCAGTTATAGATACAAATATTTGTGTAACCTGTCTTCTTTATCAGTTTGAAAAAAGATGTAGGTCTTTTCTTCTTCTTAATGGATTATGGATAATTACATCGTTCCAAACTAACAAATCGCGATAACTCGAAAAGTTGCTAATGTAGACATGATCTTTCTATGTACCCCTTATAATGATAAATAGCTCTTCCGTTTTTTTAGGGCGGCTGAAAAGTGCCCTATTGCTCTGTAGAAACTAGCGCCTATACCAAAATTTATATAAAAACGGAGAAATGAACGAGCGTTTGAAATTTGTAAATCAGCACTATTTTGTAACGTTACATCAAATTAATATCCATCATTGAAGCAGGGTGCCAGAGTTTAGAGAGAAGATCATAAACCGAGTGATGCCACCTTAATGGCAGTTAAGAATTAATGTCTTAACAATTTTGTGCCAAAGGACTGTAAGCACTGGTTTATATTTAAAATGGTTTGTAGATGGAGTTGGACTTTGAATACAGACATTTTTACAAAAAGTTAAGTAATGATTATTTTTATTGAGACTAAAAGTATTTCAGCAGATCCGATAAAATGTAGAGACGAAAAGGTATAGTAAGTAAGTAGGTAGGTAAGGTAGGTAGGTTTACTCATAAGCAGACACCGGAATTCTCATAGCACTTTTGAACTGTCATAATGACAGTTCTTTTATCGACTTTCGATGTTTACCGATATACTAAACTTCGAAATAGGTAGTTAGATACTAGTGTCCTTCGTAGGTATTATAATATAATAAGTAATAATAAAAGCATTAAAACAGTTACTTATGTGATTATTGCATAATGATAGACTTACCGAACTAGTTATTTATGTTAAAGTCAAAGGAAGTTAAAGCGGCCGTTGACTCTTTACAAATGAAATTAAGTTAAGTAATAAAAGATTAACGGATTAACGATTTTGTGCCAAAGAATGTCTGTCAGCACTGGTTTATTTAATACCTATGGTTTGCAGATGGAGTTGGATCTTGAATACAGATCTCCCAAAAAAGACATCTCACTTTTTTTTGAAGTTCCCACACTTTTTAGAGAAAGTCAATGATGCTTTTACTGACGTAAAAGTATTTCCAGAATTTAAAATTATCTTCAACAACACGACAAACGAAGGTAAATTTTGCCTTTGCTCAAATCGCGCGATATAAATAGATTTATTTTAAGTGGATGGATCTTGAAATCGGGCCGAAACAATGAAATAAGTACAATAACAAATATATACCTGCCAAAGGAAAACTGATAGATAGGTATAATAATCAAAGGAGGCTATTAAAACGAGAAGGAGTACTTGGCCGGAAAAGAAAACTTGAAATTGAAAATATTCAGGAACATTCAGGTACCTGTATTGATTTAAACTTTCGCGATTTTCACACATTATCATGATACTCGGGACTTAATCGCGTAAAAAATTGTGTACTTAAATTTATATTTTTTACGCGATTGAGTCCCGAGTATCATGATAATTCAGGTACCTACTTACATTTGTACAGAGTCGACAGCAAATACACTTTTTAACTACAGGCAAAGTACCCAAATGTATCATAAGTCGTAACACATCTTTATTATTATAGGAATAAGGATGCATCCTGATGTGTTGCGAAGTATTTGGCCACTTTGGTTACTCTTACGTGTTTTATGTTGACTAAGTGTGCTGTTTTGCATTTTACTTCTCTGCTGAAATTATATCATTATCATCAGACATTGCACATGCAGAAGACGAGGAAACCGTTATATGGCTTCAGTATAATAAAGAACCCTTTCATGAAGTAAAAGATAAATGGCTGGAAACTAGGAAATATCGCATGGAAACTGATTACAAAAACGCAAAACATAACTTGCAAGACATATTAAAGAAATATCCATTGTTGAAGCAGAGTTTTGGCTTTCAGCTTGTAAGTATAAATTTTTAATAAAGCAGTAAAATAGTTACTCATGTGATTATTGCATAATAGTACGGGAAGAAGTGGCATTCAATGTATGGGAGGTGCAAATTTTTTTTTTTTTAATAAACTCACCGAAACATGAATACACAGAAAAACCAGAAAAATACCAACCCCGGGAATCGAACCCGGAACCTCGACACTCCGGGTCGCGTGCCCACCCTTACACCAGAATTGGTATTTAACCCCCGGACCCGGAGTGTCGAGGTTCCGGGTTCGATTCCCGGGGTTGGTATTTTTCTGGTTTTTCTGTGTATTCATGTTTCGGTGAGTTTATTAAAAAAAAATATAATTGATACTCACGGGAAGACCGTAAAAATAAAAAAAATAATTGGAAAAATAATAAAAAATACAAAAAGATTTTCCAATTGAGATCATGGTGCAAATTTTGTTATCAGATGGATTCACTTGGCACAGTAAAGTTGTATCCTAGGTCAAACTGAGCTGATTTAGCCCGGTAGCCATCCACTACCCCTCGGGGGGTAGGGAAGGGGGGCACTCAAAGTTACACGCCTCCGCGCTTTAGAAAAAAAATCATATCGGCTTCTATTTACCTACCATCTCAAGTGTGGTGTCATTTTCTGAAAAACCGGACATGAGGAATTCATTTTTTAGACATTTCATGTACAGTTCCATAGAAAAAAATGAAAATATTGACGAACTTATCAAAATCGGTTTACTAATTTTTTTATTCAACTATCAGTATCTTTAAAAATAGTTAATATTGTGCAAAATAAAAAATACCGTCTTAAAGGAAATTTATCTAGCTTTAAAAAAAATTATACTTTACTATGTACAGCTATCATATATCTATCTGAAAAAAATCGGACATGGTACGCGGCGGCCTCGCGCCGTTAGTTATACACCGTGTTATACGCCGCCGCGCTTTAGATAAAAGAGAATACATCGACTTCTATTTTCCTAATAACTCGAGTGTGGCACTGGCGTCTGATAAATCGGACATAAGGAATTCATTTTTGAGACATTTCATGTATAGTTTCATAGAAAAAAAAAATATATATATATTGACGAACGTATCAAGATCGGTTTGCTAATTTTTTTATTCAAGTATCAGTATTTTAAAAATACTGAATTTAGTGCAGAAAAATAAATACGACCTTAAAGGAAATTTATCTAGCTTTTTAAAAACATATACTTTACAATGTATAGTTATCCTATGATAACCTACACCTATGTGTATCAAAAAAAAAATCGGACATGGTACGCGGCGGCACCTTCGCCGTTAGTTTTATAGGTTCGCCGCTGCGCTTAAGATTAAAAATCATATCGGTACGCGGCGGTGCTTACTAATTATTCCAATCGTCTAGTATCACCATAATTTGTTGAAAGTATTGGTTGATTTTTCATGCAAAATATATAGAATACAACTTAGCTTAGCTATATTGACTGTCGCATCAATAATACTACCTATTTTTATATTTCTATTGGTTTAATTTGAACTACACATTCCACCACAGTGGCATAATTCGGTACATGCTAATGCCAATTGCTTTTTTTTGGCAGCTGTACCTAACACCGCATCGTGACTTGCACTTGCACCGAATTAGCTCCCAACAAGCGGTAGCAGCAACGGCTGCAGTAGTCCAGGGCCGTGTTTTATACCTAAAGCTACAAGTTCTAATTACAAGCGGAAGTCTCGGAAAGGGTGATAGAATGAGACTTCCGCTAGTAAATTGTAACTTGTTTGTAGCTTTATAAAACACGGTCCAGTTTGGTTTCCACTCATCTGATTTTAATACCCATCGCCAATCCGCTGGACAGGGAAGATTTTGATGTGGCACCCTCAGAATACAGAAAAAACCAGAACCCGCGAGCGCGCCTAAAAGCGAAAACTAAAACTACTCTTAAATAGAGTAGTTTGGCATAGTCATCTCCGAGCACGCAGCGTATCCTAACGTGTTGTACGAATGACAATACTAATTAATCCTTTCTCGTGACTTTCTTACAAACAAAAACACATATATAAAACAGAATATGATCAAATTTCAAATATAAACGGGTAGAAAAATCAATAAAAAATGGCCTCACTCCGAGGCGTACGATTATGACTGAATGCGGCTTCTGGTTTATTGCGTATTCTGAGGTGGCACCATAGCTTGGCTCCAAACGTGCACACCCTGGTAAATAGCCCTAAGGAAGTGTTGCTCAAAAGTCACAACAACACAACAATTTGAAATGTAATACCTGATTTCGTAATCATAATCAAAAAAAGACCAACAGCCGGAAAATATTCCGCCGACGGAAGTCAGTTTTGAGCAGCACCTCCTTAGAGCTATTTAACAGGGTGTGCACGTTTGAGGCTAAGAAGGTGCCACATGAAAATCTTCCCAGTCCAGCGGTTTGGGGATGGGTATTAAAATCAGATGAGTGGAAACCAGAGCAAGGGCAAGTCACGATGCGGTGTTAGGTGCAGCTGCCAAAAAAGCAATTAGCATATACCGAATTATGCTACTGTGGTGGAATACGTACTTCAAATTAAACCAATAGAAATATAAAAATAGGTAGTATTATTGATACGATAGTCAATATAGCTAACCTAAGTAGTATTCTATATATTTTGCATGAAAAACCAACCAATACTTTCAACAAATTATGGTGATACTAGATGACTGAAATAATTCGTAGGCACCGTCGCGTACCGATATGATTTTTAATCTTAAGCGCGGCGGCGAACCTTTAAAACTTACAGCGCAGGTGCCGCCGCGTACCATGTCCGATTTTTTTTTTTTGATACACATAGGTGTAGGTTATCATAGGATAACTATACATAGTTAAGTATGTTTTTCAAAAGCTAGATACATTTCCTTTAAGACAGTATTTATTTAAAATACTGATATTTGAATAAAACAATTTGCAAACCGATTTTGACATGTTCGTTAATATTTTTATTTTTTTCTATGAAACTATACATGAAATGTCTCAAAAATTAATTCCTCATGTCCGATTTATCAGGTGCCGGTGCCACAATCGAGTTATTAGGTAAATAGAAGTCGATGTATTCTCTTTTATCTAAAGCGCGGCGGCGTATAACACGGTGTATAACTGGCGGCCCCAGGCCGCCGCGTACCATGTCCGATTTTTTTCAGATAGTAAAGTATACATTTTTATAAAGCTAGATAAATTTCCTTTAAGACGGTATTTTTTATTTTGCACAATATTCACTATTTTTAAAGATACTGATAGTTGAATAAAAAAATTTGCACACCGATTTTGATATGTTCATATTTTTTTTTTTTCTATGAAACTATACACGAAATGTCTCAAAAATGAATTCCTCATGTCCGGTTTATCAGGTACTGCCACCACACTCGAGATGGTAGGTGAATAGAAGCCGATACGATTTTTTTTCTAAAGCGCGGCGGCGTGCAACTTTGAATGCCCCCCCCCCTCCCCCTCCCTACCCCCCGGGGGTTAGTGGATGGCTACCGGGCTAGATCAGCTCAGTTTGACCTAGGATACAACTGCGCCAAGTGAATCCATCCGATAGCAAAATTTGCACCTTATGCCGCTACTTCCCGTACTATAGGGTCGTTTGAACACAAATCTTTAGTATAATTGTCTTTGTTTCTCAAAGTACAAACTGACTCAACTGTTTGTTTACACATTAGACTTGTGAGTTTTACAAATTCAGCAATAATAGTTACTGGAAAATGAGTGACTAATGCCCGTTTTCACCAACGACACCTAAGTCATCACCTAGTCAGGGGACCCCTATCCTAAGTGGCCCCTTGTATCTCTCCCTAACCTAATTTTATTTTCACCAACCTAGGTAACACCTTAATAAACGTCACTTAACTAAGTGACGGTTTGTTTTAGCTGTAGTGATTTCTAATACCGGTTTTGTATCGATATTTTTTTTTAAGAGGAATAACTTCAAATATCGTATATAAAAAATTAAACCAACATTTTAAAAACATACAAAAACTAGACAAATGTATTATTACTACTAAGTTGACGTCTTATTTTTTATTTTTAAATGTTGACTAAGCTGTATGGCATTATCTTTGCCATCAAGAAAAATAAGAACTTACAGTGACAGTTTATAACTATCTATTTATTTTTCGAACTTTCGGTGCGATGATTGTAGTTTATTAGCGAGCATTCATTGACTGAAAGCTGGAATGATTATTTATGTGATAATTTATTCATGAACTGCACATATTTTCAAAGTACTGTGCTTCGATTTCTTTGAAACCCGTATAATACAGAACAGACCAGTGCCCTAAGCACGACTTGTCGAATCCTGCGTCACGTAAAATTCGAATAGTAAACTATAACGAGTTTGTATGACGTTTGGAACAACGCCCGCCCGTGAGCGTATTTGGAACTAAAATTTAGTATGAGATTTCTCGATCTCGATACGATAACCGTAACGTAACGCAGGATTCGACAAGTCGTGCTTAGGGCACAGAACCCGCGAGCTCGCCTTTACGAATGACAATGTTAATCAATCCCTTCTCGTGTGGTTCTTACATGCAGAAATGACGTTGGGTTTATAAAAAAACAGAATAAGATTAGTGTAAACGAGTAGCGAAATCAATAAAAAAATTGACACAGTGCGCGGCGTGCTGTTATGATTGAACGCGGCTTCTGGTTTGTTTTGTTTTCAATAAAAGTAGTGTTGGATTGGCATCCATGGCTACAGCTTTTAAAAGAGACTCCACCTGGTAAGTGACGTCATCAAAATTAACGTAGAACTCTGAAACGTTTTCGACGTGTGGCCCGACAAAAAGAACAACAGGTTGGCATGCGAGTTCTTTTTCACGGTGAATATCTCGTTGTAAGGCAGTTCTGAATGTCACTCTTGAGCCTAAAACAATAAAAAAATTACACATTTGACATTAATGATTCCGAATAAGACAAATCCCAAAATTAGGTTTGCTTCATGATTTGCCATATATGCTGATTGAAATGTCTAGAGAATGTTATAGATTTAGTATTAACAATCCTATTCCTAACTAATATTATAAATGCGAAAGCAACTCTGTCTCTCTGTCTGTCTGTTTGTTACCTCTTCACGGGAAAACCGCTGCACCAATCTAGATTAAATTTGGTAAGAAGATAGTTTGAATATAGAGGAATAACATAGGCTATTTTTTATTCGGGAAATTTATATAGTTCCCGCGGGATAGCGATAACCAAAATCTACGCGGACGAAGTCGCGGGCAACAGCTAATAGAGTATAAAATAAAATAAAAATTACCTTCACATGCAATATCAAACTGTCACGTGATTCTAATATGGTCGGTTTGTTATACTTTTCTTTTTCAGCAGAATCCTTTGAAGATCGCTAAAAACAGAAATATTTATAAGCAAAGGGGTTACGTATAGGTAAATAAGTAAGTAATAAAATAACTGTTACACATAAAACTGTGAACAGTCTTCTTTTTTTAAAGTCGATTATATTATAGTGAAACCTACCTATAATATATTATAACTTATGCCTTATTTAGTGCTCTCCTGATGGTCAGTGCGTGCGTATTTGTATGCGTGCGTATGCGAAATGTATCTATGACGATAGCTACGGAAGATCGAAGGCAGTCCTGACCGTCAGGAGAGCACTGAATGCGGCCTAACCTATCTTAGGTAGGTATATCCTGAGGAATAAAAAAATAAACCCATTAAAATGTGAAACAAATGAAATTAGTTTCTTATAAAATAGGCCTAACTTTTAATATTTTTATAATAAAACAGAAGGTGAAAATTTTGAACAATCCCAAAACATTAAAATCCGGCCAAGAGCTCTTGCATGTCGGACCATGCGTGTAGGGTTCCGCAACTCGGCATATCAAAATGTAATAAAAATACGATATGGAAAAGAGCACACGTAAATGAGCGTAAGTCTTCATAGCAGCATTCCTTTTGGTGAGAGTAAAATGCCTGTGACATACGGACGGACGGACATCACAAAACTATAACGGTTCCGTTTATGCCATTTTGGCTACGGAACTCTAAAAAAGTTACCTCGTTTTGCAAAAACCTCAAAACTATTAGAATTTTAAAAATGGCACAAAACGCTCTTCTCATCTACCTAAGCCTAAGTAATGTTTCAAACACTTACGCGTGAGTTTTCACTGGATTTCGGGAGCTCGTTAGTGCTAGACGCAGGGCTTGAAGGCGCTGATATTATGTCATTACTATCTATGTCACTTGCCGTGGCATCCGATGATTGTCCTGTAAAAGTAAAAATTTAAATAAAAGGAAAACAAAACTGTGGTAAGTAGGTATCAACAAAAGCAAAGTGTCATTTTAACTAAAGGACAGCTTGGTGTTGTTTTAACTAAGTAAATAACCTAAACGACTCAGAAAACTTGAAAAACCCCCGACACCGTCATTTCAATGTTCAATATTTCAAAAAAGGGTGAACCCATTCTAAGAACCATCTCGATTAAAAAAATCGCATTGAAATAGGTTCATCTGTTTGCGAGTTACGATGTCACAGACAAATACACAGATACACAGGTCAAACTTATAACACCCCTCTTTTTCGTTCGGGGTTAAAAATAAAGGTTGAAAAGCATAAAGACATACATACATTTATAAGTTTGTGTAGCTTTTCCAACCCAGATCTGAACAAAATTCTCTCTCTTATATTTGGCACGAGTTCTTTCAGCTCCTCAAGAATTCATATATTTCATCAATTCGAGGGAAATCTCATTTTCTGAAATTGTTGCATAATAAAATACACAATTAGGTAAATTCAGAATATCATAAAACACACTAAAAAAACAACATATATACCTATACACATACTATACTACAAAATTATTGTAAGAATCAGCCGTTGACTAACAGTTATATATATTATATTAACGGAAATAACAAACACGTACCTTCTTAACGTTTAATTGTATCAGACAAAATACCCCAGTCGGTCAAATATGCAAGACCTGAAAAACAAAATAAGTACTTAATTAAGGTACACAGATACACCATGTTAAAGTTAAAACACATTTATATGTCCATTTTCTTACCCACCAATGCTTAGATCCATTATTTATTGTTACGGCGCACACACAACAATAAACTAATATGGCGTTTATCACCACGGAGCTCGGAGCGCAACTAAAACGACTTAAAACGAGTGAACTGTTGAACTGACTCTCACTGACTGGCTGGCATGCGTGGCGGGCGCCGCCGCCGCGGCGCGAGCGCTAGTAGGGACTAGGGATGCTCGATATTCATCGATGTTACGTCCTCGTAAATATCGACACGTCGATGTTACGAGAATAATATCGGAACATCGGTATTACCTACTCTAGGCCACTAAAATTGTATTATCGGCTAATCAAAAGAAAAAACGTAGAAAGATTATAACGATTTTCCCCAGTTTTTTAAGTTGTCCAGTGTTAGCAGAGCCCTGCTCCTAAGGAAAATGTACACAGTGTAGGGTCATCTTATATTTGTTTTGAAATCTACAGACATAAAAATTAAAGATTTTGAGAATTTTCTGAGTGTTTGAGCTATAAGAAAGAAAGAAAGAAAAAAATATTTATTACTACCAACACACATAAAATTTACATAACATTATAACAAAAAAGTAGATTAGTAGTAAACGGTTCGGCGTCAGCAAATGCTGACAGTGCCAACTCACAAGCGACACTGCAGCGCTGTTTTTCAGCCGGAACCCATTCTGCTCGCTCCAACAGTTAATAAGTGCTACCTTCATACCAAATTTCAAGTTTCTAGGACAACTGGAAATACCCTTTAGGTTTTCAGGGTTCGGCAATTTGTATGAATAACACTTTTAATAACTTTATCTTTTAATTGCGTTGACTTAGAAGTTTGATTTTTTAACCCCCGACGAAAAAAAGGGGTGTTATAGGTTTGACATGACATGTGTATCTGTGTATCTGTCTGTGGCATCATAGCTCCCAAACGGACGGACCGTTTTCGATGTGGTTTTTTTTTAATCGAAAGCTAGCATATAGATTAACTATACGGTTCTTAGCTAAGTTTTATTGAAATCGGTTCTCCCGTTTTTGAACTTTGAAATGACAATGTCGGGGGTTTTCCAACTCTTCTAATTCACAGCTTCAAGGGACTGCAGGTTTGAGTATTTGATATTATTAATTTCAGCATGCTACTTCCACACGTTCCAGAGGAAAAGGGTCTTGACAGACTGACAGACAGATATACGGACAACAAAGTCATCCTGTAAGGGTTCCGTTTTTTCCTTTTGAGGTACCCTAACAAAACCTCTCGGCCACCCAGCGTGAATTAGGTGAACTACTTTCATTTCGCTGACTTTTATTTTATACGACGAGGAAGGCAAACGAGCAAGTGGGTCAGGTAAACTAATGGGGGCTGTCGCGAGTCAAAAATCCGCTAAGAGTGGGACTGTGGGATACCAATGAGAGACAATGACTTTTTCTAGTTTTTGTATTTTAATAAACGAAATAATGGCTTGGTTATTTTGCTACATAAAACATCAATGTTTTCGGCCATCGATGTTTTTCTTTCGATATATATCGTTCATCAAAAATGTCATGCCAATGTAAAAGGTGTGAAGGTGGCGGGTGAGGTTTCCACA
The DNA here is from genome assembly GCA_963691665.1 of Clepsis dumicolana. Lineage (NCBI taxonomy): Eukaryota > Metazoa > Arthropoda > Insecta > Lepidoptera > Tortricidae > Clepsis > Clepsis dumicolana. The sequence continues at coordinate 14,212,062 of OY829515.1, read as the reverse complement.
CTTGATGTTGTGCCTGCTAGCTCCCAGGGACGATGGATTCGGCTGGGGCTCAGTCAGGACAGAACCCGAAGAGGTTTAAAAAAAGCTTTAAGAAATAGACCGACTTGCACAATCAATGTTGATTACAATTTTAGTGGTACTTACGAATCAAAGTAACAATCGTAACAATTTAAGGCAGTCAAAGAGTAAAAATGTTGGCAGTGCTACAAATTTAATAACAATAGTGCATTGAACAAGAATTGAAAAAAAAAAGCAAAAAAAAAAACAATTAGATAGCCAACGGTAATCTACAAGTCAAGGTGGCAATAGTCAAGCAGTTGGCAAGTTACTGTTAAAACAATAATAATAAAACAAAAAAAATAAAAAAATAACCGCCACCTATAGACATCTGCAACTCAGAAGAACTTACAGTTGCGTTGCCGACCTTGAGATTCAGGCTGAGGTGTAATGCCTGTTTGTGCTAGTAGTTTAACCGGCTATCTTGCTCTCCTAACCGTATCACAACAGTGCAGGCACTGCTGCTTAGCAGTAGGATTATGAGCAAGATGGTGGTTGCAACCCGGACGGACTTGGCACAAAGTCCTTACCACCAGCAAATTGTGAAAAACAAGGAACTAAAATAGAAGATATACAAGATTTTAAATCGATGTCAACGTAGATGTTTTTCTAATATGGATCATCCCTACGCGCGCCCTGCTGACCGCGGCGTGAACTGTGCCAACCAACCAATGCGCAACGTGACATAAGAACTTCGAACAGACTATTGGTATTGTAGCGTTGATTACGAGAGTTGCCTTTACAATGTGAGTGTAATACAACTAGCCGTTCGCTTCGCAATGGCCTTAATTATTAATTAACATGACTACTTGCGTATATTGCCTATAACAACTATCGGACATAATGTCCGAAATTATAATTATGGTCACTTTATTTTCGTTAGGTAGGTACCTACCTATATCCGGTTTCGACTGGATAGTTAAATTGCGAAATGTTTTTACATGTCAAAGTGCTTATGACATTGACATGAGATTGATTTTTGCCTGACCAGTGGAAAAACTTTTTTCGCTAGACCTGTATCATTGTGTGAAAATCGCGAAAGTTTCAGAAATCAGATTCCCTAGCACGGCAAGGTTTAAACAGATTTATCTACTAAGTACCTCCATAGCATTGGTAGACAAAATGGGTAGATAAACCTGTTTAAACTTTACCAGCAGTGGGTAGGTACACGATTGTAAAAAACTTGAGTCACGATTTTTTTTGTCTTATACCAAACAAAACTAAATCTGTTATTATTGGAGTTTTTAAAGGATAAATTGGCTACTGAATTACTTGCAAATGCTAAGAATCACCGTCTTTTTTTTATACGACGAGGAAGGCAAACGAGCAAGTGGGTCACCTGATGGTAAGTGATCACCACTGCCCATAGACACCAGCAACCCCAGAGGGTTTGCAGATGCGTTGCCAACCTAGAGAGCTAAGATGAAATGCCTATTGTGCCCGTAATTACACCGGCTGTCTTACTCTCCACATCGGAACACAACAGTGCAAGCACTGCTGCTTAGCGGCAGGATTAGGGAGTAAGATGGTGGTAGCGATCCGGACGGACCTTGCACAAGGTCCTACCACCCGCAACCCGTCTTTACTAATGTTCAAAATCTTTCTGATCTTCTTTTGCAATTTTGCCAACTCCTGTATTTAAGTGCTTTGTGGTCTTTTGATTCTTACCAAACTGCGAATGCGAACTGACAACGTCGCATAAGTTCGCCGAATCGAGTGCGGTGTGTCAAAAGAACTTTTAAAGAACACCGCTGCTATTTTGGCGTCAAACAAATTTGCACCTAGTTGCTTTTGTTTTAGATCTCTTAACCGTCGTACATTTATTGTACTTGTTTCGCTTTCGGCAAAGAATATAATAAAACTTTCGGCCTTTTTAACCGACTTCAAAAAAAGGAGGAGGTTCTCAATTCGTTGGAGTATTTTTTTATTAAAAGGAAAAAACAGAACCCTTATTGGATCACATCGTTGTCTGTCCGTCTGTCTGTCTGTCTGTCTGTCAGTCTATCCGTCTTTTTCTCTAGAACACGTGGAGGTAGAAAGCTGAAATTAATATCGAATAGGTAGGAGCTTGCAGTCCCTTGAACCTCTGGAAAAATCAAACTCAATCAAAAGATACAGTCAGTAAAAAACCTGTTTCCTTGCAAATTGCCGTGGACTGGAAACCTATAGGGTAGGTAGGTACCTACTTCCAGTTGTCCTAGAAACTAGAAATTTTTATATGAAGGTAGGTGTAAGTAGGTACTTAGCTCTTATGGCATTTCCATACCAACCAGAAAAATCTGAAAATCTTATGATTTTTATCTCTGTATACCCTGTACTAATATAATCAAAATAATGGTATCAATGACCAATATAAAATGACCCCACACTACGTAGGTACATTTTGGTTAGAAACAGAGCTCTGCGAATACTTGGATAATTTAAAATAGGTCCTCGGAACATGGGGGAAATACCTACCTCGAAACTCGATTCCCTTGATGGACGAACTATTTACATACTTACCTAGTTATAAATTTGGTTTTCGTTGCCGCTTTCCTTGCGAATGGCGTAGGTATGTATCTGCCTACTGTGCTGGAACAGTGAATTTGACCCAAACTAGTACTTACCTACCTATAGGTAGAAGGCACGTAAATACCTTGAATGTGTAGAAGCGATTTATCATAATCAGTCTTCATACACTTTTATTTAATTTGCACTATTCGTATGTATGTATGTCTAAATGTCTGTTTGTTTGTTTGTTTCTTTGTAGGTAAGTTTTTCCGTCAAATATTGCGAGTTAAATTCCACCGGTTGAATTTACTTGAAATTTGGTAAGTATAGGTACTTAATACAACAATTTGGTAGTGAAATTCTGGTGGTCCGTCCAGGATCGTCTCCGCAGGAGGGAACTCTTCAACGGTTAATGGCATCGACTTGAAATTTGGTATGGATGTTTAAGTTGGTTGGCATGATGCAAGTACATGACTGTACTTGCATCATGCCATAACAAGAAGTACGGTCGGCAAAAAATCTCAAATTAAAAACGTTTTTTTTTAACAGAAAACACTTATTTAGGTATATGGTATGTGACGTTGCCAGCTCGGCACGGGCACCAACTACGTAGGTACCTATGTGTTGCTGTTGTGTTTACCTGTTTATTGTTATCCCAACTGTTTGTGAAACGTCTAAAATAAACATTTGAAAGGTTTGTGTCTACTCGACACGTGTGTGTGTGTGTGTGTGATCATGAGGTTGCCACGTCTTCCTCCGGTACCTACCAGCTACTTGAGTGGAGTACCATTTTGTTATTTAAGTAGGTACTTACTTACCTACTCAATGAATAGATAGATAGGTAAGTAAAGTACCTACCTACTTAACATGGATAGATACAGTTGTAGCAGTGGGATTGTTACGTAAACGCAGCATTTCTTAGTAGGCTCGTGACATTATATTTAAATAAACGGATCACTCACGTATGTCAGTCGAGTAAGTATAGCTCGACATGTTTCGGACTAATCCGTAGTCCTTCCTTCCTTTGGGAGCACACGCGACGCCGGTGGCGAAACGTAGGTACTTACTTAAACTGTGCATGCACATATACATGTGCATGTCGAGTTATAAGTACTCGACTGATATATTTACGTGACTGATCTGTTTATTTTGACTGGACTTGACTTTGAATCTCACGGTAGTTCCATGTTAAAAGTACCGTGAGGTTGTTTAATTCAATAGTTTGTTGGGATTTATATTTACAGCACAGCCATTAAGCGTTTTAAACCTACTCAAACCGACATAAGCTTGACACTTGCAATCAGCCTTTTGCCTAAATTTACAACTGCAGTTTCAAGTGTTGTGCCAATTGTGCCCTGAAGGCCGAGCATGAAGTTTTCGAATCCTGCGTAACGTTATTTGTTATCGTATCGACATCGAGAGCGAGAAACCTCATACAAAATGTTTGTTCCAAATACGCTCACTTGCGGGCGCTGTTCCAAATGCCATACAAATTTCTCGATAACGTTTACTAAGTAGGTACCTACCTACTTGATTACGTTAGACAGGTTTCGAATATTCGTACTCCCCGGGCCTCTGTAACTTATGTAGGTATAGTTACAGTGTTTAGTTAAAACTTAAAATAATGAACTAAGTAATATTTTTACGTATACACTGGGCCCGTGTATTTGCCATAAGAATAAATTAGTTATTCTTATGCTATTTGCCCAAGCTCTCTCAGTCCGACAGACAGGAGGCCTGTGCTGACAGTAGGACGTAAATAAGCTGAAAATGAGATGTGTGATACACGAAATTAATCAACAAAAATTTAATAAAAAATTGGTACAATTACAAAAAACGTGAAAAAAATAATAATAATTGCATTTGATAACCGAGTTAGCTAGGAAGAAAAGTGTCTTTACCATAGAAAACCAAATAAAATAACGGTTTTCTACGAGGAAAATATAGTTAATCCCATTTGATAATGAACAGAGTCAGAGGAAGAAAAGTGTCTCCGAATACTAGTTATCAAACTTGGTTATGTACGAGGAACGAGGGGATTTTTCGCACCTGTGAACCCATATTAAGTACATATTTATATCGTAAATTTCATCTAAATCGTTACAACCGCTTTCTAGAACCCATTTACAAGCAAATATACTTACCTACTTAAATAAACAACAATTTGCTCGTTTAATAGTACAGGATCAAGCTAGGTAAGTATATTGCGCTTAATTCAAGTGTTCATCTTATAAAAAAGATGTTAGACATACATGTACACATGTACCTAATAATTTTTAGAGCTTTAATCGTAGAATATCATTAAATTTTGCATTATGCTTGCCTAAATTACTTACCAAAACTGTAATCAATATACCTAGAGAAAATAAAAATGTCTTCAAGTTGCATTCAAATTAAATGAAAAACAATCAAGGAAAACCAAAAAATAGGCGACGTTGCTATAGCAAACAGCAAGCAAGCAGGAAGCGGGTATCAACTATGTATTGATGTTGAGTTTATCTGTTGATATTGTTATCCCAACTGTCTGTCTAAGATTTAACATGCTCATTTTTTATTTTAACCCTAACTTGTAAGTTAGTTTAACCATTCGAACATGTCGATTTAGCTGTACGTGTTGCTGTAACTTTACTTGTTTATATTGTTATCTCAACTGTTTGTGTAACGACTAAAACAAGCATTTGAAAGGGTTAGTTCCATCCACCATTCGAACATGTTAACGCAGATTTTTGTCTCGCTGTGGTTTTTACCTGTTTAATGTGTAATTTTTACCCTAGCTCGTGAGTTAGTTTAACTATCCGAACATATTATTGACCATGACGACCGAATAGCCTAGTGGTTAGAAAAACTCACTATGAAGCTATAGGTCCCGGGTTCGATCCCCGGGCGGGACAGAAATTTGTATGATGAATGCAAATGTTTGTTCCCGAGTCTTGGGTGTTTAGTATTATATATTTAATTATGTACTTATCTATACATGTATGTTTCTGTTATCTAGTAAGAACTAGATAACAGATAAAATTATCGGTAAGAACCCATAGTACAGGCTTTGCCTAGTTTGGGACTAGGTCAATTGGTCTCAAGATGGTGTCAAGAGTCCCATGATATTAATTATTATTATTAATTTTATTTATGTTGATTTACTTTTACGTCTTGCTAATGTTTTCAACTGTTTCTATTGTTATCCAAACTGTTTATGAGACGGTTAAATACACTTTTGAAAGGATTAGTTCAATCATTTGAACATGTTGATTTAACTTTTTGTCTTCCTGATATTTCTACCTGTTCATATAGTTATTTTAAACCTGGCTCGTGAGTAAGTTTAACTAATCAAATATGTTGATTTAGCTGTATGCGTTGCTGTTGTTTTTATTGATTTATATATTGTTCTCCCAACTGTTTGTGGGACGGCTAAATCAAATCTTTGAAAGTGTTAGTTTAACCATTTGAACATGTTGATTTAGTTGTATGTGTCGCTGTTGTTTTTATTGATTTTTATTGTTCTCCCAACTGTTTGTGTGACGGCTAAATCAAATCTTTGAAAGGGTTAGTTTAACTATTTGAACATGTTGATTTAGCTTTTTGTTTTGCTGTTGTTTTCACCTGTTTGTATTGTTATTTTAAACCTGGTCCGCGAGTTAATTTAACCATTTGAACATGTTGATTAAGTTGTATGTGTCGCTGTTGTTTTTATTGACTTTTATTGTTCTCCCAACTGTTTGTGTGACGGCTAAATCAAATCTTTGAAAGGGTTAGTTTAACCATTTGAACATGTTGAATTAGCTTTTTGTTTTGCTGCTGTTTTCACCTGTTTATATTGTTATTTTAAGCCTGATTCGCGAGTTAGTTTAACCATTCAAACATGTTGATTTAGCAGTATGCGTCGCTGTTGTTTTTTTTATTTACATTGTTCTCCCAACTGTTTTTGTGACTGTTAAATCAAATATTTGAAAGGGTTAGTTTAACCATTGGAACCTGTTGTGAGACAGTTGAAATCAACATTTTAAAGGGTTGTGTCAATTGGCTCTTTTAGTACTGGACTTAACCTGTTTATGTTGTTATTTTAACCCTAGTTTGTGGGTTAGTTTAACCATTCGAATATGCTGATTTAGCTTTATTGTTGCAGTTGGTTTTAACTGTTAAATATTGTTCTCTCAACTGTTTATGTGCGGTTAAAACAAACATTTGAAATGGTTGAGTTAATTGACTTTTTTTGTGAAAGATTTAACCCGTTCATATCGTTATTTTAATCACTATTCGGGTGTTCGTTTAACCATTCGAATGTGTTGATTTAGCTGTATGTGTTGCTGTTGTTTTTATTTATTTATAATTGTTCTCCCAACTGTTTGTGTCACGGTTGTAACAAACATTTGAAGGGATTAGTTTAACCATTCGAATATGTTGATTTAATTTTGTGTCTTGCTGTTATTTTTACCCTTTTATATTGGTACCCTAACTGTATGTGAGCTGGTTAAACCTAACATTTGAAAGGGTTAGTTCAACCATTCGAACATGTTGACTTAGCTTTATGTCTCGCTGTTGTTTTCACCTGTTTATATTGTTATTTCAACGTCGGCGCGTCAGTTAGTTTAACTATATGAATACGTTGATTTAGTTTTATACCTTGCTGTTGTTTTCAACTATTTATATTGTTATCCAAACTGTTTTTGTGACGGTTAAATCAAACATTTGAAAGAGTTAGCTTAACCATTCGAACAGGTTGATGTAGCTTTTTAGCTTGCTGTTGTTTTTACCTATTTATATTGTTATACCAACTGTTTGTGTGACAGTTAAAATCAACATTTTAAAGGGTTGTGTCAATTGGCTTTTTCTGTACTGGACTTAACCTGTTTATGTTGTTATTTTAACCCTAGTTCGTGGGTTAGTTTAACCATCCGAATATGTTGATTTGGCTTTATTGTTGCAGTTGGTTTTACCTGTTTAATATTGTTACCTCAACTGTTTGTGTAACGGGTAAAACGAACATTTGAAAGAGTTGTGTCAATTGACTTTTTTTTGTGAAGGATTTAACCCGTTCATATCGTTATTTTAACATCTATTCGGGTGTTCGTTTAACCATTCGAATGTGTTGATTTAGCTGTATGTGTTGCTGTTGTTTTTATTTATTTATAATTGTTCTCCCAACTGTTTGTGTGACGGTTATAACAAACATTTGAAGGGGTTAGTTCAACCATTCGAACATGTTGACTTAGCTTTATATCTCGCTGTTGTTTTTACCTGTTTATATACTTTATTATACTTTTACGTCAGCTCGTCAGTTAGTTTAACTATTCGAACATGTTGATTTAGTTTTATATCTTGCTGTTGTTTTCAACTGTTTATATTGTTATCCCAACTGATTTTGTGACGATTAAATCAAACATTTGAATAAGTTAGTTTAACCATTCGAACAGGTTCATTTACATTTTTAGCTTGCTGTTGTTTTTACCTATGTATATTGTTATACCAACTGTTCCTATGACAGTTGAAACAAACACTTTGAAGGGTTGTGTCAATTGGCTTTTTTTGTAAGGGACTTAACCTTCATATATTGTTATTTTTACCCTAGATCGTAAGTTAGATTAACCTTTCGAGCATGTTGATTTAGCTTTATTGTTGCAGTTGGTTTTACATGTTTAATATTGTTATGTCAACTGTTTGTGTAACGGGTAAAACGAACATTTGAAAGGGTTGTGTCAATTGACTTTTGTTTGTGAAAGATTTAACCCGTTCATATTGTTATTTTAACCATTATTTTGGGTGTTCGTTTAACCATTTGAAAGTGTTGATTTAGCTTTATATTTCGCTGTTGTTTCTACGTGCTTATATTGTTGTCCCAACTGTTTGCGGAACAGTTGAGACAAACATCCGAAAGGGTTATGCCAATCGGCTTGGTTCCAACATTAACAAATACATTAACTCAACTATTGGAAACAGGAATAATCAACAAATTTATTTTGTTATTTCTGGTAGTCAACAAATAGTTGAATACCTGTTGTTGTTTTAACGTATTTATTTTGTTAATTTTACTATTTAAATTGTTATGTCAACGATTCGAATAGTAAAATCAACAATTACCTATTGGATTTTGCATGAATTGTTACGCCAACATGTATAAATAGGTAAAAACAACTGTTTTCATATCAACAAAAACTTTTCTGTGAAAACAACAATTTGTTTAAGTTGCCTTAACCCATCATTTTGTTAATTCAACTAATTTGTCGCCAACACGTGCAAAATCAACCTTTTCGGTCTTTCAGTGTAGGTACCGCTGGAGGGACGAAGTCCATAAAGATCTTTCGGACCTCGGGGTCGATGGCTGGCAAGAGCTGGCCCAAGACCTCAAGGCATGGCGTAATCTGGTGTCAGGGCCAAGATCCACTTCGGGTCACTGCGCGCAGCTAGTAAGTAAGTAGTACATTTTGCTTGTTGTACATTTTCAGCGGAAGCGTCGAATGCAATTCCATCACGAGTTTCTCTGTTAAAAGTTTGACGTTATATTACGCAAACGCTTATCTCGTTTAACAAGTTAATAGTCGCCTTCCCCAAATACGTGTCACCCTTATTTCACCCGAAAACCTGTGCCAACACTTGGCACTTATGATTTTGGACGCTGTCCAGTACAGTTCTAGCATGTTAGTTACGAGCATGCATCCTAAGTCTGGCACGGGAATAGCATGTTCTCTCACCAATAAAACTTGGATTTATGAGGCTATGAAAAATATGGTGAAATTAATGTAACTGTGGGTTTTGGGTTTGGCATCAATCTGGTATTACACCAGGTTATGCCGTATCGTTATGTAGTTAAGGCTACAGCAAGTCAAATATCCGCATACTGAATACATAACAAACCAGAAACTGAAGTCACCGAACCATACTTTTAAGTGTAGTTTCGCGGAGTCAGAGGGTCGAGCACGACTTTACGAATGCTGCGTAAAGTTACGGTTATCGTATCGATATCGAGAAACCTCGTACTAAATTTTAGTTACTTATACGCTCACGGGCGAGCGCTGTTCCAAACGTCATACAAACTCGACAAAGTTTGCTATTCGATTTTATGTGACGCAGGTTTCGAAAAGTCGTGCTCGACCCTTATTGGTTTGTTCTGTGTCCCGATTCAGAGTTTACCGGGTCTT